>CAJQZJ010032367.1:2806387-2842634 GCA_907164525.1 Lophiomys imhausi | reverse complement strand
GGGTGCTGTCAGGCGCTGATATGTCTCGATATCAAAAAAAAAATCTTACTTTGTGATTTTCTTAAATGTTCATATTTCCAACTCTATTTTAAACAGTTATAATTATACACATAGATTTATATTGCTTCCAACTTTGGTCAGAGAAACTTCTTCTGGGAATGGGCAGTGGTTAATGAACAGACTCATAATTAATCAAACTGCTGAGAATATGTGACTATGAGTATTCATCCATAGATCAAACATATGTATCAACCCTCTCTCAGCCAAGGGTCAGGAAACATAACAGAATGATAGTGGAAAACAATTAAGAACTGGAGGATAAGGAATATTGGTGGGAACTTCTGTCTTCTGCAAATGATATAATTGCTGCACACGTGAATTCACAGCATCTGTGGCTACCTGCATGAGACCTGCACAAAAGCAATAGAGTAAAACATTACAACACAGATGCAGAGGGGATGCCAAAATCCTACCCCTAGTTGAGTAGCTGTTGGCAGCTGATAGCTGCTGGGGGAGGAAGGGTCACTTTCTTTGGGAATGTACAAAGTCCTTGTTCCAATAGATGGCCGAACACCCATGTGCATATGAGCAGCACTAACTAGACTCAGTGGAATATACTAAACAACAGGAGAAAACAAGGAGAGGAATCATTTGGAGTTTCCGGTTTCTGGAAAGAGTTGGAAAGAATACATGGGTGAGTATATAAACAAGACGGCATATATACATGTAAAAAATTTTCAGTGAAAAAATTTTAATTATTTTATAAAATAAATAAAAATAAAATTTTACAACAATCTACATTTCCACATAACTTGCAACCTAAGTGAAATATTTTCAACTTCCCAGTTGCAATTTAAAACTTGAATTTTGGGGGGATTCTGGAAATGGATATAACAATCAAACTTTGGGAGTTTGGCTTGGGAAAATCCTAGACTAATTTTATACTACACCAAAAGAAAACAATGTCTCATTCTTTATCCATTGAGAAAACTGCGATGTCTTAATCTTAAATCAAATTAGTGACTAGGACTTAGTACATATTGAATCAGTAATTAGTTGCTAACATTTGATGTTTACTTAGCAGAATTAATTTCTTGCAGAGTGAAAGAAACAACTATTCCTTTAGAATGCAATTATTTTTCTCCCTCTTACTTTGAAATGTTTATTTTTGATGATTTCATCTTACAGAAGTTTTATTCATTAAACTCGTGAAAAAGATGTGTGCTTGTGTATGTGTGTATGTATGTATGTGTATTTATGCTCGTGTAAACACATTCACATACGTACCTGAGTGCTAGATTATTACATGTGAGTGCATTTGGGCATATGTATTATATCTAGGGGCTACCCAGAGGTGATTGTAAGCAGAAATGTAATGTCAACAAATGAAGAAATAGCTTTACCATGTTGAAGGTATACACTTGTTTTTGAGAGATGGATCCTCTCCTACATGTCACTCCTAAGATTGCATTTCACAAAGAGTCGAGATCAAGCCCTTTCAGAGTGCCCTCATACCTTTGATTTTAAAAATAAATAGTATCTCTACTGTCTTAGCAAGTTTAGGGTGCTTAAACAAAATATAAGAGACTCAGTAGCTTAAACAACAGACATTAATTTCTCCTATTTCTTGAGTATTGGAATTACAGATCAGTTACAGTCATAGTGGGGCTTCCATTCTGGGTTTTAAAAAGTACAGTCTCCACTCTGTCAAACATGCCAGAGGTTAAATACAGTGGTTCTTTCATCTTTCTTTTTTTTTAAAAATCCTATAATATTTACATTATTTAACAGATGTTATTATGTACATTAATAGATAGATTAATATTCTAAATTCATCCTTACAGCATGTGTTGCAATGGTTGAATCAAGTCTTTTCTGTAAAACAAAATCTACCTTACATTTAAAAATCTAAAATAAAAAATTCCTAAATGTGTTCTTTACATCACTCCCACCCCTCTGAACCCCCACTCCAACTCCTACCCATCCTACTTTTTTCACGCTCATTCAAATCCCTGCTCTCTTCTTAACTGCTATTGTTTCATTAACACACACAAAGACACACACCCACATATGCACACACACGGATACACATACATGATAATGAAGTTATATCACTTAGGGTGATCATGCTCACCCAAGAACTATAGATAACTGAACAAAAATTAAATTCCAGCCATGGGAAGCCTACCCAGGTGGGTCTAAGAGACTTTCAAAACTATATAGGCTGTTATAGTTGCCCTTTGTTATATTCCAGAACTTATTGTGAGACTATTCCTGAAGACAGCACAGATTTCAGGAATAGGACTTGGAGAAATTGAACTAAAACCTAACTGAAAACTTCCTTACAAGGACTACATTCCATAGTGTCTGAAAGTGGTGTGGAAGCTGCTTAAAGAGAAAAGCAATTGATAGTCTTACCCAGCTGTAAAGCCTGTGAACCATAGAAATAATCAGTATATTAGGCTATCACCAAGGGTACAAAAATGAAACTTAAATTTTGTGGGCAACCAACACCTGTTTCATTGGACTTAAAGCCTAATGAATTAGGAGGGAATTCCTAGTGGCTACTGTAAACCTAGCTAACTTCATGTGTTTATCTTGACCCCTCCAGGTCTCTCTATTACTCCTCTCTCTCTTATATGGGGCTCCCAGAGCTCCATATAAGTTTGACTGTGTGTCTCAACATCTGTTTTAATCTGCTGCTAGGTGGAATTTCTTGTAGGATAGTTATGCTAGGTTCCTGTTCCTTTGGGTCTGTGGGCTGTAGGATAGTTATCCTTTACTATATAGGTAACATCCACTTATAAGTAAATACAAGCGATGTGTATCTTTCTGGATCTGGGTAAACTTATTCATGGTGAGTTTTTCTAGTTTCATCCATTTGGTTACAAATTGCATGATTTCCTTGTTTCTGATAGATGAGTGGTATTTGTTGGGGTAGTGTTAAGTATTCTAAATGTTAATTGGTCCTGCTTGCTGTCTGTTAAATAAAATGCTGAGTCCTGAGATTGGGCAAAGACAGAAAAGGTGGGACTTCCTGAGATTAGACCAGGAAGCCTGTGCTTTAGACAGAGGATTAAGGCATTCCAGCCAGCAGCAGGAAGAAAAAGCATTCCACCCAGCAGCAGCAGGAAGAGGGAGGCACTCAGCATGGGTTAGAGAAAAGAACCTCATTCTACATGGCCAGAAACATCAGCTAACGTGGAGAGTGGCAGTCCAAAGGGACGCATGTATATATGGGGTCATATTTGGGTAATAGAATTAAAAGCTAGCTTAGATGGGCTAGGATTGCACAATTCAGGCCAAGGCTTGTTAAAATCCATGTGGTGTCTGTGTACTCATTTATAATGGATGGTTAAGGATTAGCCGCCGAACCAATTAAATATAATCTAAATACTGGTTAAATAGTTTAATTAGCCATATTTCTTTTTACAAGTATTCCATTGTGTAAATGTACCACAGATTTTAAATCCATTTTTTGGTTGAAAGGTATCTGGATTGTTTCCAGTTTCTAGCTATTACAAATAAAGCTGCTATGAACATTGTTGAGCTGATGTCCTTATGGTTTGGTGAAGAACCATTTGGATATATGCATAGGAGTGGTATTACTGGGTGTTGAGGTAGAGAGAGCTATTTCAAGTTTTCTAAGATATTGCCAGACTGATTTCCAACTAACCCATGCCCTTAGAGGCTTATAGAGACTGAAATAATAATGAAAATAAGAAAAAAAGCTTAGACTTGACCTAGACCCCCCCTATACAAATATGAAGGATAGGCAACTTGGTCCACCCTTAACAAATAGGGGTGAGGTGGTCTCAGTCAGGGACTTTGTTACCTGTTAAATGGGGCATTTTACCTTGGCTGAGCTGCCAAGTCTGATCCCAGAGCAAGAGGAAGCCTTTAGCACTCATGTGACTGAATAACTGGGGAAGGCTGATATGTGGGTGCCAGCTCACACAAGAGAAGTAGGATAGGTGGGAGAAGGGATAGAGGGTGGGAGGATGGGACTGGGAGAGGAGGGGTAAGGGACTGTGATTGAGATATAACTTTAATTAATAAGCAAAGATATAAAAAAAACTAGCCATTTTCAAGTTGCTGGTGATATCCTGAAACCTAGAGGAGAATATACTACTACCATTTTCCTAAACTAGTTATAATTTCTAGCTGTATTCTAAATATTTATCCTTACACCTACAAATAAATGGAGTTCCCCTCATTTATAAAAGAAGCTTCCTTTTGCAGTAGAGACTATTACAAAATCCACAGCTGTTCAAAATACAGGTAAAAACAGATATGAATTGCCCAACCCAAATGATACAACTAGAGTGTAACTCTATACAGAAGGTCTAGGGAACATCACAGAGGAGCAGGCAGACCTGGAAAAAATAATTCTTAACTTCATATGGAATAACAACAAAAAAAAAAAAACAGAATAGCTAAATCAATCCTGTACAATAAAAAAATATCTGGAGGTATCATAATCCCAGATTTCAAGCTGTACTACAGAGCAATAGTAATAAAAACATCATGGAACTGGTATAGAAACAGACCAGTGGATCAATGAAATGGAATTGAAGACCCAGAAATGAACCCATACACCTATGGCCACTTCTAAAAGAAGCCAAAACTGTACAATGGAAAAAGGACAGCATCTTCAACAAATGGTGCTAGTCTAACTGGATGTCAACATGTAAAAGAATGAAATTAAACCCATACTTATCACCTTGTACAAAACTTAAATCCAAGTGGATCAAAGACCTTAATATAAAACCCGACACACTAAATCTAATAGAAGAGAAAGCTGGGAAAAACCCTAGAACTCATCAGCACAGGTGACACCTTCCTGAACAGAACACCAACAGCTCAGACTCTAAGACCAACAATCAATAAATGGGACCTCATGAAACAGAAAAGCTTCTGTAAGACCAAGGATACTGTCATTTCCCCCTAATATCCTAATACCATCATAAAGCACATACTTGTAGCCTAATTTTGTCTTAATCATGTGTCAAAGGTCCCACCTCTCGCCAAAATATCATTACCCTGGGGATTAATGCATATAGACTTGGAGCAGAGTGCATGGAGTCTTCAGCGCCTACCATTTAAAAGATTGTGCTGTAGACAGGAAAAGAAACTTTTCTTGATTACAACACTACCCTGTAGGTGTCTTGTATTATGTGATAGAAATTCCCTCTGCATTAGTTTATAAATTTAATCAATGCGCTTTCGAGTGACAGAAAGGAAATCCTTAGATTGAACCAATGTAGGTTTTTCACCATGTAGTTAGAGCCACCAAGCAAGTCATTTCTAATTTTGGTGGCTTCCAGTCTTCCTTTACAAGTTGAGGGTTGCTAAGGAAGATTCCTAAGAAGTCCTACATGTTTAAAGTTTTGATTATATAAATAAAACATGTAGAGTGTAATTCCAAAGGGCTGGCCAAATTGTCTGTGAAAGCACTTTGTATAAAAGAACCGAAGAAGAGAGTTTCAGTAAGTACTTTAAAAGCAACACCCTTTCTCAGACAGTATTTTTATGGAAATTTTATGGGGAAATTATCTTAAAATGCAGATGTGTGATGAAGGTTTCCCATTTCTACTCATTGCTCTGTAAAATATTGGAAATTTCTTATAGCTAAAGAGCCAGGGCTCCTGCAGGCTACTCCATTAACCAATCTGTGCCATGAAAACCCCCAGTCAGCACAGTTCCAGTAGGAGGCTTGTGATCCTTTTTGTAATGTGGCTCAGAAATCTTACAGGGTTCTAACACTGAGAAATAATTGCCTTTTAATGCCAGTACAGTCTTTGGCAGGAATGCCAAGCAGAAAAACAAAATAGCACAAGCAATTTGATGAGGATGAAATCCTCTCAGACAGGGAAATATGATCACTTGAGCTTTCCTTTTCCACAAATAACTTCCAGCCAAAGCATGAAAACCTTCTAAATATTAATGTAACCTGGTAAATGCATGATTAACATACATAAGAAAGGCAAGTGGATCCATTCATGTCTATTATATTTGCACCAAATGAAGCTGTAAATTTGCATCAAATTTACACACACACACACACACACACACACACACACACACACACAGGATATACATTAATATATGGGAGGGAACCTTCGGTATATAATCTATAAACTTATCAACAAGTAAATCTATTACACACCGTATGCTCACAGGCTCTACCTTTTCTCAATAAGATACCCTAGTCATGCTTTCCAAAGCACAATATAAATATTTCACATCAAAATCATAAAGAGGATTAGATGTCACTGTGACTTTGTTAAAAGATTTAAAACCCCACCATGTCAGTAAATATCTATTGTGACTTGATAGGACATAGTGCTTAATTGAACAACAACAACAACAACAAAAATAAAGTTCTTGGCTTCATATTCAAAGTGAGAACACAAACAGATTTTCAGCTTTTTAATTAGCAAATCATTAATGCCACATAAAGAATACACAGAAAAAAGTATTTAATATAAGTGCAGTGATCTGGGACTGATGAACCAGTGATTTAGCTTGGATGCATGACTTGAGGGAAGTGGAAATGAACCCGTAGATTATATGTAAAAATCAAAATTAGTGGTATGATACAATCTGAAAAAAATAATGATGGGATCAATATTCTTGATTTTTTCCCCCTAGCCTCAGGTTCCAGTCTGACTTGACTTGGCCTTATAAATATCTTGTAGCTTTTTACATTTTACTATACTTAAGAGAAAATTTACAATGCAAGTTCCTAACTTCAATTTAGTATAATAATTCCATTTGATTTTTTGTCAATAAATGAATTTTGTAGGTATGGACTATATTACTCAGAATTTATATTCTTTGTTTTAAACTTTTATTTATTAATTCAAATTACATCTTGATCACAGACCACTCTCTCCTCCCTCCTGGTTCCACCCTTCCATCCTCTTCCCCCTTTCCCTCTTATCCTTCTCTTCAAGTGAGGAGGGCAACCACATATCAATCCCCCTTCAATTCATCAGTCACATGATAGCTAAGAGCTTCCTCTTGTTCTAAGGCTCAACATGGCAGCCCAGCTAGGATAAAATCTGCCACTAACAGGCAACAGAGTTGGTGACTGAGGCCACCCTCCTCCACTACTTGCTAAGGGATCTGTATGAAGACTAAGTTTCCTATCATCTATATATGTATGGGGTAATTCAAGAAATTAAAGACCAAGAAACAATGTAATCCAAAGAAAAATGAGTAAAGAGCTAAATTGAGAATTCTCCAAAGAGGAATTTATAATAGCCAAGAGGCACTTGAAGAAATGGTCAACATCCTTAATCATCAGAGAAATGCAACGCAAGATGACTCTGAGATTCCACCTCACTCCCGTCAGAATGGCTAAGATCAGTAACTAAAGTGACAGCACATGCTGGCGAGGATATGGAGAAAGGGGATAACTTTTCCATTGTTGGGTGGAACACAAACTTGTACAACCACTTTGGAAATCAGTCTGGTGATATCTCAGAAAAGTGGGAATAGTTCTACCTCAAAACCCAACTATACCATTCCTGGATATATGTCCAAAAGATTATTCACCAAACCCCAAGCATATAGAATTGACTATGGTCACAGCAGATTTATTCATAATAGTAACTGGAAGCAACTCAGATGCCCTTCAATGAAAGAACGGATAAAAAAACAAAACAAAACAAAAAACTGAGGTACATTTACACAAAGGAATACTACTCAGCTATCTCATATTGCCACAAAATGGAAATCATGCATTTTGCAACCAAATGAATGAACTTGAAAAGCTCATCATGAATGAACTAACACAAACCCAGAAAGATACACATGGCATGTATTAATTTATAACTGGATTTTACCCATATAGTACAGGATAACTATCCCACAATCCACAGACCCAAAGGAACAGGAACCTAATATAACTATCCTATCAGAATTAAGACCCAGCAGCAGATCAATCAGATGCTGAGACACAGTCAAACATTAGGTATAGCTCTGAGAGTCCTATATAAGAGAGAGAGGAGGGGGGCTGGAGAGATGGCTCAGCGGTTAAGAGCACTGGCTGTTCTTCCAAAGAATCCGGGTTCAAATCCCAGCACCCACATGGCAGTTCACAGCTGTCTGTAATTGCCGAAAGTGGTGGAACACGCCTTTAATCCTAACACTAAGAAAGGTAGAGGCAGGCAGATCTCTGTGAGTTCAAGGCCAGCCTGGTCTATAAAGTGAGTCCAGGATAGCCAGCGCTACACAGAGAAACCCTGTCTCAAAAAACCAAAGAGAGAGAGAGAGAGAGAGAGAGAGAGAGAGAGAGAATCCCAGAGAGGATAGAATTTATATTCTAAATAGATTAGCAGTGACTCTTAAAACATGCTAAGACATTAAAGGGAAGGAGCATATCTCATATTGCCTCACAGGGTTACACATATTATGATTGCTTGATCTTACTTAATAATACAATGATTAAGTGAAGGATGGTAATATATAGTCTCTCTTAAACCTTCTTTTGGTAACCATGGTAGAACAATAAGAAGTACACTGAGAGACAAGGGACAGAAAATAATTATTTTTTAAAGACTTAGTTTTTATTTTATTTAGGCATGAGTATGCATCTGTATGAATATATGTAGTGTGTGTGTGTGTGTGTGTGTGTGTGTGTGTGTGTGTGTGTGTGTGGGTGTGTCATAGAGGGGATAAGAGATTATCAGATGCCCTTTATTGGACAAGTGGTTATGAGTATGAGTGTGGGAAACTAAACTCTAGACCTGCAGAAGAGCAGCAAAAGTTCTTAACCACTGAGACTTCTGTCTGCCCCAAGAACTCATTTAATATATTCTTTGAATGTATTAAAATTAATATCTTTTCATCTTTCTTTCAAATAACCTCTTGGATTTGTTATTTCAGTATTTTTTCAAAAATAAGAAAAGTTTTACTTCTCATTTCTCATGTAACCATGATATATGATATATATATATAATTGTATTTTATAAATTACACACATACATACGCACTTTACCTCCCACAGAAACAAATCAAATAGTGTGCTTTGAAACATGGCAGAAAAAGAATAGAGACAAAAGAGGAAAATAAAATGGGTATTTCATTTGACCAAATACTTTAAGTTGTAATTTTTAATCAATAAAATAGAAATATGATTAGCATGTTCATATAAGTAAATATATTGATTAGTTTTATCAAATAAATATAAATGTTAGAATATAATTACATTTATAAAAAAACGTAGATATGGACCATGTTAGCCAGCCAATCTATCTTCCATGTTTCTTATCTACCTCCTTTCATTTTCTTTTGTTCATTGCTATTTCTCATGTTTAAATTATCATAGCTTCAAATATTACTGAGTGGGGAAAACTACTTCAAAGGTTTGCAACATTTCTAATGTTTTTGCATTATTTGGGAAGAGATTAATACTTTCAATTTTGTATTATTGGGCATATGTTCGGCTCTTGCACACTTTTTCTCTGTAAATAGGGATGGCATTTCCTGTAATATTAAATTGTATTATTTGAATTAGTTATTGAGTTTTTATCATATTCATCATCTTCCCCTCTTTGCCTAGATCTTCCCTTCCCCCCTCTAACCATGTATCTTTTTTTTCTTTCACCCATCAGGTTCAATTTGTGCTACTCATATATTCATCGATTTACATTCTTCCACTGGATTGTAGTGAACCCACTAGTGGCAACATGTTTAAATAAAATTCAAGCTCACTTTCCCAGTAGCTTAATGAACACACAAAACAGTGTCCTGTGGATATAACAAGCCAGCTGCACAAATCAACTCAGCAGCAGGCATGAGACCCATGAAACTCAATCCAGATGTAATTGCCACATGGAAAGAGGATGTAGACATGAAGTTACATCCCTAACCAAGAAAGCATTGACAATATATTTAATCTTAAGGTTATTATTATGGATTGAAGATGGTTTATTTGTCACTCAAACTCATGTAATGTAATTTCTACCTACTATGCTATCCTGGCCTTATTTATTTATTTGTTTGTTTGTTTATTATTTTTATTTTTTCATTCATTCATATTTATTTATTTATTATGCATATGTCAACTTGGGACATTCTAAAGTCATTTGTGAAGAGGGAATATCAATTGAGAAAATACCCCTACCAGATTGGCTTATGGGATGTTTTCTTGAGTAAAGATTAATGCAGATGGGCCAAATTTACCATGGTGTAAGGTGGTCCAGCCTGGTATAAGAAAGCAGAATAAGGAAGTCTTTAAGCAGTTTTCATCAATGGTCTCTTCTTCAATTCTTGCCTCTAGGTTTCTTTCTTGTCTTTCTGCGTTGAATTTCTTCAGTGATGGACTTGAATGTGGAACCTTATGTGAAATAAGCCCCTTTCTCCACAAACTGATTTTGCCCATGGTGTTTTATCACAGCATTAGAAACACTAAGACAATAGAAATAGTGATAAGAAGATGGAAACATGGACTAATTGTGGTGTTTACAAAATTGGCTTCTGGGATGTTATAGATTAGCATTCATTAGGTCATTAGGATGTGGTACACAATGTTAAGTTCTGTTGGCTTCATAAAGAAAAAAGAAGAGAGAGAACACACAGAGAAGTAGATATATTTCTGTTATATAATGTAGTACAGAGGCATTGTAAGAATCTATTAAATTTCTTTGAACTTGTATCTCCATAACTATAAACCAAAATAAACTTTAGAGTGTAGTTTGCCTCAGGTACTTATAACACTAACAGAAAGCTGAGTAACTTACAGAAGGTTAGTAAACCCTACCAATTTTTATTTTACTGCATGAAGATTTAAGTGTTGAAATGGGCCTCTCCAGATCATTGTTGGTTGAATGTACCCTTAAAACTCATGTGCTGATTTTCCTCTTGCATGTGACCTTATTTGGAGATAAGATTGTCTCAGAAGTAATTCAATTAAAATGAAGAATTTGGGTGGGCTCTCAAACAGGATAACAGCTGTATTTCTAAATTTAGAGGCAGATACACACAGTAAGAACAGAGAGAAGATGAAGTCAGAGATTATGATGATGCCTTTCTAAGCCAAGACACACCACAGATGTCCAGTAAGCCACCAGATGTTAGGGAAGGCATGGAACAGGTTCTGTGTCATTGCTTCTTAACAGACCCTTGATCTTGGACATTGACCCAAAGAACTGTAAAACAATAACTACATGCTATAAAGATACCCTGTTGAAGTAATTTCTTCTGAAGACTATAGCAAACTAAGACAAAATTAATTTGGTCTCAAAATACATGAAAATATAAGAAATCTCTTAATCCTGAAAAAAAGTGAGTATGGGGGGATTGACAACAATGAAACTGACAATGATTACACTGACATTCAACAGAAGCAAAAATCATAACATGTTTAGAGGACTCTATAAACATACAGGTTGTAGGGTTTAACACATCTTCAAGGCCTGGAAATCAACAGTTAACAGGAGGTGCTATGAACTTATCTTGTCTAAAGTATCATTGACAGCTTTATATAATTATACATCTGGTTTTTCTTTAAAAGAAGCTTAAAGGGCTGGATGGAGGGCTCAGCAAAAAACAGCATCATTTGCTGCTCTGGCGGGGAGCCAGTTTGAATTTTCGCACCAACATGGCAGAACGCAACATTGCCTAATTCCAGGATCAAGGAATCAGATGACCTCTCATGACCTCTGAGGCCATTTATATGCAAATGGTGCTCAAACAAACTCAAGTGCATAAATACATAAAAAGTAAAATAAATTATTCCTTCAAAACTGCATAAAACCAAGCTCATTATAGTGGCACAGACCTGTATTCTCATTCCAAGGAGGGAATCTGAGGCAATGACATCAGCCATACTGAACTACATACTATTCAAGGCATTCTAAGCAACTTAATGAGACCTTGTGACAAAACCAAATCAAACCATTGCAGTGGAGAATTAAAGATGAAGGATGGCTCCTGATATTATTGTCTTCTTGTTTGTCTGTTCAGATTGGGATGGACATTTTGAAGGCAATGCTCTTATGGACTCAGCAGAGGACTGGTACTGGCCCAACGGAGTTGCAAAGTGTTGCAAGCTGCCATGTGGGTGCTAGAAACCTAATCTTGCTCTTCAGCCAGAGCATGGAGAGCAGTGTTTATGAAACAAACCTGTAGAAAGAACATACTTAGAGAAAATAATGTGAATAAAATAGAGAACTACTGATTGCTGGAGGCTAAATAGAAGGAAGTTGAAATAACATTTAGATTTTTAGAAGATTATCTTTGACCACTAGGAAGGTTTTACAAAAAAAGAACTTGGAATAGAAAAATAGTTTTGGTGGGAGGCTGCAAGAAGAAGGAGCAAATGTATTCTAATTTAGTGACTTTATTTCTCAGAACTCAAAAGCTAATATTTTTTTATGTTTACTTATTACTTCAGGTTACAACTCCATCACAGTATGCTCTTTCAACCCAACCCAGTCCAGCCCTCCCACCCTATACCCTCATTTCTTTCATCCCACTACTACATATCAGTCCCCCACCCCACTTCAGCAGTCATATGAGGTCCAAGAACCTCCTCATTCACTGGGGGCCTAGAAGGAGTCCCCACTAGGGCAAAGTGTCTCATTGACAGGTAACAAAGTCTATGTTACTTTTCCCTTTGGTGCATTGACTGTAGTATAGTTATCCTGTACTATATGGTGGCTAAAATCTGATTATAAGTGAATAGATGCCATGTGCATCCTTCTGAGTCTGGGTTAGTTCACTCAGGATGAGCTTCTCTAGTTCCATCCATTTGGCTGCACATTGCATGATTTCATTGTTTCTGATGGCTGAGTAGTATTCTATTGTGTAGATGTTCCATTATATTTTTTTATCCATTCCTCAGTTGAGGGACATCTGGGTTGTTTCCAGTTTCTAGCTATTACAGATAAGGCTGCTATGAACATAGATGAGGAAATATCCTTGTGGTTTAGTGAGGAATCATTTGGATGTATACCCAGAAGTGGTATGGCTGGGTCTTGATGTAGAGCTATTCCAAGTTTTTTAAGATATTGCCAGAATAATTTCCATAGTGGTTGTACAAGTTGCATTCCCACCAGCAATGGAGGAGTGCTCCCCTTTCTCCACAACCTCACCAATATGTGCTGTCATTTGAGGTTTTGATCTTAGCCATTGTGACAGGTGTGAGATGGAATCTCAGAGTCCTCTTGAGTTGCATTTCTCTGATGATTAAGGATGCTGAGCATTTCTTCAAGTGTCTTTCAGCCATTAGGGATTCCTCCTTTGTGAATTCTCTGTTTATCTGTTCCCTATTTTTGATTGGATTATTTGGTTTCTTGGCATTTATTTTTCTTGAGTTCTTTGTAAATTTTGGATATTAGCTCTCTGTCAGATGTGGGGTTAGTGAAGATTTTTTCCCAATCTGCAGGTTGCCGTTTTATTCGAATGACAGTGTCTTTTGCCTTATAGAAGCTTTTCAGTTTCATGAGATCTCATTTATTGATTGTTGGTCTTAGATCCTGACCTGTTGGTGTTCTGTTCAGGATGTTGTCACCTGTGCCGATGAGTTCGAGGGTTTTCCCCACTTTCTCTTCTAGTAGATTTAGTGTGTCAGGCCTTATGTTAGGTCTTTGATCCACTTGGACTTAAATTTTTTGCAAGGTGATAAGTTTGGGTCTAATTTCATTCTTTTACATGTGGACATCCAGTTAGACCAACAACATTTTTGTAGATGCTGTTCTTTTTTCCATTGTACGGTTTGGCTTCTTTGTCAAAAATTAAGTAACCATATGTGTGTGGGTTCATTTCTGGGTCTTCATTTCAATTCAATTGATCTGCTGGTCTGTTTCTATACCAGTACCATGCTGTTTTTATTACTATTGCTTTGTAGTACAGCTTGAAATCTGGGGTGGTGATACTTCCCAGATGTTTTTTTATTGTACAGGATTGATTTAGCTATTCTAGGTTTTTTGTTATTACATATGAAGTTAAGAATTGCTTTTTCCAGGTCTGTAAAAGAATTGTGTTGGTACTTTGATAGGAATTGCATTGAATCTATATATTGCTTTTGGCAGGATGGCCATCTTTATTATGTTGATCCTACCTATCCATGAACATGGGAGATCTTTCCATCTTCTGATGTCTTCTTCAAGGACTTGGAAGTTCTTGTCATACAGGTCTTAACTTGCTTGATTAGAGTTACCCCCAGGTATTTTATATTGTTTGTGGCTATAGTAAAAGGTGTTGTTTCCCTAATTTCTTTCTTAGCACATTTATTTTTTGCATAAAGAAAGGCTTCTGATTTTTTTGAATTAATTTTGTATCCAGCCACCTTGCTGAAGGTGTTTATCAGCTGTAAGAGTTCTCTGGTGGAATTTTTGGGATGGCTTATGTATACTATCACATTATCTGCAAATAGGGATATTTTGACTTCTTTGTTTCCAATGTTTATCTCTTGATCTCCTTTAGTTGTCTTATTGCTCTAGCAAGAACTTCAAGCACTATGTTGAAGAGATATGGCAAAAGTGGGCATCCTTGCCTTGTCCCTGAGTTTAGAGGAAATGCTTTAAGTTTCTCTCCATTTAATTTGATGCTGGTTCCTGGCTTGCTGTATATCACCTTTATTATTTCTAGGTATGGTCTTGTATGCCCGTTCTCTCCAGGACTTATAGCATGAAGGGGTGTTGGATTTTGTCAAATGAAAAGCTAATATTTAAAATGTCATGTAAGTCTGTTTGCACACACAGAATATTAAAATATTGATTATGAAGGTACAGAGAGTCACACCTGTCAGAGTCTCGGAATATGAGAGACAACATAAGTGATGAAATATTTCATCCTTCCTTCTTCCCTCTTTCCCAAATTGTGGGATGTCTTACTGTTTATAACAAAGAAAAATAGAGTTGTATGCCCTTCCTTTTTGATTTGGGATGTTGCTTAATTTGAAATTAATGCATTTCACAGTGAAGAATGTTTCTGTGACACCTGTAGGGTCATATATTATTGATGAAAGTTTATCTACAGACTTTTCCTTGTTCTTAAAATTATTTTCAGTGAACATATAACAGGTGTCATTTTATTAACATGCTGAAATGATGAGTATAAGAATGTTTGCATGTACGGCAGCATCATATTTACAAGTAAATGCCAATTTCCCTACCAAAAATTTGTACAAAAAAAAAAGCTTATATGTAGTGAAACTAGAATTTCCAGCCATACTTTCTTAAAGGCATCATAGAAAAGCAGGTAGGTAGAAAAGAAGGTTTAGCATAGTGCAGTGGAGGAACGGAGAGTTCTGTCAACCACAATGACAAAAGATACCTATCTTGTCCTTCTCATCTATCTATGAGAACTTGTGTAGAAAGTGGCTTTTGTGCAAGCCCGGTAGGTGGGCGGCAGGGAGTATTGAACTTGGAACAGTACTCTGAACCCAGTGCCAGATGAGAAAATGGCCCTAGGTTTCAGGAATCTATCCAATTTTGTGGTAATCTCTTTCCAGCTTAACATGAAACATTTCACTCAGTTTTATTTTTACTGGAACATACTTGAATGAGCTTACTTTACTGTTATTAAGTTGGTTTGACTTCCGTTGATGTGGCACACAAACAAAATCTTATTCCCTTGTACAGGAAAACTGATGAGAAGCAGTCTCTAATTGGAAAAACAGTCTATGTACCATTGTATTTCTTTCCTTTACTTCCATGATTTTTTTCCAGTCTTTATTTATTTTTATTTTGGGGGGCTCAAATGTCTTTTATTTGTTTTTTTCTTGTTTTCTTTTTTCATTCATTTATTTATTGCTTCAGGTTACATCTCCATCATAGTGTCCTCTTTCCACCCCTGATTTTTTTTTTTATTGTTGTAAAAATAAACACCTTTTTCTGAGGTTGGAATTTAGTCCAAGGTTGTCATTATTTACATGGAAAATACATGCATAAACGTCATCTGGATCCTTGATTATGCTATATTTTTAGTGTATGAATTCAGAAAAACATTCACTTAGATTCTTACTGGGTTTCTCCATTGAAATTGCAGTTGACACCAACCTGTATGGTTGTGCTTTTAAATTTTCTCCAAATGATGTGTTGAAGGCTTGGTCCTCAATAAAGCAGTGCTCAAAAGTGGGGCTTTTAGGAAGTGTTTGAATCACCAGGGCTCTGAAGCCACCCACAGGCTAATCTGTTCTTGGAGTCATTACTCAGTGGGCTCAGTAGGTGATAGAAACCTGGAAAAGATCAGAGACTAGTTAGAGTTAGTCGCTGGAGGTGTGCTCTTGGAGAGTAATTTCCCTCCTTGGCTTCTCTCTCTCACACCATTTCCTTCCCAGGCAACACAAGGTAAGGATTTGCTTCATCATACATTCTCTATCATTCTGTTCTTTCTCACCACATCACCAGAAACACTGGGGACAGGGAGCCCTTGACTACAACCTCACCAACTGTGAGTCAAAATTCACATTTCTTCCTGGTAAACTGTATCTAAGGTATTGTGTTATAGATACTGACTTAATTCTAATGATTCAATTTGAATGTAACATTTAAAAAATACATTTCTCAAACTCTTTAAAATTATCTCTTTGGCAATTGGAACATTTTCACAGCTGTTTAACAAATAGTGGCTTAATAATTTAAAATACTCAGCCATTAGGGATTCCTCCTTTGTGAATTCTCTATTTAGCTCCGTCCCCCATTTTTTGATTGGATTATTTGGTTTCTTGGTATTTAATTTCTTGAGTTCTTTGTAGATTTTGGATATTATCCCTCTGTCAGATGTGAGGTTGGTGAAGATTTTCTCCCAGTCTGTAGGCTGCCATTTTGTTTGAATGACAGTGTCTTTTGCCTTACAGAAGCTTTTTAGTTTCATGAGGTCCCATTTATTGATTGTTGGTCTCAGGTCCTGAGCTGTTGGTGTTCTGTTCAGGAAGTTGTCACCTGTGCCAATGAGTTCGAGGGTTTTTCCCACTTTTTCTTCTAGTAGATTTAGATGGCCAAGAGACACTTGAAGAAATGCTCAACATCCTTAATCATCAGAGAAATGCAACTCAAGATGACTCTGAGATTCCATCTCACACCTGTCAGAATGGCTAAGATCAAAAGCTCAAATGACAACACATGCTGGCAAGGCTGTGGAGAAAGGGGAACCTGTGCAGGCTTGTGCAACCACTATGAAGGTCAGTATGGCGATATCTTAGAAAACTTGGAATAGCTGTGTCTCAGGACTCAGCCATACCACTTCTGTGTATACACCCAAATGACTCCTCACTGAATCACAAGGACGGTTCCTCATCTATGTTCATAGCAGCCTTATGTGTAATAGCTAGAAACTGGAAACAACCCAGATGTCTCTCAACCGAAGAATGGATTAAAAACTGTGGTACATCTACACAATGGACTCAGTTATCAAAAACAATGAAATTATGCAATTTTCAGGCAAATGGATGGAACTAGAGAAGCTCTTCCTGAATGAGCTAACCCAGACTCAGAAGGATGCACATTGCATCTAGTCACTTATAGTAGGATTTTAGATATATAGTACAGGATTTCTATACTACAACCAATGTACCAAAGGGAACATGGATATAGACTTTTTATTTTTATTTTATTTTTGTTTGTTTGTTTGTTGTTTTTTAGTTTTCTTTCCCTGGCAATGAGACACTTTTCACTGGTGGTACTGCCTTGTACCCCCCCCACCAGTGTATGAGGAGGCTCTTGGCCCTCATATGACTTCTGAACCGGGGCGAAGGTCTGTTATATAGGGACACTCCACTCCAGAGGAGTGGGATGGAAGTGTCTGGGGATAGAGGGTGGGAGGGCGGGGCTGGGAAGGGGGGAAAGAGGACAATATGATGGAGATGTAACCTGAAGCAACAAATAAATAAATTTATTTATTTAAAAAACTGAAAAAAATATAAAAAAAGAATTTAAAATACTGACAAAATATTTTTTTGTAGACCTGCTTTAGTGGGAGACAATGATCCACATGCTTGAAGCTAGTGACTTTAGCTTTGCTTCTTTTAAATAGTTCTGGCTTCATAATAAAAATACAAGATTGAGCCAATTGAATTATCTGTGCACTATCTGTTCTACCCTCCTTACTGCTTTTATAGGTGGGGAAAAACTGCACATTCTCTTCATGGGTAATGAGTTTTGGACTCACAATAAATCAAATGAAAGGAATGTATTTCATGTCACCCTTTAATGTCTTACCACAGCTTATTAACTCCCATAAGATATACTGTGATATAAAAATCACAATTTAATAAAACATTAGTCTTTCTCAGACTATGAAATCAGAAATAACTGTTCAATTTCAAGCATTGAATTATAATATTGGCTCTATTACTCTTTGGCCTAAAGACATATTGCTACTCCAAGAGCATGTGGTTGACAATGTTGCATAGCAGGTGGTGCAAGAAGAAAGCTGGCAGAGTGCATTGATAATGACAATAACACAAGAATATTTCTAGGTACCACAGTGGGTTTTCCCATCTTGAATAAAAGTTCTTAGCAGATCTCTCTCATTAGCAGTATTCTATAGCACAATATTATGGATGTTTATATTTTATGTAAAATATGAATCCACTACAAATTTGTAGACATTTGAAATTCATTTACTTGCTACTTATGAGCAGAGTCAAATTATATTCATTATATTCATGGTGTACTATATGCCGTTTGACTACACTTGTGTATGATAAGGAGTTAAGTCAAATGAATTAACATGGCCACCACCTCATATACTTCTCACTTTTTAAAGGAAGAACTTTTAAGCTCTACCCTTATCTATTTTCAAATGCACACTATGCTGCTCTGAACTACTATGAATGGAGCTGTTTCTGTATGTGAGTGAGGATAGAATCAGCCTCACTTTTCTGCATGTAAATGATACTCTTCCCAGAGATATTTACTGATGAGATTCATTTCTGCCCATCCTGTGTTCCTGAAATCTTGGTCAAAGATTACTGGAAACAGTATATACATGTATGCATTTATCTGGCTTCCATTTTCATATATATATATGTTATGAGCCTAACCTTTAATGACTGAGCCATCTCTCCAGCCCTGGGTTCCTTTCTCTGTTCAACCAATTTATGTATGTGTTTTTATGCAAGTATCATACTGTTTGAATTCTTGGGATGGATTTTAAAAATTGGGACATATGAGGTCTCGCAAGTGGTGCGCAGACATAAAGGCAGGCAAAACACTCATATGTATAAAGTAAAATAAATCTAGAAAATTATTTCATTGGAAAAATTATGCATTTTAAAATAGTACCCAGCATGTTGTATACTAAATAATTGTCATTGAATAACCACTTACTTAAGTGCTGTTTGTATTTGAAAAACTCATTTTCTTTCTGTGACAGTCTTGTCCTCTGACCAAATACCAGTGACAGAAATTGCTCCACGTGTGAAATAAAAATGTCAAACATATCTTTGATTTGAGCCCTTATCAGTATGGAGCGAAATAATTTTAAATTCCAGATATCTGATTTGTTAGAGTCCTTATTAATACTTTATTTATATTTATGTGTAATACTGATACTTTTTTATAATTTATTTTTTATTTCTTCAAGTTACATCTCAATCACAATCCCCTCCCTACTCTCGCCTCCTGTCCCACCCTTCCACCCTCTTCCCTCTCAAACTCCCCCCATCCTCTACCTTTTTTTTTTTTTTTTTTTAGTTTAAGGTATATCTTTTTTCCCCCAACAGCTCCCCCTTTCAGTCCAACAAATGGTTCTTTCTCTTATAACAATAAATACAGTACAAAATAACAGAAATAAATAGGCCACAATTATGAGAGTTATATGGCTTAGCATACATTCCCAATGTCCAGTCCATATGTATTTGGCACCTGACTTTAACATTCTACTATCTAACCCTCTCCATGAGTTTAAAGTTCTATATCTAACTCAGCTGTCATACTAACTTGCCTCACAATTTTGAAAACATCTTCTTAGATCCAGAACACCCTCTTGGTTCCTAAACAACTCAAAATTTAACTATGAGACTCTAGCTATCTATTGTTCAACCACCTGAAAGACCTGAGAGGGATAAATGTATCTGATTGTATAGGAAGTGCAGGGCCTGCAGCTTCCAAAACTAAGAAATGACATACCAGTGGCTGCCTGGACAGTTTCCTTTTTATTTCACATATGACTCCATGAGTTTCTCTGTGTTCACGTATTCAGCTAGAGCCTTTTAATAGCATTATTCCTGAATGATTCCCCCCACCCCTTTATGGCTACCTACTAATTTCTAATCTTCTAATTGTCATCATGATTCTCTTCTTATTTAAGTACTCTTTTTTTACCACATTCAACAGAACTTTATTCTTATTTCCTCTATTTTCAGATAGTGAAATGTAGAAACACTGAATGACTGAGAAATGAGTCTTCTTTATTCAATATATTTTGACCATATTCTTACTCCTCCCACATATTATTGCAAATATTGTTGATAGTCTCTAAATCTTACAGTAAACAATCTCCTGACTTCTGTTCTTACTTTACAGAGAAAATTACAGAAACAACCACAGAATTGTAGTATCTTGTTTCATAACCACATTTCACCTAGACCATAGCCTCCTGCTTATTGTTATTACTATTAAAAAGGTGTTGTTTTTGACCTATTATTAAATCTCCCAAATTATGGAGGCATACATATTTTGAGTATGTATTTTCTTTGCAACAATCTTAAAATTTATCTCTTTGTCCTATATGAATTACTTATCTGGCAACAACTCAAGATTTTTCTGATCTCTAATTGCTTTTGTTACATAAAATATAACAATTATGAGTTTATAGTTTCCATAAAATTCAATTACATTTTCTAAGCCAATAATTTACTTAATACATAATACATTTCAAACGTTGTTTGAAAGCTTTCTATGTAGACAGGGCTGGCTTTGAACTCATGGAGATTGGCCTGGCTCTGCCTCCCAACTGTTGGGATTAAATGTATATGCCAATGCACCTAGCACAAGGAATGCTTTCTTATGCTCTTCCCAAATGTTGAACCTCACAGATCAAATCCAGCCAATTTCCCCAGCAACTCAGGTAGAGAAATCTACAACAATAACAGACTCATCAAAATAAAAGAAGAGAGTCCAGGTAAACGAAGACATGGAATGCAATTTAAGTTAAAGGACATATTAATTAAATAGTTTCTTCATATGAAATAGGACAATTATAAATATCTAACTGGCCTAAAATGAGAATGTTCTTAGCTTGTGGTTGGTGATGGGGTGGTTCTGGTGTCAGACTGGTTAAGCTTCAGAAACAAAACATGTGCTTCCTTTAGGGGTTATGTCATAAATAGCCTAAGAGACTGAAAGAGGCATCAAGGTTATGCAAATGTCGTAAGACTGGCCACAGGTTAAGTTCTTTGGGACATTGTCCCTTCTTTCAGGCCTGCACCTGTGCAATCTAGTACGTGTTTTCTATGTGTTCTGCTTCACCTAAATTGGATGAGTGCTTCCTTTATGTCAAAGCCCAACTAAGCATATTTCACCAGGATAATATTCAGACAAAAGAAAATGAACACATTTCTCTTAAATTATAATCTATTTTTTCTTTTTTTAAATATTTATTTATTACTTCAAATTACATCTCCATCACAGTGCCCTCTTTCCACCCCTCCCAGTCCTATTCTTCCACTCTCCCCCCTCTCTTATCCTACTCCTCCAGAGTGGAGTGTCCTTACATATCAGGCCCCCACCCCAGTTCAGCAGTCAAATGAGGACTAAGAGCTTCCTCATATACTGGGGCCTACATGGTAGCACCACTAGGGCAAAGTGTCTCATTTGCAGGCAACAAAATCTATGTTCCTGTTCCTTTTGGTGTGTTGGTTGTACAGTATTTATCCTGTACTATATGGCTAAAATTCAATTATAAGTGAATAGATGCCATGTACATCTTTCTGAGTCTGGGTTAGCTCACTCAGGATGAGCTTCTCTAGTTCTATTTGTTTGACTGAAAATTGCATGATTTCATTGTTTCTGATAGCTGAGTAGTATTCTATTGTGTAGATGTACCACAGGTTTTTTTTTAAATTAATTCATCAGTTGAGGGACTTCTCGGTTGTTTTCAGTTAAGAACTCAAGAAATTAAAAACCAAGAAACCAAATATTCCAGTCAAAAAATGGGGAACGAGCTAAATTGAGAATTCACAAAAGAGGGATCTCTAGTGGCCAAGAGACACTTGAAGAAATGCTCAACATCCTTAATCATCAGAGCAATGCAACCCAAGACCACTCTGAGATTCCATCTCACACCTGTCAGAATGGCTAAGATCAAAAATTCTAATGACAGCACATGCTGGCGAGGTTGTGAAGAAAGGGGAACACTTCCATTGCTGGTGGGAGTGCAAACTTGTACAACCACTATGAAAATCAGTCTGGCGATATCTTAGAGAACTTGGAATAGCTCTACGTCAAGACCCAGCCATACCATTCTGGGTATACATCCAAATGATTCCTCACCAAACCACAAGGACATTTTCTCATCTATGTTCATAGCAGCCTTATTTATAATATATTATTTTTAAAGATTTATTTATTTATTATGTATACAGTGTTCTGTCTGCATGTATGCCTGCAGACCAGAAAAGGACATCAAATTTCATTATGAATGGTTGTGAGCTACTATGTGGTTGGTGAGAATTGAACTCAGTAGTTCTGGAAGAGCAGTCAGTGCTCTTAAGTTCTGAGCCATCTCTCCAGCCCCTTTAATCTATTTTTTTTCTTCTTGATCTTGTACCTGTTCTTCCTTTTGAGATTAAAATGATGAATGGAATATGGAGCAAAACTGGATTTTATAATCTTTATGTCAGTAGTGAGGAGATAGAGACAGACAACTCCATACTGTCACTTACAGCAGCCCAAGGAGCACCCCTAATCTTTTAGGGTACTAGACTTAGCCCAAGCTGAAATTTAGGGCTTTAACAATGAAAACAATTTCATCTCTAGCCAGTGTATTGAAGCAGAGTCAGAAGCTTGAATTTAAAGCTTAAGAGGGAGAAACACACTTTGAAGGACGTGTACCATGGGTGCAGTCTTCCTGAGAGAATAACAGAAAGTAGGATATACCCGTGTCAACAGTCTCCTCAAGAGAGAGTTGAGATTAACTCTCTTAGTCATATGTACTATTTTACTCATACTGTTAATAGTTGCTAAGCACCCCTCCCTCTTCCATTTCTTTTTTTTTTTTTTGGAAAGAAAATTACTGATATAGCCAGAGAGTAGAACAAGGGATTTAGAATGCATCCTTCTCTGTAAATGAGGTTTCTGAAGAAATTCCTAGATGTCAGGTTTTCAACTGGTGAGGGAGAGAGGCCTTCAGTATTTGGTAATTGCTCTGGAATTCTTACTCCTTTGTTAAGAAGAGATTTCAACCAGATTTCTAAGTGAGGGACTCCTTTTTTCTTCTCAATGTCCCCTCAATTTTGTCTGCTTTTCTGTCTTGCCTCTTAGGGAATGTTATAAGCAGATAACTCAACAGAGGCAAGCATGCCTCTATTGACTCTCTTGCCTGCTGTCTGCTCCTCCTGAAAGGTCATCTTCATCGGGGCACTAGGAATCACCAGGAAGGAGATTTTCCACAAAGAAGACACGTACATCGAAACTGAACACAGGCAAAGTATTTGTTATTTAGACTGGTAGCTTTGTCTCTTCATAACTATTTAGATTTACAGCTCAGTTTACTGGTGTATATGGTTAAGATTAGTAAGAATCCTATAGAATTTGAACAGGCGGCAAGAGTTAACATGGAAGTTTATCTAGGAGATTTTCCCTTTTATTTTCTTTGGAGGAATGAAACACAATACTAAATATTTGTGAGTGATCTTCAAAAATCCAAACTAGAAACCCAAAAGCTAACCTCACTATAGTCAATAATCTATTGTTTACCAAAATGTTTATTCTTTTATTTATTTGTTTTTGTGCTAGGGTCTCAAGTACCTCATGCTAGCCAAGTCTGGCATTGAACTTCTGATCCTCCTGTTTCAGTTTCCAATGGGCTAAGATTAGAGGAGCACAGTAGTAGGCCTGTCGAAGGCCTTATCTATTATGAAATATTTAGAACAAACCTAGTCTACTGATCATAAACCTATAAAATCATAAAAATTTAATTATAACTAATAAGGTTCTTACAGAGTAAACATTCTCAGGAGGCTGAGGCAGCATGTGATACCTGGCTAAGCTTGGGATACAAAGCAAGATGCCCTTTGAGAATACATCTTGCTCTCTTATTCTTAGTGCTGTATTAGAATAAAGGAAAAACTTATCTCAGGTCAGTGAACAGCTACAGCCAGCACTATTTGTCAGGGACTGTAATCATATTCTACATATTTTGTAAACAATATCAAATAAATTAAGTGAGCCTTTCCAAAGTTCTTTTTTATTTATTTATTTTTTTTACTTTATTTTTTATTTCTTCAAGTTACATCTCAATTGAAATCCCCTCCCTACCCCGCCTCCAGTCCCACCCTCCCACCCTCTTCCGCCTCAACCCACCCATCCCCTTCCTTTTTTTTTTAAATTTAAGATATATCTTTTCCACCCAACAGCTCCCCCTTTCAGTCCAACAAATGGCTCTTACTCTTATAATAATAAATACAATACAAAACAACAGAGGTAATTAGGCCAAAATTATGAGAGTTATATGGCTTGGCATACAATCCCAATGTCCAGTCTATATGTATTTGGCACCTGACTTCAACATTCTACTGTCGACCTATCTCCATGAGTTTAAAGTTCTATATCCAACTCAACTTTCATCACAATTTAAAAAGCATCTTCTTAGAACACCCTCTTGATTCCCAAACAACTCAAAATTTAACTATGAGACTCTAGCTATCTATTCTTCAACCACCTCAGAGACCTGAGAGGGACAAATATATCTGATTATATAGGAAGTGCAGGGCTGCAGCTTCCCAAACTAAGAAATGACATACCAGTGGCTGCCTGGACAGCTCCCATTTTCTCTCCATACATTAGAGCATCAATCTTCAGTCATTTGGCCCCATTTCTCTGACAGACATTGATTGTAGAGCAGGGGTTATGAAGGACTCGCCTACCCTGTCTTGGCAGAGCTAGGCTGTCGACTTACCTGCTTCCAAGTTTTGTCCTTTTTGGACAGCAGTCTGTCTACAGTTGAAGCAAGGGGTTTTTCCTACCCTGTCTTGGCAGAGTTAGGCTGTCGACTTCCCCGCTACCAAGTTTTGTCCTTTTTGGACAGCAGTCTGTCTGCAGTTGGTGCAAGGGGTTTTTCATGCCAAGAGAAAGGCTTGCCACCAATTCAACCATCTTACAGTGGAGGTTCTTCGATGCTTATCCTCTACTTGGAGTAGAATAGGGTTGCCGTCAGGCGCTGATATGTCTTGATATAAAAAAAAAATCTTGATTTAAGATAACATCTTTGAATGCCATATTCTACAGATCTCAAGGGGTTTTTGAAGATGCCCTATCCATCTCTTGTATTTAGATAAGCAAATGTTGCTTGTCTCTTAGCAACTTGATTACTGGGTAGTTTAGAGAATATCTGTGAAAGACTGTCATAGTAGCCAACAAAGAGACATGTTTGCATGACTAGGAGTTTGTTTTAACTATCCTAGACCGTTTTAGACGGTTGGTATCAAGAGGTCAGAGCTTTACATTTTATTTTTAAGTATCTCTACATACCAAAGTTCTTTTTTAAATAACTGCATATGTGCCAGCAATCCCTAGAGATGGACATACATCTGCTTTTGTTCAGTTTTCATTGTTTCACTTTTATTTTAATAAATGGATAATAATGATAAGATAATGGCAGATCAAACTTGAGGCTATTCAATTGATATTGAATGGACCAGTAAAATATATATTCTCAGAGAATCATACACAGGAAGTTTTACATATATATATATATATATATATAAAATTTAAATGTCTAAGTCTATGCAAAAGATATATTCTTAGTCTCAAAAGGAAGGAGGGTAAAAGAGAGAGAGAGAGAGAGAGAGAGAGAGAACTTCCTGAGGACAGTAGTTTCAATTGCTATTTTCATATACAAATGTTTTACAATAATTGAGAGTAATGTGAAACTCCCACATCAGCAGTCCAGTGTTTTCTGTTTCCTGAAACCATTGGAAGCACGATCATAAACAGCGTTTTACCTCTCTCCTGGCTGGCTTCCACCTGGAGACACAGACAGGTATTCATCAGCCGCTGAGAACTGGAAATCCAAAACAGCAAACCTGCTTGGCAGATATCACATTCCCCTTTCATTGTTTTTTGAGGAAATGGATCTTGATTTTTAAAGTCATATTTGTGGCTAGAAGAATCTAATCTATACCATGCAGAACTGTTTGTTCTAGTCCCAACTGAATATCATTGTATAGTAAAATTTTATGTTTAAAATGTCAAACATTTCATTTTCATAAGACTTTTATGTTTGTGAATACAAATATGATTCGTTTTTATTTGGCAAGAACTTTTGAAATTGGAGAGTTTGGAAACAAAACAAATGTTTTCAAAAGGAGAGAGTTAGGATGCTCATTGTAGCCATATGATAAAAATATATCTGTTGAAAACTATAATATATGAAATAAATAACTCAATATTATACAGTGAACTTGTTTAAAAATAATATTACTCAGCAATGTCAAAAGCAATAAAGTTACTTAATTATATGTAGGGAAATATATTTATAATTAAATTTAAGATGAATAAAATACACTATTTTTCTTGTTTTTTCCAATATGTTGTAAAATAAGGCAAATTAAATATTTTTGAAATCATGTAAAATGTTATAATATTCACTCATATAATATAACTGAGAGAGGGCTGAGCTGTTACTTCTCTTCCAGAAGACCTGGATTCAGTTCTCAGCACCCACATCTGGCAGTTCACAGCTGCATGTAATCTGCTTTTAGGGGATCTATACATGCTCAATATACATACATGGTATACATACATACATTCAAACATACTCACATGCACAGGTAACACAAAAACAACACAGGTAACAAATACATAAACCTATAAAACTTTTAAACCTAAAAACTGAAGTTAGGTTTTTCTAAAGTTTCCTTCCTGGTAGTTTTGAGGAGGTAGTGTATGCCTTGGGCTTCACTCCATACAATGTTTTTAAAACTCTACCAGGCTTAAGATCTAAGTCTTGTGCCCTTTTTCTCAGGTCAGGATTTTGAAGACAGTGAAATCACCAGCTTTGTTTTAATCTTACTTTTTTCTTTGTGTAAGATTCTTAGAACATGTTTTTTAATGTTTCCTCACTTTCTTGGCTTTGGATTTTCCATTTCTCTCCAACCCTTTTTATTTTACAAGTGTTAGGAGGCCATTTTACATGGTAAGGAACCACTAAATTTCGGCAGACTCTTTTTAGCCAAATTCATCTCAGTCATTCTATAATACTTGGAAATGTTATTGCCTCAATAAAATTAGTTGGGAAATGTTTTGACATTGGAGGTCATTTGAAATGTTCCAGGTTTCAAACACTCACCACAAACAAATAGCTGCTAAAAATTAAGTGAAGCAGTAAGAGAGTATGAAACAAATGTACAAATATCTGATGAACATGTGAGATAATCTACATTTTATATTGCATAATTATTCTATTGAGGATTAAGCACTGTGTTTCCAGCTCTCTGGGAATAGCAGTAAATACCTTATTTAAAATGAATTAGATTGGCACCATAGTTCAGTCATAGACATCTATGTAATTCATTTGCTCCTTAGAACAGCTCTTAAGATAGACTTTCATAGTTGTGCTCCTTAGTTTTTTTTTTTTGTCAACATGACACAAGCTATGAATAAAAAAGGAAATTTCACTTAAGAAAATGTCTCAGTTACATTGATCTGAGTAGGCATTCTGTAGGACGTTTTCTTTTTCTTTTTTAAAAAATTTATTTATTTATTGCTTCAGGTTACATCTCCATTGGAGTGTCTTCTTTCCACCCCTCCCAGTCCTGACCTCCCACCTCTACCCCCTAACCCTTCCATCCCACTCCTCTGGACTGGAGTGTCCCTACATAACAGTCCCCCGCCACAGTTCAGTAGTCATATGAGGGCCAAGAGCCTCCTCATACACTGGGACCTACAAGGTAGCACCATTAGGGAAAAGTGTCTCATTGACAGGGAGAAAAAGAAAACGTCTATGTCCATGTTCCCTTTGGTGTGTTGGTTGTGGTATAGTTATCCTGTACTAGATGTCGAAAATACAACTATAAGTGAATAGATGCCATGTGCATCCTTCTGAGTCTGGGTTAGCTCACTCAGGATGAGCTTCTCTAGTTCCATCCATTGGCTGCAAATTGCATGATTTCATTGTTTCTGATGGCTGAATAGTATTCCATTGTGTAGATGTACCACAGTTTTTTTTTTTTAATCCATTCCTCAATTGAGGGACATCTGGGATGTTTCCAGTTTCTAGCTATTACAAATAAGGCTGCCATGAACATAGATGAGGAAACGTCCTTGTGGTTTCATGAGAAATAATTTGGATGTATACCCAGAAGTGGTATGGCTGGGTCTTGAGGTAGAGCTATTCCAAGTTCTCTAAGATATCACCAGACTGATTTCCACAGAGGTTGTACAAATATGTACTCCCACCAGCAATGGAGGAGTGTTCCCCTTTCTCCACAACCTCACCAGCATGTGTTGTCATTAGAATTTTTGATCTTAGCCATTCTGACAGGTGTGAGATGGAATCTCAGAGTCATCTTGAGTTGCATTTCTCTGATGATTAAGGATGCTGAGCATTTCTTCAGGTGTCTCTCAGCCATTAAGGATCCTATTCTGAAGCAAATGTTGCTAGGAGGTACAATCCAAGAGCCACAAATATGAACTAAAAAAGAAAATGGGAAATTGAAGAATAGAAAATAAACATGACTAATCATTACTATTTTGCTGTCCTTAACTTCTCAAACAAACAAACAAAAAAATCAGCTGATGGATCAGTTTGATCCTTAGTGAAGGAAGACAAAAGCATTTATTTGTAGGCTCCCTTATTCTCTTTCCTTTTTGGTCAAATTTCTCCTTAGAGGACAATAACACTTACAAAGTGCCAGTGTTCACCAAAAGAGCTCTTCATCTTTGTTTGAAGGAGCTGAGAAGACCTCAGACTAACTCATAGGTAGTATTGGGATAAATTTGTGCATTGTTTACATTGATTTGAAACACATTGGAATGATGGGGCCAGTTCTTTAGTTTCCATGGTCACGTCTAGGAAAAAAGTGACAGCCAACAACATTAAGAGATGAGGAGATGCTTAGACAATGAGGGACAAAGTAAAGGAAAAGTAGGAAAATATGGTCCAGTCGCAGCAAAAATCATTTACGCCAATGAGAAAATGGTATCATCATTAGTTGAGCCCCCTGACCAAGATACTTTAGTTAGCAAAGGGCACAGTGAGGACATGATTCTGATACCAAAGCCAGTGCTCACAACTGAACATTAAACTGCATATAGTTTATCTTAAATGGTATGTAGCAAAAACTTATAAGTATGATGAAACACTTTCTACATGTCCATTAGGTCATGAGGTATCAAAAAGTTACAAAGGGAAATTATGACAATATTCTGAAGTAATTAGAACATGAATATATAAGAAGACACACATTAAATCTACTTTTCACCATTTGGTGTGGTGTGCTGCATGTGATTATAAGTGTGAAAATTTAGACTTATTAAATATATGGATAACAGAATATGAACACATGCAAAAGATAGGGCATTTGTTATTTCATAATGGGAAATATAAGTGTTGAAAAACATATAATTTGTGAAGTACAATGGGGTCCAGATAACACCAATACACCAGACTTGATCACACAAAAGAGAAAAGAGTTTAGGTGGCTATTCCTGCATACAGAAGAACAAGGGCAGTGATTCATTCTTGTGATGAGCTATTTTGTTATTAATTTACAAAATAATGAATATTTTAAATAGTTTTAAATTCTCTATTATCATATTTTTGCTATGATTTGAAAAACAATATGAATCACTTAAATGAGAAAAGTATTTGTAATATGACTAAACTCATTGGCCTATTTATATCTTTGTGTATAGGGTACTTTATAAAAAGAGGATAATATCTTTGCTTTTTGGCTCTAAATCACATTTTTGAAAGGGAGAGTAATGACTTAGGTACTTTCTTATCTTTGTTCAACTTAACCCTTTTCAACATTACTCAGTAAGCCTACCATCCGACATTTATCATTCCAAAATCAACTAAGTTTACAGGTGCTGCAAGACTCTAAATGATTCTGAAAGGGCAAAGATTAATGACTACTCTTTTTCCTTTAAAGACTTAGATGCAACAAAGCAAAACAAGCATGCTCATTTGACAGGGCAGTGTGCTGGTCATGATATTTGTGACATCAGAGTTTGCATTCCTCAGAGCCAATTAACTGAGGTAGCACAACAATTGATTCTAAATCAGGTGGGGAGCATACTATCCATGAGGACAATCTTTCTGTCAGTCTCTATTGACAAACCTATGAAATCTTCAATAACTCAGTTCTTACCAGGCTCATTAGGAAGGGCAGGTTGCTGTGGATGTTCACCAAACTTGCCTACTTCATACACCTGGGCATTAGAGGTAGGCATGTTCTCTTCTATTTGGAGACCTTGGTGCTTACATAAAAGCTGCCGCATTCTACCAACTGTGCATGCTTGATTCAAGAATTGTCATTGGCCAAGTGGCTCAGATGTGCCTCCAGATGTCCTCTTTTGGTTCAGGGTGAAACTGTACAGTTTGCCTTCATTCTTTTGACCTGTTTATGTTGAGTATTTAAGGACCAGATAACTATGTCTCAATGGTTCACAGGTCTCCTAGTTGAGAAGAACAGTATTCAAAGGACCTCATTTATATATGGTACTAGTATAAAATATAAGATTCTTGAGTTTGAATGAACTTACACAGCAGAGAGCTTGATGATCTTAATTTGGAATGAGTCCACTTTTTTTTAACCAATATGTTATTTTCAATATTTATTTATTTCTTCAAGTTACATATCAATCACGTTCCCCTTTCTCCTCCCCCTCCCAGTCTTACCCTCCTACCTTCTTCTCCCTCACCCTTCTATCCTCTTTTTTTTTAAATTTAAGGTGTATCTTTTTTCCTCCAACAACTATCCCTTTTAATCCAATAAAAGGCTCTTTTTCTTATAACAATAAACACAATACAAAACAATAAGAACAATTAGGCAACAATTTTGAAAATTATAAGGTATATGATACATTTCCAAAGGTCAGTCCACATGCATTTGGCAACTGATAATAATATTCTATTATCTATCTATCTTGATGAGTTTAAAGTTCTATATCTAACTCAGTTTCCACCCTAACTTGCAATTCCAACTTAGAAACATCTTCCTAGACCTAGAACATCCTTTTAATTACTAAACAACTTAAAACTTAATTGTGAGACCACAACTATCTAGTCTTCAACCACATCAGAGACCTGAGGAGGGAAAATATATTTGAATAAACAAAAGTATAGAGCCTGCAGCTTCCAAAACTAAGAAATTACAGACAACTGGCTGCCTGGACTGTCTCCAATTTCTCTCAATACATTGGAGCAGCTATCTTCACCTTCTTGTCCAGTATCTCTGACAGACAATAATTGTAAAGCTGGACTTACAAAGGACTTGCCTACCCTGTCTTGGAAGAGCTAGGCTGTTGACTTACCTACTTCCAAATTTTGTCCTTTTTGGTCAGCATTTTATCTACAGTTGATGCAAGGGCTTTCTCTTGCCCAGTGACAAGCTTGTCACTAATGCAACCATCCCAAAATTGAGTTTCTTTGATGCTCATCATCTACTTGGAGTATAATGGGGAGCTGTCAGGAGCTGACCTGTCTCAATATAAAAAAAAAAAATCTTAATTTAATGGCTTGAAGTTCTTGTTGTACAGGTCCTTTACTTGCTTGGTTAGAGTTACACCCAGGTATTTTATATTGTTTGTGGCTATTGTGAAGGGAGTTGTTTCCCTGATTTCTTTCTCAACCCGTTTGTTTGTTGTATAAAGAAGGGCTTCTGATTTTTTTTTTAATTAATTTTGTATCCAGCCACCTTGTTGAAGGTGTTTATCAGCTGTAAGAGTTCTCTGGTGGAATTTTTAGCTTGCTTATGTATACTATCATATCATCTGCAAATAGGTATAATTTGACTTCTTCATTTCCAATTTGTATCCCCTTGATCTCCTTTAGTTGTCTTATTGTTCTAGCAAGAATTTCAAGTACTATATTGAAGAGATATGGTGAAAGTGGGCATCTTGTCTTGTCCCTGAGTTTAGAGGAAATGCTTCAAGTTTCTCTCCATTTAATTTGATGTTGGCTACTGGCTTGCTGTATATTGCCTTTAGTATTTCTAGGTACAGGCCTTGCATGTCCGTTCTCTCCAGAACTTTAGCATGAAGGGGTGTTGGATTTTGTCAAATGCTTTTTCCGCACCTAGCAAGATTATCATGTGGGCTTCATCCCAGGAATGCAGGGATGGTTCAACATACTAAAATCCATCCACATAATTCACCATATAAACAAGATGAAAGAAAAAAACCACATGATAAAAAAATCTTTTGATATTTTGGAACTAAACATACCTTTAAGTGTATATGTTATGAGATCACAAAGGACAATTCACTTTGAATTTAAGCATGTCTTTTGCGAACAGCTTTTAAATTTAAAACACTTTAAATCCTATGTGGCTGTCTCTGTCTCTCAAGTGTTGGGATCAAAGGTGTGCACCACCACCCCTGGATCTAAGGTTTTCTCTGTTTGGAGCTTGTTCTGTGTCAGACTGGCCTTGAACTCAGAGATCTGCATGTTACTGTCTCCAGTATGTTGGGATTAAAGGTGCAGGCCTCTCAAGTGATGGGATTGTATTTGGTTACATAGGTATTGATCTTTGTATATTGATAAAAAATTAAGGTTAACGTTTTTAAGATATTGTACCTATGTACTGCTTTAAAATACAATGTGAAGCTTTGGCCTTTTGCTATCAAGTGGGTCAAAGACCTTAACCTAAGGCCGGACACATTAAATCTACTAGATGAGAAAGTGGGAAAAACATTTGAATTCATTGGCACAGGTTACAACTTCCTGAACAGAACACCAACAGCTCAGGACCTAAGAACAACAATCAATTAATGGGACCTCAGGACACTGAAAAGCTTCTGTAAGGCAAAAGACACCGTCATTTGAACAAAATGGCTGCCTACAGATTGGGAAAATATCTTCACCAACCCCATATCTGACAGAGGGCTAATACCCAAAATTTACAAAGAACTCAAGAAATTAAATGCCAAGAAACCAAATAAACCAATCAAAAAATGGTGAAAAGAGCTAAACATAGAATTCAAAAAGGAGGAATTCCTAAAGGCTGAGAGACACTTGAAGAAATGCTCAGCATCCTTAATCATCAGAGAAATGCAACTCAAGACTACTCTAAGATTCCATCTCACACCTGTCAAAATGCCTAAGATCGGAAGCTCATATGACAGCACATGCTGGAGAGGGTGTGGAGAAAGGGAACCCTCCTCCATTGCTGGTGGGAGTGCAGGCTTGTGCAACCACTATGGAGGTCTCAATCTGGCAATATCTTAGAAAACATGAAATAGCTCTGCCTCAGGACCCAGCCACACCACTTCTGGGCATACATCCAAATGATTCCTCACCAAATCACAAGGAAGTTTTCTCATCTATGTTCATGGCAGCCTTATTTGTAATAGCTAGAAACTGGAAACAACCCAGATATCTCTCAACTGAAGAATGGATTTAAAACTGTTGTACATCTACACAATGAAATATTACTCAGCTATCAGAAACAATGAAATTATACAATTTGCAGCTAAACGGATGGAACTAGAGAAGCTCATTCTGAGTGAGCTAACCTGGACTCAGAAGGATGCACATGACATCTATTCACTTATAGTCGGATTTTAGTTATATAGGACATGATATCTATACTACGACCAATGCACCAAAGGGAACATGGACATAGACTTTTTTCTTTTTTTCCCTGTCAGTGAGACTCTTTTCCCTAGTGGTGCTGCCTTGCAGGCTCCTACTGTATGAGGAAGCTCTTGGCCCTCATATGACTGCTGAAATGGGAAGGGGGACTATTATGTAGGGACACTCCATTCCAGAAGAGTGGGATGGACGAGTTAGAGGGTAGAGGGTGGGAGGACAGGACTGGGAGGGGTGGAAAGAGGACACTGTGATGGAGATGTAACCTGAAGCAATAAATATATAAATGAAAAAATATCTTAAGGTAAAATCTTTGAATTTCATATTCTACAGATCTCTTGAGATTTTTGAAGACCCCTAACTATCTCCATATATTTGCATAAGCAAATGTTGCTTGTCTCTTAGCAAGTTGATTTCTGATTAACTTAGAAAACATCTGTGATACACTATACTAGTGTCTAACAAAGTGACAAGTTTGAATGACTATTAGTTTTCAGTTCTTAATTATCCTAAACAGTTTGTGACAGTTGCTATCAAAAGGCCAAAATTTCACATTGCATTTTAAGCATTATATAGGTACAATACCTTAAAAAGAGTTAACTTTACTTTAATTTTGTATCAATATACAAAGATCTATACCAATGTAACCAAATATAAACTTAATTTGTATCGATATACAAAGATATAAGAGCATATTAAATAATCTACAACTTTTTCTTTATCATTCCTATATCATGTGCAAATCCTGTTTTTTTTTTTCTTTTCAAGTCTTTCCCCCCTACATATGAGATAAAAAAGGACAGAGGGGAAAAAAAAGAGAGAAATCCCTGGGTCTAACCTCCTAAACCTTGTTTAACATGACCATTTAGCAATTTGTAACCAATCCCCCTAAGTAATAACAAACATCTATAACCCATTAAATGACAAAAGAAAAAAGAAAAGAAAACAACTACCCTGACTTCTGGCAATGGGGTGTCACTCTTTTTAAATTGTTTCCTGGGATGTAGGGAACCTGTTTGTTGGCCCAAATAAGAATAGAAAAATGGTTAAGCAAGTTAATAGTAACATTTGTTGTCCAGTATTTTTGTGCTCAACTATTTAAATGTCCTGAGAAGTTTGTAGTCAGAAGCTGAACGTTGGGTAGGAAAGTTGAGGGATTTACTGAAGTCCTGGCTGGAACAGTCTGTGCGGCTGAACCATCTTAGCCAATTTGAAGTTGTCCTCGATGTAGGTTTTTGAGGAAACAGCTATTGAGGCAGTCTGTGAGACTAGGTCATCTGGGCTATTTGGCTTGTCTTCTTTGGGGTCTGGTCCCTTTTCTTCAGAAGTTTCAGTTGAACAGTTTTTTTGTATTAAAAATACAGCTAAGTGATTTAAAATGCTGTAAGTAAATTAAGGGTTACTAAAGATCAAAGTGGTTTTCCAAATCTTTAAGAGTTGAAGTATTTTGGAGCTAAGATAAAATATTTGCGCAGGGCAGTGGTAGCCCGTGCCTTTAATTTCAGCAGAAACAGGCAGATCAGTATAGAGTTGTCTTGTAAATTCTAGAGTTAAAATTAACAGGGTGGTGATGTTTCACACCTTTAATTCCAACATTGGAGAGGTACACACCTTTAATCCCAACACACTGGAGACAGAAACATGCAGATCTTGGAGTTGAAGGTCTGCCTGACACAGAGCAATCTCCAATATAGAAAAACATAGATCCAGGAGTGGTGCCTCACACCTTTAATTCTACCAATTGGGAGACAAATGCCTTTGATCCCAACACTGGGGAGGCAGAGGTAGGCACATAGAAGTCCACTTTTCATGTGAAAGGAAAATGAACGTCTGGAGATGAGGCAATGGTTTCTTGAAGTTGGCCTGCGGTCAGAGGTTGACTTGGCTTGTAGTCTGGCTTCATAACATTTTTGGTGTTCTTTGACCATGTAAAATTGTTAGTCCCACTCTTTTTTTTTTAATAATTTATTTTTTATTTCTTCAAGTAACATCTCAATCACAATCCCCTCCCTACTCCTCCCTCCAGTCCCACCCTTCCACCCTCCTCCCCCTCAACCCCCCCATCCTCTTCCCTTCTTTTTTTTTTTTTTAGTTTAAGGTATTTCTTTCCCCCCCCAACAGCTCTCCCTTTCAGTCCAAAAAATGGTTCTTTTTCTTATAACTATAAATACAATACAAAACAACAGAAATAAATAGGCCACAATTATAAGAGTTATATGGCTTAGCATACATTCCCAATGTCCAGTCCATATGTATTTGGCACCTGACTTTAACATTCTACTATCTAACCATCTCCATGAGTTTAAAG
>CAJQZJ010032367.1:2744623-2786493 GCA_907164525.1 Lophiomys imhausi | reverse complement strand
ATTCAAGGAACCCAGGGACAACTGGACAACGGAAACCTCAGCAGAAAACAGAATCAGACACCAAAGAAGACGAGTGACCCAGATGATTCAGCCTTACAGACTCCACTCCCTCAATAGCTGTTTCCATCAAAAGTCTACAACCACAACAACTCAAAATCGCTAAGACCATTCAGCTCTACACACTGCCCCAGCCAGAACTTCAGGAAAGCCTGGAAGATCAGCTTCTGCCTACAAACTCCTTAGGACATCTAAACAGCTGAGCACAGAAGTACTGAACATAAATGGATTGTACTAACATTTTTAACCATTTTTCCGTTCTGGTTCGGGCCCCAAACAGGCTTACTACGACCCATATCAGCAGGAACTCATTTTAAGAGAGCGACGTCCCATGTCCAGAGGGTGGGGAGGGTGTTTCTCTGCCCCCCTTTTGGTTATTTGAAGGATAACTGAAAACTCTGTTATTTAGGGGAAGAGATTACAAGCTGTTAAATGGTCTTGTTAAATGGGTTTTGGAGGTTATACCCAAGGACTTCCTTCTTTTCCTTTTCTGTATCCTTCTTTCTCTCCTATGTAGGAGTGTATGGACTTGAGAAAAATAAGACATAGACATAGTACGGGAAGGACCAAGAAGAAGGGACAGATTCTTGAATATGCCCTTATACCTTTGTATATTGATACAAAATTAGTACTATATTTGGCTATAGTGGTATTGACCATTGTTTATTGTGAAAAATTAAGATTGTATTGGACCACATCGGTATTGATCTTTGTATATTGATACAAAATTAAGATTATTGTTGGCCACAATGGTATTGACCCTGGTATATTGACGTAATATTAAGATTGTATTGGGCTACATAGGCATTGATCTTTGTATATTGATACAAAATTAAGAGTATATTTAGCAACATTTGAATAGATCTTTACCATCTTAAACTGTTTAGGATAGTTAAGATAAACAAACTCCTAGTCATGTAAGCACGTCACTTTGTTAGCTACTATGACAGCCTATCACAGATATTCTCTAAGCTACTCAGAAATCAAGTTGTTAAGAGACAAGCAACATTTGCTTATCTAAATACAAGAGATAGATAGGGCATCTTCAAAAACCCCAAGAGATCTGCAGAACATGACATTCAAAGATGTTGTCTTAAATTAAGATTTTTTTTGATATTGAGACGTATCAGCTCCTGACAGCACCCCCTATTCTACCCCAAGTAAAAGGTAAGCATCGAAGAATCTCCAGTGTGAGATGGTTGAATTAGTGGCAAGCCTATCTCTTGGCATGAAAAAACTCCCTGCTTCAACTGCAGACAGACTGCTGTCCAAAAAGGACAAAACTTAGTAGCAGGGAAGTCGACAGCCTAGCTCTGCCAAGACAGGGTAGGTAAGTCCTTCATAATCCCTGCTCTACAATAAATGTCTGTCAGAGAAACAGGACCAAAAGGCTGAAGACTGATGCTGGAATGTATGGAGAGAAAATGGGAACTGTCCAGGCAGTCACTGGTATGTCATTTCTTAGTTTTGGAAGCTGCAGGCCCTGCACTTCCTATATAATCAGATATATTTATCCCTCTCAGGTCTCTGGTGGTTGAAGAATAGACAGCTAGAGTCTCATAGTTAAATTTTGAGTTTTTTAGGAATCAAGAGGGCGTTCTAGATCTAAGAAGAGGTTTTTAATAGTGATGCAAGTTAGTATGAAAACTGAGTCAGTTATAGAACTTTAAACTCATGGAGATGGTTAGATGGTAGAATGTTAAAGTCAGGTACCAAATGCATATGGACTGGACATCTGGAATGTATGCTAAGCCATGTAACCCTCAGGGGCCAAATATGTATGAACTAGACATTGGGAATGTATACTGGGCCATTTAACTCTCATAAATGTGGCATATTTATTTCTGTTGTTTTGTATAGTATTTACTGTTATAAGAGAAGGAACCATTCGTTCGACTGAAATGGGAAGCTGTCGGGGGGAAGAGGGTGGAAGGGTGGGACAGGAAGGGGGAATAGGGAAGGGATTGTGACTGAGATGTAACTTGAAGAAATAAAAAAATAAAGTTTTATAAAAAAAAGTCACTATGTACTTTTGATAGTTGTTAAATGTAGTCGTCTTTAATGAGTTGGCAGAGTCTGATTTTAGCTGCTTATCTTTCATGGTAATTCTACCCCATCCTTAACTGGAAATGGCAACCTGTTCTTTACTTGAATTGCTAATTTTTCTTTTAAACCTTACAAAACAGAGTTTGCTTTTCTGCAACATTGTAACTGTTCACCAGCATCATAGCCACTCTCAAAGCATGCTACAACTGTATTTTGTCCCCATGAAGATAAAAGCACCTAAATGAAAGTCATGATGGAGTCCTGTTGTAATTCAGCTCTCAGAAAAGTGTTGTTTACAGTAAGCACAAAATCCTGAATTGATCAAAGGCATAAAAAAAAAAAAGAATGTAGATAGGGATAAAAGTATTCAGCTTCCAAATACTGGGACTGGACCCCAGTCCATGAGACCCTAGGTTTAATCCCCAATGTTGGAGGAAAATGAAATAACATAAATAAAAGTATTCAGCTTCTAATTCGTGAACAATTTCAGACTGTGGTGTCATACAAACTATCATCATGAAAATAAAAATGAATGATGGAAATCCAGTCAGTTCCTATTCATACCAACCTGTTTTCCAAGTCAAACAGGATACAAAAGTTCTATATTCCTGCCTACATTTATTCTATTAGCTTGCAATTTCTATGTTCTATCTACATAAAACTCTCAAAGATATTAAGAGTAGTTTATCATGCTTTAATGGATAAACATATATATATATATATATATACATATATATTACCATATCTAATTCTTTTTTAAACACTTAGTAACAGATTAGTAATAACACACCATAAATTTCTTTGGAAGTTGTAGTGACTCCACACACTCTAGATAATATACCTATAAATAACTTTTATAGTTTCTTCTCAAGTTTTACTATAGTCATATTCAAAACAGATCAGTAGATTTTTACACAAAACATTAATAATTTAAGAATCTTGCATGGGTTCTATTAGCCTCTTAAAATTTAATGAGCCTATTTAATTAGTGTGATGTCACTCACATAAACTACCTTTTTGTCTTATTTACCATAAATCAACAATATTAACTATTATTAGAAGTCATAAAACTCACTTTCAAAAAATAAAGTGTACCACTGAAATGATTTGTTAAAACACCAGTATACTGTGTAGTGTTTTTGTTGCATGTTAACACGATAGAAATAACTTTGTAAAGTGAAAATATAATAATAATAGCAAATATTTTAACAAAATATTTTATTTTTATACTTATTTAAAACCATACGTGGTTGAGTATGTGCATTTGCCCGCCCCCCGTGTATGTGTGTATGTGTGTCTGTGTGTGCATGTGCGTACACATACACACAAGTGCATTTGGCTCTGGAAACCAAAGTGTTTTGATCTCCTGGGACTGGAGCTCCAAGCCCTTGTGAGCCACGCTTTGGTGCTGGGGATGAACTGTGATCCTTTGCAGAACAGTGTACACTCCATCTCTCCAGGTGTTTTTGTATTTGGGGGGAATTTGGCCTTTAACTTCCAGCCCTTCTGCCTTCCTCCCCTGCAAGCTGGTAATAAGATGTCTTCTTTTATTGTGCAAAATTTTGAATCATGAACTGTATGAAGATGTGTTTGCCTAGAACTCTGCATGCACTGCTCTGATAGCTTGCCAATGATCATATTAATTATCAGTTTGTTTTTGCTGAAGAAATCTGTTGGATTATACATGGAAAAGCTGTTTCCTAAATGTTATAATCAAGCTTTAATCATTAATGATATAAGCTCCTTTATCAAGACCATCCTGTAAATAAGGCTCAGTAGTTTACCAAATATGATCTGCAGTATCTTGAATCTCTAGTATAAATAACATGGCCTGGATTCTTAAAACAAGTACATTTCATTAAAGAGAACATTACCTTTAATTGTTTTCAGCATAAAATGGTTATAAAGCAAAAAATCGTTGTGAAACCAATTGTAAGCTTGTTTTTCTTTTTCAAATGTAGGAAAACAGAAGCCCCTTAGAAGTGACTATGTAGGTAGATTCACAGAGTAAATGATGGTAGGTAGGAAGGAAATCCTTTTCTGATACAGTGACTTTGATGCTCACATTATTCTACCAAATTTTCCTCAGAGTGCACAGGTCCAGTTCCACCACCAGATCTGTCTGTGGGAAAAATTCTGCAATTTTTAAGGTAGACTCTCCACTTTGATGGATTTATTAAATACAAATTTAGTAAATAAAAGCATTGTCATAAAGTTGTGGAAGACCTTAAAATAGATAGTAAAGTGCATTGTGTCTTCAGTGGAAGTCTTGAAGGAACTAAAAGTCCACCTTCCTGCTGTTTTAATTTCAAGTCAAGTGCTCCATATTCCCCATTGCTCAAACTCTGTGAACTGCAGACAGCTGGGAGCCTGAGAAGTGATTTCTTCCTACAAAACTTAATATGATTCTGCCCACACAGGGTAATTTTTAGGAGTGATTTCTTCTTACAAAACTTAATATGATTCTGCCCGCACAGGGTAATTTTTTTATGCATCTTCAGTGGTGGGGGGGGAGGAAAAACAAACAGCACACAGCCAAACAAAACCAAAAAACCCGTTTCTCTAATGTTAGCATTTTGATTTATCCTTTGAAATGAGTACACTGTTTCAGTGGTTGTACCCTTCAGATAATGAGTTAAGTAACATATTTGACTGGTCCTTTTATATTAGCCTGAAAGGCATTATTTTATCTTTCTTAAAGATAAGAAAACAATACATCAAAATGTCATAGTAAATTAACACTAATTTAAGACATGAATTTTATATTTCATAGTTATTTCCATAAAGGCTTGACCTAAAAAAATCTCTTTCATATCTTGTAATAACTGTAGAACTTTCTGAAAACTATGAAAAAATGAATAAATATGAATAAACTATTAGTAACTAATTAGTAATGAATTAAATAAATTCAATTAACTAAAAGTGGCTTAAGCCATACATGGTACTTTCATTTGTTCTAGCTGATTCTTTTATCTCTTTTTATAATGTCCCCATTTTCTTGGACATAGGAGATATTTTTGGGAGAGACAGACTACGATCTGAAACAATTTCTTCCTGTAGACATTGGCCCACATCGTTCTAACATAGGTATATATTTGTTTAATTCAGTATTAACCTTGGATTATGTCATTCTAACACTGCATGCTGTAATGGTTGTTAGATGAGGAAGTCTGTGTGTGCTAAATGTAAAAGATGTGATAGCAGGACCACAGGAAAGAGAAACATAGAAAATACTGATGGAATTGAAGCCCCCCTTCCCTGCTATCAGTATAAGTTTGGAGAAGTCTGGCAATTATTTGTTGAGTAAGCTCATTTTTATTGAGTTAGTTCTAACAGTGATAGAAAACCAGAGTATATATCATATTTTAAAATAATATATACTCAATAACATTTTTAACCAAAATGAAATACAGTCACAACAAGTTACCCATGAATCAGAGGGAAATTATAATAATCTGCTTATTTTGCAGATGCATATGCACTTTTTTTCTATTTGATTTTAAAAAATGAGAAATGACAAAGAAAAAATAATCTATATTTAAACTTCATACTCAACATTTGCCTATTTGCTCTTCCATTCCAATGTTTAGACAAATACCTAAGATGATTTCCTTTGGGGTCAAATATTTCAATCACTGCATTTGGCAAGAACTTAAACTCAACTATATTCGAACTTCAGGAATTACTGTTGGAAGAGATAATTTAAAAAGTCGAGTATAAAACTATAATGAAAGAATCAGTTGATGTTTGTGTTTTGTTTGTTGTTTTTGTTTCCTATGACTGACAGTGCTCTCTGCAGGTAACATATTGTGTTAAGGTTTTGGTGAACAAGTAAAGATAGGATGGTTTTTTTTGTTGTTGTTTGTTTTGTTTTGTTTTGTTTTAGAGAACAGCTGCTGTAGAGCTGATGCATCTGTGAGACAGTGTTCCTATGCAGCAATGTAAAAGAGCCTAAAGTAGATTTCCATGGAGGAAGAAACTTAAGACATGACAAAAAATATCTTGACATTTGATATAAGCCTACTACCAGAAAAGAGTCTCAAGTTATCTGAAGATTTTGAAAACTCATGCTGTGTTCCAAAAAACCAACCAACCAAACAAACAAACAAACAAATAAAAAAACCAAAAGACAAACAACAACAAATCCAAACCTCAAAAAACTTTAAGAAATGAAAAGCATAGAGGAAATCAAGTTAAATTAGCCTAGTGTGAAAACATAACATCTGAAGATATGATACCACAGGTTGATCTGGGCCAGATCTCATTACACTACTCATTTTGGGTGGTCTGAAATCCAGAAGCCCTTGGATTATCTGGATGCATCAGCATATTCAGTCAGGTACCCTTGATTTTTGCTGAAATCTAGAAATTCCCAAAACCTCTATGAGAACCAAAGTTTCTCTTTAATGTATGGAAATACAGCTAACAAGTACGTAGATATATACAGACTATTTCACCAGAGAACTAGACCACAGACTAACAAGGAGCTAACATATGGGAAGGGAAAATGAGTTCAGGTGAGCTCAGCAGCAGGCTTAGACCTGAGAGCCAAGGGGTGTTCATTTTTGTAGTAGTTGACAAAACAAAAAACAACAACAACAACCAAAAAAAGTACCTATGCTATAGAAATGTACATATGTACCCAAGAGTTTGCTTAAACTCAAATGTGGATAAGAAATAAATGTTTCACCATTTTTCACATCAGATTTCATGTAACTCCTACGAAGCAGCCACTCTTGGTGGCCATATAGCTGTTAGTCACTTTGTCAAATTCTACTTCATACATTGGATAGCCTCAGAGGTAGCCCTACTCTCCTGTGTGGGTTTTAAGTTTTATTTCTCTTGGTTTGGTTTCAGTGTGAAGATCTGTTATGTGAGACTTCCTGACACTTGCAAAACAAGCATCTATTTGCCCTAGATAGTGGACCAGCAGTACAGCAGAGGAACAATTCTACCAAGCCCAATTTTGTGAATGAATGAGAGTATTGGGACAAGGGGCCACCTTAGAGAAGCAAAGTCAAGTTAAGGGCAGCCATATTGCTGAAAAGCCCACCCCAAACTGGATGAAGGTTCTTGGAACCTGTCATCCTGATGGTCTCTGCCAAACTTGCAGGTAGCTTCATAGTCACTGAGTCTCCTCCAGAGAGACAGGTGGTCAGTCCTCTCTGCAACAATTACTTGCTACCTCTACAGCCTTGGGTCCAGGATTGTGAATCTTCTCAGATTGAGATCTCCAGTAGTACTGAGTTTGTTTGTTCCCTGAGTCTCATCCACCTCACCATTCCAGGATAGAATGATTCATTTGGATTCACAACAAGACCATTGAAAAGATTAAGAAATTTACATTTTTAGACTATTAAAATAGTATGTGTTTCATTTTTCAATTATTTTTTTATAAACATAAAGTTGGGTTCAGGGCTCTTTCAGAGGACCCATATTCAGTTCCCAGTACCCAAATGGAGTCTGTAACTCTAATTTCAGAGGATCAGACTCTCTCTTTTGGCCTTCTTGGCCACCAGGCATGCACATACAATGGGCAAAGCTCTCATACATAAAAAATAAAATATATAAATATTTAATTGAGTTTTATATACTGTGTTCTGACCAATCTAAATGCAACTATTGATTAATGAAACGTTGTCAGAAATTTGGTTTCCCACTGTTTTATTTATTTAATCTTTATCCTGTCTCTAGCCTCCAACAAAATGCAGAATGAGAGTACTGGTGGCAGTCTTTCACTTTTACTATATTAGCATGGAGTTTACAATCACTCACATCATTTACATGATTTTTATGATATTTTTCTCATAGTGAGAAAATTTCTATTTCTTTTTTCCTTCTATTTTTTGTTTGTGAGGATTTTTCTTATTAGGGTGGATAAGTAAATGTTTTAAAAATTTCTCGAAAATATTTACTATGATTAAATAATTTTAATTATTGATATTGAATTGGATTTATTGTATTAAGAGTTCATCAGAGTTTTCATGGCCAGATAACTCTTGGTAATGGTGGATTTATATATTTCTGAAATCATCTTTTTATTATTTTAGGGAGTTTTTACATTTTAGGTCATGGGAATTTTTTTGTGAGAATTTTAATTTAATGATATTTTCTAAATTTGAAAGTGAAATTGTCCGGACCCATGATAAGAATGTACTTTCCTTTCAGAGTTTGTTTGTTTGTTTGTTTGTTTTTAATCAACTTGCCTAAATTGGTATTTCTCCCTGGTTGACTGATATCAGTGAGCTTTTGTTTTTGAAGATTCTAATTATACTTCCAATTTCTTTATCAAATATAACAAGACTTGGATTTTTTTTCTTATTGTGTTAGCTTTAATAAATTTTGTTTTAAAATAATAGGTGTATAAGTTATCAAATATAGCTATCAACTCCAGTATTTCCCTTTATCATTTTTATTGCTGCACTGTGATGATATGATTTTTATCATTTTTAATCTTAACTTTCTGCTTTTCATTAGTGAAGATAAATGTTTATTAATTTTGTTATATTTATAAGGAATGAGCTTGATATCATTTTATAGTTTATTGATTTTCTATTTAAAATTTAATAATTTTTGCTTTTTTCTTAATTTGACTTTCTTCCTTTGATTTAGTTTGAACTTGTTTTTTTTTTTTTTTTCAAAATTACTGTCATAGCATTAAAAACACCCTATGTATTTCATTGTGCTGTGTTTTCTTTTTTTTTTGGGGGGGGGTGATTTTTTTCGAGACAGGGTTTCTATGTGTTGCCCTGGCTGTCCTGGACTTGCTTTGTAGACCAGGCTGGCCTCGAACTCACAAAGATCCACCTGCCTCTGCCTCTCAAGTGCTGGGATTAAAGGTGTGCACCATCACACCTGGCTTGTGTTTTCATTCTTATTCAGTTCAAAGAATTTTACAGCTTTATTATGTGATTTTCTGTAATCCATATAATATGTAACTACTGTATCCTCACTTATAATTATTTATAGAAAGCTCAGAGTTTTTGATAATATCTGAATTAATTCTGTTCAGAGGTGTGCAATAGATAACTTCAAGCACTTAAATTTGGTTTTGACAATTGCATTTGTTAAGTATATGGTTATTTTCAGTAATAGTCAATATAAACTTTTAAAAAGAATATATATTTTTCTGTCTTGATAGTAGTTATCCATAAATAATACACATACATCAACTAAGCTGTTAATGTTTTTCAGCTCTTCAATAGTTTTGTTAATTTTATACCCAAGTGTTCATCTATTAATCATGGTAGTGATTGTTGCTATTTCTCATGTCAGTGAAAGTTGCTATTTCTCTATTTTCCTCTTAATGTATCCAGTTTTTCTTTTCCATAACACATTCTTAAAGCTGTTATTGCAGGCCATGTGTATTTGAAACTATCATTCATTATTGATAAATTTAGTCTTTAATCATTAGAAAGATTATAGTATACTTTCATTTTAGTTCTTTTATTATCAACATCTGTTTGGCACTTATTTTAAAGGTTTGAAATTAATTAAAATGTAACATTATTATTTTTATGTATGAAATGAAGACATCATTCAATTTATAGTCATTGTAACTATTGATATACTTGAGTTTCTTAGCACATCCTTAAAATATTTTGTTATTTAACTTTTCAATTATTTTCTTTTGTTAAATATATTTATTATTAGTCATTTTGGGGGTTTACCATTTTTGCCCTTGTTGTATTTCATTTTGTTACTTTTTTGCAGGTCTACCAATTTTTATTACATGTGATTTATTATAATATTAATTGTATTACATTACTCTTTGGGTTAGTGTCTTAATATAATGCTGAGATTTTTTTTCCTTAAAGATTGATAATGGATTTATATATTGGCTTAATCTATTTGAGTTCAGTTTTAACCCTCTTACATTGAATCACAGTAGATTTTACTCTATATTAGCATTCTACATTTACATCAGTGCCAGCAAGGGAACATAGGGGAATATATGCAATTTCCCACCTGGGTTCTATTCTTAAAGATGAATTTTCTGATTTCACTGTTATTGTGCAATTTTTCTTGAGTGTAGATAAGCATCTGTTTACTTCAAATACAACACAGACAAAAAGTCAAAGGAACAATTCCAGGTCAGTCTGGCTCAGGGAACCTGTGAATTTCCTGGGGTTATTTAGAGATATGTGGAGCTCAAAGACATCTGTATCATCAGAAAGCCCACCCTAGTATGGGCAACCAGTCACAAAGTTGTGTCCTTGGAACTCCTTAGACAATTTGATATGGTTTTGACTGAGGAGACTCTTCCCCCCTCCAATGATTGCTGCATATGTAGCCTTGACAAAGGCCAGGTGGATCTTCTAAATTTTAGGAACTTCCTAAGCTTTGTATGTTTGTGTTCACTTCCTGAGTCCTTTCTAGTGCCCCTCTTTCCTCCAGGAGGGAATGCTTTAATTTGGAGAGATGTGACATAACATTTTCTTATTACTTGAGTTCTCATTGAAGTACATCCACTTTGGTAGTTCATTTCAAATGTGTCAGGACTTTATGAAAGCTCAGAGAGTTGTTTAACTTACAGCTCCACATATGCAATTCATTAGTGTAGAAGCAAACTCTAAAGTAATTTTTCCTCTAGTTGTTCTTTGTTCAATCTTGAGATGTCTCTTTCTGCACACACACAATTGACTATTCAGTCAAATACTCAAGGGACAATGTTCCACACTATTTCAGAGCTCTATTCCAGCCATCTGGCTCATTTCTCCATTATCTTGCTGAGCAAATCCTAGCCAACCCAGTAGCTGTAGTCTCCTGACTCACCAGAATAGAAATCCCTTGCCTTATTTCCTTCCTGCTGTGTTCTGTCTGAAAAAGGAGTCCAGAGAAGACAAGAGAGCAGCTTGGCTGTGCTCTGATCTTTCCTGCTATGGGAGATCAAAATTCTATACTACCTATTATTCATTTTGTTCTACAAAATCTTATTTTCATTACTCAGCTTGATTTTATAAACTACTTAGATAGAAATGCTTTAAAAATAATACCTTTTGAGCTTCTGAAACAACTTTGCTTTAGTATTAATTTATCTAACATAGCTAAGATGAATTGCTCAACTATGTCCAGGAAGTAGAGTATTAACATGGTCATTTTTTTTGTTTGGAGATATGCATTTCTGGTGATATATTAAAGGAAATCCAGAGACCAGAATAGAGAAATACTGCGTGTTCTCGCTCATCTGAGGATCCTAGCACAAAATCTTGTGAGTACATATTTTTGAATAACTACAGAAACCAGGAAAATAAAATGTTCTCTTGCTGGGTTGTGAGGAGCAAGATCAATACAGACAGGAATAGCAGAGTGTAAGTGATCTGATCAGGCAGTGGTCTTCCTGCTCTGATTGGATGTCAGTAAAAGCTCTGTGAAGAAAGGTCTGTCGCAATCACTCACTATGGGTATGAGATGGCTGGGATTAGTGTCCATCCTGGTGCAGAATAAACACCCACTAAGGAGACCTGAGTGATGCTAAAGCATCAGAGAAGAATTAATATTCTAGTTTTCTCCAGGTGCAGGATTGTGCACGTCATCAAAATGCAAATTCCCCATGTGAACAGTTCTTATAACTCAGGGGACAGCCACAGGCTCTGGCAGACAGCAATTAGATGTCTCTGTTTTGCTCTATTTCTGAGCTTGAGAGAGAATCTCATTGTCAAGTCTAGGCTAGCCTTGATTTTTTAATCTATTTGCCTCTGCCTCCTTGAGTATCAGAGCATGGGGTGTGCTTTAAGCTAAAGAAATGTTGATTCAGATTTCTGCGCTTACCAGTAGGTACCCAGTGCATTTTAAAAACTTACATCCATGCATTACACCTAAGGTAAAACAATTGCCTTGAATAGAGACCATTGAGGACATATGGTATCACTGCCTTCCTAGATTACAGGGGGTCTTTAATTGATGAGATTAATGTCACTTGAATATAACATTTTAAAGGAACACATATTTAAAAGTCATTAGTGTTATTTAGGCTAATTATTAGTAGCTTCCTGAGTAACAAAAATTCCATTTTCTGAGAATCATATTCTTTGATAAATTGTATCCTAATATTTCATATCACCAATTATGTCTCCTTTAAATGTTTTTTAGAATATTTACTCAATGGTTGCCTCTGTCTTGGACCCTGCTAAGCCTTCAGAAATGCCCCATCTTTGGTCCTCCCATTCATAATACCACGTTTTCCCAGGCCTTCCTCACAACATGTGATTCCTATTAGATATTAACTCAGAATATAATCAGATATTAAAAGCATGTGGGTTTTCATTTTCTATTTGACACCATTGAAACATAATGCTGATATAAACTGCATATATCAAGATGAAATTATCATCAGGTGAGTGGCATACACATTATGATTTAATATCCTGAGTATGTACACCTATGATAAAATCTTAATAAAAGTTACTCAATTGACTGTATTTTTAGAAGGAGTGTGGTATTTTCTTGTGGATTTGCATGCAATAACCTTTATTTTCATTTTATTTCTCGACATTTCATCATTATACAAGAGAAGTTAATATGAATGCACATATTCCTGTAGATGCCTCTCTCTTACCATATTTGTATGACATTGTTTAATAGATATGAATTTATAGACTAATAGATAAGTTAACCTTTTCTATTTATTTTTTTTATGTCTTTCAATATTGAAGTATTTTCTTTAAATAAAGTCTACTTTAGGTTTTTGTTTTCCCAAAGTAGCACACAGCCTGTTCTGCATGCCAGGGGACATTATAGTTCAATGTTAGTCCTTCTAGTTTTTGATAGCTTGTTAGAGTTTGGTTGTTCATGGATGTTTTTCATGAAGAAAACATTTATGAGTGAATCTAAAGCAGTACTACACAGATGTTGACTGTGTGCCTCTGACTTTCCAGGTTACTGCTGCCTGCCAAATGACAGGTACTTTGGTACTGTAAATATGTTTCTACTTAAAAATATAAAAGAATTATGCATAAGTCAGTATAAATTTCAACTAGTGAACTATGAAGACATCCTTTACTCAGTCATATAGTCAGGTTTTTTGACCATTACAAACATTTAAGGCCATATTGAGCAGGATGGAATCTCCTTACATTCTAAATTAACATACTGAGTCTTTTGTGATAAATCTATAGATTGAGATATTTGAATCATAACTTCTTGACTGTAGGCTCAACAGAACGTAATCTCAGAGTTTCTGTACTTTTCTATGTTTAATATCCTATAGATCTATAGACTATAGAAAGATTACATCAAATATTACAAATTAGGTTTTATATGTCTGCCGTAACAGTATTGCTACAGACCTTCTCTGTCATGTAAAATTTAATTCTAACACAGTATCTCAGGGTCCTCATGGTTCCTTTTACACAATTACATTTACACACACACACACACACACACACACACACACACACACACACAGAATTTCTGAGCTGTCATTTTTTGAGTGTCCGGGTGGTGTCTGTGGTGGAATTTGTACTTGGTAATGTAAAACTACCTACTTTAAAACTTTGAGTCTTCCCTGGTGACTGAATGTCCATTATGTCTAACATTACACTTCTTACCTAGTCTCAGTCAATATGTATCAACTGTTGTTCAGGTAAAAACTGTATGTAATTTGATCAGTTCTTCCAAGTAGTGTGTTGTTCTAGAGATGTTCCAAGTGAAGAATTGTCTCTCCATAATCTACTACAGCTCAGATTCTCGAGAAATACACCATTGTTATGAAATTACTGTTCTTACAAAATTTGGGTGGTATGTTGAAAATATCTGTTGGTATCTTTTCAATAAATATATACTTTACTTAATCATTAACAATCTAATACATGTACAAAATGTATCTTGATCCTATTCAATCCATGTTGATATATTTTTATTATATCCTTCGGTTCAGAAGTTATTTAACTACCTGAAAGCATGGGGAAATTACCTTGTATTTGCCACGACTGCAGCAATGATGCCTTTCAGTTAAATTAAATCCTTATTATTCAAGAATGATTACCTTATTTTTCTATTTTGTATAGAAAAGTTCCTTAATAATTTCTGTGTAAATGTACACCTGGTATTACTCTGTTCACATTATCATTATTTTTTTGAGAAGTAAAACATGTAATCATCAAATCTGTTTTTCCACATTTGTAGAGGAACTTTAATTCAGCAACATAGCTGCTCTGGCAAGGGATCCAAAGACCTTCTAGGTCTATGTGATCCAGTTAGAATGCAGACATATTTTGGATTACAGCCATGCCCTTAGTAGAAACATTTCATCCCATACAATGAAGGTAAGGTTAGTTTATAGAAGGAAGGAGCCTTATTTAAAAGTAATGGCTAATTTAAGGGCAGACAAAGTGATGAATCAGAGAAAGATTTGACTGAAGGAGTCAGAGATAGGATATGCTCAACTCTTACAAGAAGAGGAAACAGAGGCTAATTAAGAGGGAAAGAGTGAATTTTTTAATGTTTATTTATTACTTCAAGTTATATCTCCATCACAGCCCTCTCCCTCCACCCCTCCCGGCCCCACCCTCCTACCCTCTTACCCTTCCCTCAGAATGCATAATTCTTTTTTTTTCATTCCAACAAATGGTTCTTTCTCTTATAACAATAAATACATTACAAAACAACTGAAATAAATAGGCCACAATTCTGAGAGTTATATGGCTTAGCATACATTCTCAATGTCCAGTCCATATGTATTTGGCCCCTGACTTTAACATTCTACTATCTAACTATCTCCATGAGTTTAAAGTTCTCTATCTAACTCAGCATTCATACTAACTTGCCTCACAATTTTAAAAACATCTTCTTCGATCCAGAACGCCCTCTTGATTCCTAAACAACTCAAAATTTAACTATGAGACTCTAGCTATCTATTCTTCAACCACCTCAGAGACCGGAGAAGGATAAATATATCTGATTATATAGGAAGTGCAGGGCCCGCAGCTTCCAAAACTAAGAAATGACATACCCGTGGCTGCCTCGACAGTTCCCATTTTCTCTCCATACATTACAGCATCAATCTTCAGCTGTTTGGCCCATTTCTCTGACAAAAATTGATTGTAGAGCAGGAATTATGAAGGAATTACCTACCCTGTCTTGCCAGAGCTAGGCTGTCGACTTACCTGCTTCCAAGTTTTGTCCTTTTTGGACAGCATTCTGTCTACAGTTGAAGCAAGGGTTTTTTTACATTTTTTGTATTTTGTTCTTTTTGCCAAGAGATAGTCTTGCCACTAATTCAACCATCTCACACTGGAGATTCTTCGATGCTCATCTTCTACTTGGAGTGGAATAGGGGGTGCCGTCAGGAGCTGACATGTCTCGATATCAGAAAAATCTTAACTTAAGGAAACATCTTTGAATGCCATACTCTGCAGATCTCTTGGGGTTTTTGAAGACACCCTATCTATCTCTTATGTTTAGATAAGCAAATCTTGCTGTCTCTTAACGACTTGATTTCTGAGTAGCTTAGAAAATAACTGTGAGAGACTGTCATAGTAACTAACAAAATGACACGCTTGCATGACTGTTAGTTTGGAAGAGACTACAAGCTGTTAAATGGTCTTGTTAAATGGGTTTTGGAGGTTAGACCTAGGGACTTCTCTATTTTTCTTTTCTGTATCCTTCTTTCCCTCCTATGTAGGAGTGAATAGACTTTAGAAAAAATGGGACATAGACATAGTATAGGAAAGATCAAGAAAAAAAGGACAGATTATTGAATAATCCCTTATACCTTTGTATATTGATACAAAATTAATACTATATTAGGCTAAATTGGTATTGATCATTGTATATTAATGCAAAATTAAGATTGTATTGGACTACATTGGTACTGATCTTAGTATATTGATATAAAATTAAGAGTATATTTGGCCACATTGGTATTGATCTTTGTATATTGTTACAAAATTAAGGGTAACACTTCTTAAAGGTATTGTACCTAGTAATGCTTAAAAAGGAAATGTGAAGTTTTGGCCTTTTGCTACCAACCATCATAAACTGTTTAGGATAAATAAGAGTGAATTTTTTTACAGAGAGTTTTTACTGAGACTTTCTTTCGAGGATAGTTTTACAGAAAGAGCAAGCTAGACAGTTACAAATAGAATGAGCCAGAGAATGAGAAGGAGCCTGAAGATTAAAACAGGTTGCCAGAATTAGTTTAAGGGCAGGCAGAGAAATTCAATCAGAAGCCAAGAGGAGCCAAGAGAAACCAGTTTGAATCACCTCTGAGAGGATTTTATGTCTTTTACATATGACAGGGAAGCTATGTCCATGTAATATCAACAGTATGTTCACATAAACAAGATCTTTACAATGCTAATACCATTTAACATGTCCATGTGGATAGGAAAATTGCACATTTCTTGCTGAAAGAGATAGAAATTTATCTTATTCAGGAAAAGTCATCCAATAACAAGCGTTTAGCCTTAAACTCATATACATACAATTATCTTAGTGTTAATAAGATATATATATATTTATATATATATAATGTGTGTATGTGTATGTGTGATGCATATGATGTGTATTATGTATATGATCTATAGGCATAAATATGATCTATATGTATACGCATGTAACAATAATTTAAGAAAGCAGTCATAGGTTTGAGAGGGAGTTGCAAGACACAGGAGTAGTTGCATAGAGGAAATAAAAATGATGATATAAATACTGTGCTCACACGTGACACTCTTCAAAAATGAAATTTAAAATGTAATATCTTTTCTGTAACATAAGATATATAAGATACAGGATTCAGGTTTTTTAAGAAAGAGACTTGGTATCCAAAGAGAGGAGTTTTGCTGTAATTAAGAAAATGTTTTAGGAACTAAGTCTCAAACTAACGCAATTTTTTTTTTTTTTTTGGTCTTGAAGGATTTAATTAAAAAAAAAGACACAATGTTATGGAAATAAGTTTGATAGCTTTTGATGTTCTTTAAACATAAAATTAACATACAATTCATCAGTTCCACTCCTAGGTACATTACTGAAAGTGGATACAACTAGATAATTGTGCACATGTAGCATTACATATATAATATATTATATATATTATATAATTGTATATACACAACAACATTATTCACAGTCACCACTAAGTAGAAATAATACACATCCATCAACAGATTAAATACAATAAATCACACAGTGGAATATTATTTAGCAGTAAATGGATAAAGTACTGCAGAGGTACTGTAACATTGACAAATCATCAAAGTATTGTGTTAACTAAGTGAGAAAGACCAATACACAATTCTGCATAACATTGCCCCATCCCACCATTAATGCATAATGGTTTCAATTTCTTCCAACCCAATTTTAGCCAATATTTATTTTCCTTTGTTTGGTGTCAGAGTGGTTGTGGGAAGAACATTAACTTCACTAATTAGTCTTTTGTAATTCATTGATTTGCCTTTCTCTAGTGACCCAATGATATCACTATTTCATGTGTTTATTATTTCATTTATTTATCTTCTTTGGAGATATATAATTCCTTCTGTTAAAAAAGACACAAATTTGTTGGATAGGAAAAGGGACATGTGTCCAGGAAGAGTTGCAAGAGGGCATGGAATTGATGAAAGCATGTTGTATGAAACTTAACACTGTCAAAGAACTAGTTTTTAAAGAAATGAGGACACAGATTTGAGAGGAACAGCAGAAGAGTTGGATTGGAGACATAAAAGATGGAAATGGTATAAATACAGTACTCATGTATAAAATTCTCAAAAAATTCTTTAAAAATAATTTAATAATTTAATTCATTTAGGATTTGCACAGGGGAAGACAAATTTATGAAGGTTTTCCAGAGATATGGAAAGGTTTGGACACTTTACTGCATAAGATCTTATGGACAGAGTTGATTCTGACTAAACAGACCCAGGAAAATTTATGATGAAACCAAGCCATGCTATGAGAGACCTGAGGGATGGCGAGGGGACAGGACATTTGACTGGCTGCCCAGGATGACTAGACACCAAGAGCAGGAGTTCTCGATAAAGAGACAGAGCAAGATTCTTGCTGCTGCTAAGCAACTGAACCCAATCAAGAGTGACATGGAAGGTGTCATGGTCTAGAAGGGTTGAGCATCATGAGCTGCAGTATGATCAAAGAGGAAGTCTTTGTCAGTCTAGTGACATTCACTGAACTGCCCTGAACAGGAACCATTGGTTAGGTGTTTATAAGAAATATTTGCATATCGGGAAGTGCTCTATTAACTACACCATTGCAAAGTAACCTAGCCAATGACAACCAAAAGCAGAGATGACCTTAATGAATCAAGTGGGAAGTTAGTAAATCTCACAGAGCTTCTTCTTTCAGAACCAACTAAAAACAACAAAATAGTTTCATGAATGGTTTTCCTGGCACCACAGAAGGAGGACAATGACTGATACTATCTATTCTGCAAAGGAAGACTCTTAGTCTCAGATTCAGGTCCTTTCTGCTTCTTGTTTTCCCAAGTTTGTGAGGTAAATCCACATCCACTATACTCAAGTCCCTTGTAGAAAGACTTCATCTACTTCTGTTTTCTTAAGCCTGATATTAGACAAGTCTGTGAATGGGAAGCATTTATTAAATGAAGAGGCTGCATATCCATCAGGAGGATAAATATAAGTAAGGAACAAAAAAATTATTTGTTTCACATGGCTAAGTACTTCATTTGGGAGACATGACCACTCAATATGGACTACCTCATGTGAATATCATGCAAATTCACCCTAAATGCATGAGAACTTGTGAAAGAAAAGTTATGATGTAGAATCCCAAAAATTCCACTGTGAGCCTTGAACTTGCTCAGTGTTTAATAGAGCTGATAGAAGAATATATTCTCTTAAAGAAAAATATTCTCTCAAAGAAAAGTATCTGTGCTTTCACTGGAAAACTGTACCTCATATGGCACTCTAATGGTTATTTGATTCTATTCTTTGACTGGCCTTGAGCTCTTATGCAATTCTGTGCATTAGATATATAAGTCTGACTGTCAAAAACAGCAATAGTCTACTGGCATATAAATTCTGCCCTGTTCTGTCGAGACTCAATATGTTTCCCTTCATCTTTTGTGCAAAAGTCAGTTTTGTCTATATTTGCAGACTCATTTCAGGATTCCTGACCTAAGTATATCTGTTCTTCAGAATTCTCTTTTAAATGGCTTTCTTTTTTTAATTTATTTATTTGTTGCTTCTGGTTACATCTCCATCATATTGTCCTCTTTCCCCACTTTCCAGCCCCTCCCTCCCACTCTCTACCTCCTAACCCTTCCATCCCACTCCTCTGGAGTGGAGTCTCCCTACATAACAGTCCTCCGCCCCAGTTCAGAAGTCATAGAGGGCCAAAAGCCTCCTCATACACTGGGGGCCTACAAAGTAGTAACACCAGTGAAAAAGTGTCTCATTGCCAGGGAGAGAAAACTAAAAAAACACACACACACAAACAAACAAACAAAAAAAGTCTATGTCCATGTTCCCTTTGGTGCATTGGTTGTAGTATAGATATCATGTACTATATAGCTAAAATCCGACTATAAGTGAATAGATGCCATGTGCGTCCTTCTGAGTCTGGGTTAGCTCACTCAGGATAAGCTTCTCTAGTTCCATCCATTTGGCTGCAAATTGCACAATTTCATTGTTTCTGATAGCTGATAGTATTCCATTGTGTAGATGTCCACAGTTTTTTTTTTTTTTTTTTTTATCCATTCTTTGGTTAAGGAACATGTGGGTTGTTTACAGTTTCTAGCTACTACAAATAAGGCTGCTATGAACATAGATGAGGAAACTTCCTTGTGATTTTGTGAGGAGTCATTTGGAGGTGTATCCAGAAGTGGTATAGATGGGACCTGAGGCAAAGCCATCCCAAGTTTTCTAAGATATTGCCAGACTGACCTCCATAGTGGTTGCATAAGCCTTCACTCCCACCAGCAGTTTAGGAGGGTTCCCTTTTCTCCAAACCCTCAACAGCATGTACTGTCATTTGAGCTTTTAATCTTAGCCATTCTGAGAGGTGTGAGATGGAATCTCAGTGTCATCTTGAGTTGCATTTCTCTGATGATTAAGGATGTTGAGCATTTCGTCAAGTGTCTCTCAGCCATTAGGAATTAATCCTTTGTGAATTCTCTGTTTAGCTCTGCTCCTCATTTTTGATTGGGTTATTTGGTTTCTTGGCATTTAATTTCTTGAGTTCTTTGTAAATTTTGGATATTAGCCCTTTGTCAGATGGGGTGCTGAAATCTCCCACTACTAATGTGTGGGGATTAATGTGTGATTTAAGTTTTAGAAGAGTTTCTTTTACAAATGTAGGTTCCTTTGTATTTGGGGCATAGATGTTCAGTATTGAGAGGTTTTCTTGATGAATATTTCGTTTAACGAATATGTAATGCCCTTCTCTGTCTTTTTTTATTAACTTCAGTTGGAAGTCTATTTTGTTTGATATTAGGATGGCTACTCCAGCTTCCTTCCTGGGTCCATTTGCTTGGAAAAACTTTTCCCAGCTCTTTATTTTAAGATAATATCTTTGCTAGTGAGATATGTTTCTTGTATGCAGCAAAATGATGGGTCTTGTTTTTGGATCCAATCTGTAAGTCTGTGTCTTTTTATTGGGGAGTTGAGTCCATTGATGTTGATGGATATTAGTGACCAGGGGTTGTTACTTCCCATTATTTTGGTATAGGTGGTCGTCCTGTGTTTCTTTTGGTGTAGTTGCTGTGCAGTCTTCTATTTCTTCTGTTTTCTTGGGTGTAGTTATCTTCTCTGGGTTGTAATTTTCCTTCTAGGACTTCTGTAGGGCTGGGTTTGTGGGTAGATATTGTTTACATTTGATTTTGTCATGGAATATCTTGTTTTCTCCATCTATGTTGATAGAGAGTTTTGCTGGGTATAGTAGTCTGGCTGGGCACCTATGTCCTCTCAGGGATTGTAGGACATCTGTCTGGGCCCTTCTAGTTTTTAAAGTTTCTGAGGAGAAGTCAGGTGTAATTCTGATGGGTCTGCCATTATATGTTATTTGACCTTTTTCTCTTACAGCTTTTAATATTCTTACTTTGTTCTACATATTTGGAGTTTCAATTATGTGGCAAGAGGAGTTTCTTTTCTGATCTAATCTGTTCGGTGTTCTGGAAGCCTCTTGGATTTTTACTGGCATCTCTTTCTTTAGGTTTGGGAAGTTTTCTTCTATGATTTTGTTGAAGATATTTCCTGGACCTTGGAGTCGGGAGTCTTCTCTTTTCTCTATGCCTATAATTCTTAGGTTCTGTCTTTTCATTGAGTCCTTGATTTCTTGGATGTTATGGGTGAGAGATTTTTTTGGATTTCTCATATTCTTTGGATATTGTACTGATTTCTTCCATTGAATCTTCCATGCCTGAGATCCTGTCTTCAATCTCTTGTATCCTATTTTTGATACTCATGTCTGTATTTCCTGTTTTTTCCCTTGATTCTCCACTTCCACTCTTAACTCTGACTGTGTTTTCTTTATTGCTTCCATTTCCATTTTCATGTCTTGAATGATTTTATTCGTTTTGTACATTTCCTGCTCCAATTTGCTTGTCTTTGCCTGGAAATCTTTCATTGCCCTGTCTTTTTCCTGTTCAAGTTGAGCTACTTTGGTTTGGAGCTCTCTAATGGTATTATCTGTTGCTTTTGCTTGTGAAATTGTGGATTCTTTCAATTTCTTCATAGATTTAAAATCTTCCTGAATGGACTATCACTTCCATAATGTAGAATTGTCATCATTTTCATGTGTTTCAGCTTTGGTGAGGTGGTCAGGGCTTACTGTACTAGCATAGTTTGTTGGAGTCCTATCTCCTTGACTTCTGTTGTTTCTGTTTTTTCTCTGACCTTTAGCCATTTTTTTTTTTTTTTGTTCTTAGCTCTTCGTTTCTGGTGCCTTCTGGGTTTGGTTCCAAGGGGGTGGGGGTGCTTTGGTGTAGCAGTCGTATAGTTTGGTGATCTGTCATTTTCCACTGGCCAGATGGGGCCTTGTGTGGAGGTTTTCAGTGTGTCTCCCAGAGCTCACCCCTTTCCGTTTTGTTTCAATTGGGGACTCAGGAGAGGGGATGTGTTGGGATGTGTTCCTGTAGGTTCCTGGGATCCAACTGGTCTTTGTATAGTTGACACTGCAATTTAGTAGGCCATATACTGTTGGGTGGGGTTGTAGCTCCCCTGCAGCTTACATTGGGACTGTGTTTGTGGTCATCTCCAGCTGTTTTCAGGGGTTCTCAGGGTCAACGTGCATCTAATAGCCAGAAGCACTGTGAGATGGTGCAGCCCACTCCCAGGCAAGGAGCAATGGCCCAGGATTGTTTCACTGCTCACAAGTCAGAGCTCTCCATGTTGCACACTGAGTATTCAGCCTGTAGCGGCTCTGCTGGTGTGGTCCTGTGTGCCCAGGCACAGATTCTGTTAGTTCTGGAGGTCCCAAGTTTGGAGGTTGATGCCTCTCACTGGAGTCTTGAAAGGATTCGACTCCATGACCGCCCTTAAGGTGAGTCCCTCAGCAGTGTCCCCCAGTCCAAAACTTCATTGATCCAGAGATGGGACTAAATAGGCTTAAGCTCTGGTTTCCCGTCGGAAGGGCCAGAACTTGCAAAGGAGTCTAAAATAACCCCATAATTTGCCCAGGGCTTGGACCCTTTGGAGAACAGATCTGCCTTCCAACCCGACTGCCTGCCTTTCTGCCACTCTCACAGCTCCACCTATGTCTGTATGGAGCTGGCTTTGGAGACTAGCAATTTGGGGCCACTGTTTTCCAAGTTCTGGTATGCTGCAATTTTGCCCGGAGTGTTTCCCGCTGCTCAGACCAGCTGCAGTGTTTTTTCCCTGTGTCCAGAAATCCAATGGAGGGGACCTAAATGTATGTCCAACACCCCTCTGGGGAAGCACAGTTTTGCTTACCCTTTCCAAAATGCAGCTGTGGACCCACCTGGGCATTCCCGATCTGGACCTGCTGGGCTGTTGCACTGCGGACCAACCTGCATGCTGCTGTGCTGCCCCGCCACTTTACTGTGGTTTCGCTAAGAGTGTATTCCGCTACCACAGGTCCCGGACCCTTCGTTAAATAGCCGGCCGCCTGCATGGAATCTAGGGGCCCAGGAAGTTTGTAAGTAACCCTGTCTGGAGTTTGGGTCTGCCTGCTGGGTATTTGAGTAGCTCTTACCCTGAGGCTTTCCTGGTGACGATTCCTGACTCCCAGATTCAGAGTCTAAAGCAATTTTTAAAGGCATCAATGTTTCTATGAGGAAGTAAAGAAAATTAGAGTCAGCTCTTTGTTTTGTGACTGACACTAAGCCTAATGAATGAATAACTCTCTTATACAACCATTTGACTGACAGGACGGCAGGTAGTGTCAAATGTTTCCTCTTGTCAGGTAAAGCATACTGAAGAAAAGTTGGATCCCTCTTATCATTTACATATGAAGTAAGACCTACAGACTCATGTGTTTGAGCACTTTTCTCCCAACTGATAATTCTGTTTGTGGACATTGTGGACCTTTCTGGACATAGGGTCCACCTGGCAGGCACATATATGGCCATAGAATCCTAGGTGTTGACCTTAGGAGTTATGTCACAACACTGGCTCCAGTTGAGTTTCTCTGCTCCCTGGTTGGCCTTGGAGATGTTGGTAGGCTGTTTCATGTGTCCTCCACTGTATACATGAACTACAATTGCTGTCAGGAACAATGTTATATCCTTTCTCTCTGCCAAATCATTAAGTCAATAACTGCTTCCAAGTTGCTTCTATTATATATTTCCCCCCCAGAAAGAACAAGAGTAACCAATAGAGTGCTCATATTTAACTAAGGCTGAAGTCACAGTTAATGTAGCTCTTGGTGGGTAAGGTCAGCTGAAGATCGACAGTCCCCAGAGACTTTATTATTGGTTAGTATAGGTTTCCTGGACATGGTTAACTCATAAAGAAATTTAATGTAAAATACTTCTCAAAGAAATTCCACTAACATCTATTGAGGTGAAACCTACCCAATTCTTAAGCATGTAAGTAAGAATGGTCTCCCACATTTTGTTAGGGGTCTTTTTGGTTAGGATTTTGAAATATAGATAATGGAATCCACTCTAACCTTTTTTAAGCAAAACAAGATTTACTTGAGGTTATTTTGTGGTGTACAGAATCCTTAGAGGAATAGAAAGTGGGTGGTGTGGTTAGATAAAGTCTAGAAAGAGGTTTCCAAGGGAAACACTCACTATGAAACTTTTGGTAGAAACCCTAAGACACTGGTTCATGCCATTTGGCTCCCAACATAAAAAGAACCAGATGTTGAAATCTCCATTAGGACAAGACTAATGGCTCTAGAGTCTTTATATAATATGCCGGTCTCTTCTGTAACTTCAAGTTGTGTCCTTTTCCTTGGTTTTCTGCCAGAATTTCTACTTGAAAATTTGTAGAGCTCTGGTTGTTTGGTCTCTTAAATTTTCTTTTAAAAACATGATCATTTTGGCAATGATGGTACATGTTTGGGATCCACATTATTTCCAAGTGAAACTTATTCTATGTCTGATTAAAAGAGCAGTCTAATTGAGAGGCTATATCCCAGGATTCACAGTAAGTTAATGTTGTAGTATTTTTCCATTTTAGTAAGGATATAATGAAATAAACTCTCAAATTACTATAAATCAAAGAGACTTACTTTTCCCTAGTTAGGTATTGACCAAATTATCCAGATCAGAAAGCCATACACACATCAGGCTGGTTGTTTCTTACTCATACCCCCATACCTTGAAATTTAACAGAGAAAGAGCTTATAACATGTCTGTGTCCACCAGTTGTTAAAACAGAATCCCAGAGACAGAGATTAGATCCCTAAAGTTGAATCTTTCTGTGAGTTCTTGCTAAGAATGGCCTAGCCAATTGAAACTCCTTCTAGAGGGAAACATCCTCATATTACTGTGAGTCTGAAAATCTAGAGCCTAAACTGATGTCAGCATCAGCTATTTAGATTGAGGAAGAGCTCTCTAGGTTCTAAAGCACTCAGCACTCATGCTAAGCCAAACAGGAACTGTGAAGACAGATTTGTAACTGATGGTTAGCCAGAAAGGATGAAATTAATTATACATTTTGTCATTAATGTGCACTAGAGGACAGAAATGTCCAGTTTCAAAGAGCAGTGGGGACAATGTGACAGAAACCTGGGGAAATGAATGAGCTGATCGACCATCTCAGTCTATCTGTGTGTAGGCACAGGGAGCCCTTATTTCTGAGAATATACCCTCAGAAGATGTCCTTATACTTCTAAAAACAAAACAAAAGAAAAACAACTCTCAGGAGAATCCCTGACAGAAAATAATGCAAAGAAACTCTTCCAGACTAGCCTGAAAGCAGGTGATGAGGTTCAAAGTTGCTCTCACTGCTTTTGTTAAGCTACTCATTAACAGTACAATAAATCATGGAGTAGTTTTCATATTCATTATCCAGGAAGAGGACTATCATAGATCAGAAAGGGGAATGATTCTTGTGATAATCCAAACAATACCAAAAGAGTGAAGCTGGACACTTCTAGGTCACAGGAAGACTATCCAAAAGAAAATTACCAAGCTGTCCATATGGAGGTACAACCAGGATTTCTCTCCAGACCATACCAATTCTCCCCGTTCATGTTGCAACCCACCACAATAACAAGAAAAATGCACATATTAAAGAAATCAAGAAAGACTACACTTACATGTGTGGAGACTGTCCTAAGGTCTTAGGTATCTGTCACATCTTAGCCTACTAGAGAAGACACATAAATGAAACCATTAGTTTATGTTGAGTGTTACAGAGGCTTCTATCAGAAACCATACCTATGAATACATTAGGTACTTCACAGGAAAATGTACTGTTTTCCCATGAAATGCACATGAAAGTGGTTTAGCTACCAAACCACCTGAAAGCTCATAAGTTGATTCACTATAGAAAAGGTTATGATACATGCTCCCTTTAGCAGAAAATCTAGCCCGAGTTTTCAGAGACCATCATTACTTGATGGGCTTACCAGAAAATTATACTCAAACGTCCTCCTTCCTCATGAGGGAGTCTACAACTTCTGCCTTCTTGTAACACACACACACACACACACACACACACACACACACGTGTACACATGCACACATGCATGCATGCACACACAGGCATGCACAGACACACTACCTGAAGGCATGAATATGCTTGCTAAATATTATAGAAAAACATTTGAAATAAGGATTACTTTCAACTGCTTCATTTAAAGTTGCAAAGGAAACCGTAAACCTAGAACATTAATATCTTTTTTTATTCTACTGACAGTACACTGTTTCTCTTAATTTTAAATTTTAAATTATTTTCTCTCCCTCTTTTTTTGCCTTTCACTTATAAACTTTAAAGCTATTACTAAGCAAAACAATTGAAAGATTAGCGTGTACAAAATCCAAGTGGAGCACTGGGGAAGCAATGAAGGAATGCTGAAAAAAAAAAACCCACAAAAACCAAAAAACAAGAAATGCAACTCCATCCTGCAAATGGCTTCACACTGGGGAAATTACCTTTGGTGCAAGCAAAGAGAATTTTGCACAGATGAGTAATATGCTTTTCCTCACTTGGTAGTGATTATCTTTCCCCTTGCTAGATAATTCCAGTATGAGCCCTACTAAAAATAATTTATTAGGTGCTTATAGTGCACAATTCACTGTGGTAGAGACTAAAAGGAATGTATATATGTCTCACAAAATGTTAATCATGAGCTAAGTATTGGGTCATAATAGAGTTCTACATGTATTTATATTTGACATATAAAGACTAAACTAAAACTGGGATCTTTATCTATACTAAGCCTATTTTAATGTACTATTTTGTCAATGGTATTTAATAAACATTTTAAATCTCCAGTTATTATCTTAAAGAAAAGTTTATTCCAACTGTTAATGTCTTTTTCTAAAACAGATACACTACACATAAAATCAGTATTTCATTCCCTAAAATAAATTTTATGCTGATCATATCTGTGCACATAAAAGAGTATTTGATTTCCCGTTTATGATCTAATTTGTCTTTTCACTTATAAAAAGGTAATCTGTTACTATTAGAAAATCAGGTAGTATATTCTTTTTACACATAAACAAAATTGCCCAAGTCAAATCTTTTGTGCTACTAAAGCCAATTTAACAATTTTTAATAAAATTTTGCTTATAGGTATCATCAATTTTTCAAACACACATCATTTTCAATATCCCTAAGGAATTCTATTCTAGAAATAGATCATGCATTTAATTCACCTCCCATTTTTGTTTGAACTTTGCTTTGATAAGGATTTCTTTTTCAAACTAAACTAATGGTGTGTATGACAGAGGCACATTAGACTTGCCTTGTACCCCTTGAGTGGCTAGAAATTTTGATTGAATTGGCTTATAAAGTAGCTTGGACATCAATACTCAAGAATTAATAATTAAATTGTCTCATTAGAGTAGACACATGATAGGTGGATATTACCCTTACTGGATCCTGGAGGCTAACAAGTTAAAAAGTACTGGACCAAGAATGGGTTAGTGCTTTTGGAGTTATTGGCTAGTGGATTTTCATAGATGTCCACACATTACACGGGTTTGTCATTTTTCTTGGATCCTCTCTAGAAAGTGACAATAAGGCCTTACTGCTGAAGATGTAGTTGAATGAAAGAACATGGAGAAATTAAGCTAGTGCTGACCTAGGAGCTTCACCTCTACTGGCTAGCTTTCACAGTTCTATGCATGAGGCCAAAGGAGAGAGGTGATCATAAATCATACACTGTTGAGTTCAATAAGACACATGATTGCATGAGCAGTTGCAAGAAAGTTTGAACAACAGTGGTAAGGTAAAGAGAGTACAGTGGTACAGATGATGAGACTTGGAGATATATGAAATATTCCTTATATACAATGCAAATTATCTTGATTTTCTATTTTGTCAGTTATTATTTCCAGTTCCAAGTAGGTTATATGCTTTTTGTAGAGGAGAGCTACATATCCAATTACTGCAACATGCTCAGTCTTTAGTATCTGGCCTGGAGAATAATAGACAACATTTATTTAGAGAATGAATAAGTTCATTTCAAAAAATTAAATTCTATTTTCTAAACACTGACAAGGTTTCTAGGTTGTCTTAGGAATACTATTAAATGGAACAGTTCAATACTAATAGATTTATAATCAACAAATTAACAATTCTGATAATTATCAGAAAATCATAGAAGTGTATGCTATGATTCTTGAAAAAAATAAGTATTTCATAACAAAAAATAAAATAACTTAAAAGACAGAGCAGTAGCCAACAAGAGACATATCGTGTTTTCCTGAAAGACATTGTTCTGTAATCTCCACTTGAAAACTATGGTATGCATAATTATGTACACATACATACCATATGCATGTGCACAATTTAAAAAAATATTCTTTTAAATTATAGTGTCAACTGGTATATTTATTTCATTTAAAAAATGGGGGAATGTGATTTTAATATGCTATATTGAAGAACAGTTCCTGTAATTATCATGCAATATTTGAAAAGGTTAATTTAAATTACACAATATTTCTTTAGAGTTTGTTTGATGGATTTTGTTAATAAATGTCTAATTTTATAACTTTGTGGTATATTTTGTTGAGACTCAAAATAGCATGCTCAAGAGTTTTGGACATTTATTTTCTTTGGCATTCACAGGATAGAGTAGCACTTGCCTGGAGTCAGGAGACTGAGGCAGTAGGACAACCCCGAGTTCAAATTAAGCCTAGGATAACGATCACTCTATGCCACAATAAACTAGGCAAAATAATTTTAAAAATTGTCTTTCAAAAGTATAGAGATGTTTGGAATTTAAACTAATTTGATACTATTAAAAAATGTGTGACATTTGTACTTGAAAAGCCATAAATTACTGTTTCCTAAAAACAAACAAACCAATATACCTGCCTCTACTGCAGGGAAATATAGTTGTTAACTTACTGATATTGGAGAAATATATTAGCTACATTTATATATCTGTAAGTATCTGAGTTTTATACAAAAGTATATCCACAAAATGAATTATAGCTTAACAAATTAGACTTCTAGAGAATAAATTTGTTTCTTATGGAAGCATAATAATGAACAAAACACCAGCATCAAGAGCCTAGACTTCCATCAATGTCAGTTGTTTGTCAGGAGAATGATCACTAACAGGATGGAAAAGATGCATGTCTTTGTATGTGGAATTGCAGGCAATTTTCAAGGCAAAGATTAAAATGAGAAAGCTATCAAAGTTATGCTAAACTTATCACCCATGTGTTCTTTGTTTCCCTTCATTTCATTAATTGACTGTTTTAATAGCAAGAGTTTCTAATAGATGAAATGTCTTTGAGAAGTGGTCGGAAATTCAAATATTAATGCTGAATTTCCTAAACATAAATTCAAATTTCAGGAAGGGATAATCATGTTCATTGCACATCAAGGTGACATGCACACAAAAGTAATATTTAAAATGGAGTATTACAGAGTGAGAAGTGGGAAGTATGATTTAAATTCCTTCTGAATCTGATGGGACAAGGTGAAATCCTATCCAAGGAGCAGACAAGACAAACAACAGAGAATCAGGTGAAAATATATTTGGCTTCTCTTGACAATGTCCTTTGTTGATTTTTGAAATAAGTACCTGCATGAGAAATAAAATCTATTAATTACTATAATAATTTGTTTTATTGGGATGATGGGCCCAAGCAAGTCTTATTTCACATATGCTACCTAGTAATAGGGCAGCATTCCATTGATGTAAGCTGATGTTCAGAACATAATAAACATTATCCCCGGCCCATGAAGATATAATGAGAAACTTTGTCATGACTGAAAACGGGCCATTATCTTTATCTTAGACTGGCGATGTGTAGAGGATTTTCATTTCATATCTACTTTTTGATTAATGGTGAATAAAGTATTTAGCATTTGGTTCATTTTCTAAGAAAAAAATTAAGCTCACTCTATTGGGTAGCTGTATTTGTCAAAAACAAAGCATTTTATACTATATATATATAATTTTTGTCTCTAGTCAAAACTTTTCTTGGGCTGGAGAGATGGCTGAGCTGTTAAAGGCTAGGCTCACAATCAAAAAAAATTTTCTTTGATAAATTCCTGACTTGATACTTGTTATGTGAACTAGGTAAAATGTTTAATTCATAGATCCTTAATTATTTTCATATTAGTAAGTTTAAATATTTATAATTGCGAGGTCCAACAATTTCTGAAATATCTATTTTTTTTTTACTAAACATCATTAGCAGCAAAAATGACCATGACCCAAGTTACTTACTTTAAAATAAAAGATAAGGCTGGGAAAAGGAAGAAAAAGAAGAAGAGAAAGACAAGGAACATGCAGAGGAGAAGAGGAAAGAATAGCAGATGAAGACAGTGAATGAGAAAATAAGGGAGGGATGGTGGTAAGAAAGAGAATAGAATGGAGGAAAAGGAAGGGCAGAAGGGCCATGCTCTAGTTTGGATATGGAAAATCTCCTGCCAAAAACTTATATATTAAATTTTTAGTGTCCGTATTGGAGCTATTGGAAGATGTAGCACCTTTAGAAGGTGGGATTAAAATGGCTGAGGATGTTAAGTCACTGGAGGTGTGTCCTGGAAAAGGACTGTGGACCCTGGGAACTTTCTCTCTCTCATTCATACCACAGATACTGAGTGAGACTTTTGCTCCACTCCAGTCCTTATCCATGATCTGATATCCTAGCACAAGCCTCAAAGCAAAGGCCTAGAGCAGAGCATCTTTATCCCGTTCATTTGCAAATCTCTTCCTTTTCATCAGAGAAATAGTTACATGGCTTTGGGTATGTAGGTACATATAAATACAAAATCAAACATTTACAGATAATACTTTATTAACTTATTTTAAAGAATTAATTGGTGTACATATAATTTATCCATTTCCAAAAAACAAATGCAAAATTGTACATTAATATGATATATTTTCTTGTTAATTTGTCTATAAAGAATTAAATCTGGGATAAGCGGTTGATTTTATTAGACACAGGCATCCTCAGTGTCAGAGTCGATCAGTAATTGATTTTGTAATTGATCAATGCCAAAGGTGCTGCTATGCATAAGTGTGTAACACAAAAGAACACCACTATGTGTAGAAGTTGTTGGAAATTGTATCTCCGTCTCAAGCTAAACTTATTGAACAGTTTTGAAGAAATTTAAATAAAAATCTCGAACAGTTCTTCAGATCAAACACAATAAGATCTGAAGCGGTACTAATTTGATTTATGATGAGGACTGAAGGAGAGAAAACAGTGAGAGTCTTTGCTTTTCATAATTAAAGAACTGTGTTTTAATAAGAGCAGAAGACTGTGTACAGCATAAGCACTGAGACTCCTAACCTACAGTAACTGTGAATCAGATGAGTGGAGAGGTGCGTTGGGTAGGGTCTCTGGATGCTATGTGGAATTACAGTGTGTGCACTACAAGCTAAGCATGTCTTGTGTGTTCAGAACCAACTTTCTAACCTAGCAGGAAGGAGTTGAGAGCTAGTGGTCCATGACAGCCAACACCAGTGTTGCTAAGCAAATGTACCGTTTATCTTAAGTTGATTCATCTCAGGTCTTTGTTACAGAAAAAAGAGTAAGAGAAGATAGGAGAGAAAGGCTGAGTTTGATTTTAATAGATAGAATATTATTTTCTCTAAATTATTGCAATAATGTTTTTCAGTGTTCTAATTTTTTTTTTAATAAATACTTTATTTTTTTTTCTTCAAGTTACATCTCAGTAACAAACCCCTCCCTATTCCCCCTTCCTAACCCGCCCTTCCACCCTCTTCCCTCCAGAGGTTTCCCCTTTCAGTCCAACAGCTGGTTCCTTCTCTTATAACAGTAAGTATTATACAAAACAATAGATATAAATATGCCACATTTATGAGATTAAATTGGCCCAGTATACCTTCCCAATGTTCAGTTTATACCTATTTGGCCCCTGACTTTAACATTCTACTATCTACCCAACTCTATGAGTTTAAAGGTCTATATGTGATTCAACATTCATACTATCTTGCAACACACTTTTAAGAGTATCTTCTTAGATCTATAACACCCTCTTGATTCCTAAAAAGTTCAAAATTTAACTATAAGATTCTATCTGTCTATTCTTCAACCACCTCAGAGACCTGAGAGGGATAAATATATTTGCTTATATAGGAAGTGCAGAGCCTGCAACTTCCAAAACTAAGAAAGAACATACCAATAACTGCCTGGACAGTTCCCATTTTCTCTCCATACATTCCAGCATCAATCTTCAGCCTTTGGGTCCTGTTTCTCTGACAGACATTTGTTGTAGAGCAGGGATTATGAAGGACTTACCTACCCTGTCTTGGCAGAGTTAGGCTGTCGACTTCCCTGCTACCAAGTTTTGTCATTTTTGGACAGCAGTCTGTCTGCAGTTGGTGCAAGGGGTTTTTTCATGCCAAGAGAAAGGCTTGCCACTAATTCAACCATCTTACAGTGGAGGTTCTTCGATGCTTAACTTCTACTTGGAGTAGAATAGGGGGTGCTGTCAGGCACTGATATGTCTCGATATCAAAAAAAAATCTTGATTTAAGATAACATCTTTGAATGCCATATTCTGCAGATCTCTAGGGGTTTTGGAAGATGCCCTAACCATCTCTTGTATTTAGATAAGCAAATGTTGCTTGTCTCTTAGCCACTTGATTACTGGGTAGTTTAGAGAATATCTGTGATAGACTGTCATAGTAGCTAACAAAGAGACATGTTTGCATGACTAGGAGTTTGTTTTAACTATCCTAGACCGTTTTAGACGGTTGGTATCAAGAGGTCAGAGCTTCACATTTTATTTTTAAGTATCTCTAGGTATGATACCATTGGGAAGCATTATCTTTAAATTTGTATCAATATACAAAGATCTATTCAATTGTGGTTAAATATACTCTTAATTATGTATCAATATACCAAGATCAATGCCTATGTAGCCCAATATAATCTTAATATTACGTCCATATGCAAGGGTCAATACCATTGTGGCCAACTATAATCTTAATTTTGTATCAATATACAAAGATCAATACCGATGTAATCCAATACAATCTTATTTTTGCACAATAAACAATGGTCAATACCACTTTAGCCAAATAACCTACTAATTTTGTATCAATATACAAAGGTATAAGGGCATATTCAATAATCTGCCCCTTCTTCTTGGACCTTCCTGTGCTATGACTATATCTCATTTTTCTCAAGCCCATGCACTCCTACATAGGAGAGGAAGAAGGATACAGAGAAGGAAAAGTAGGAATTCCCTGGGGCTAATCTCCAAAACCCATTAAGACAGGATCATTTATCAGCTTGTAGTCTCTTCCCCTACATAACAGAGTTTTCAGTTATCCTTCAAATAACCAAAAAGAAGGGCGGAGAAACACCCTCCCCCACCCTCTGGGGATGGGACGTCGCTCTCTTAAAGTGACTTCCTGCTGATTTGGGTCGTAGTAGACCTGTTTGGGGCCCCAACCCAAATGGGAAAAATGATTAAAAATGTTAGTACAATCCTTTTATGTTCAGTCCTTCTGTTCTCAGCTGTTTAGATGACCTAAGGGGTTTGTAGGCAGAAGCTGATCTTGCAGGCTTCACTGAGGTTCCGGCCGGGGCATTGTGTAGAGCTGAACGGTCCCAGCGACACTGGATTGCAGTGGTGGTTGCAGGCCCCCGATGGAGACAGCTATTGAGGAAGTCTGCCAGGCAGAATCAACTGGGTCACTCATCCTCCTTGGTGCCTGATTCTGCTCTCTGCTGAGGATTCCGCTGTCCACCGTCCCCAGGCTCCCCTAATGGACACTTCGATTCTCCTGGAACGATAAGAACAGAGCCCTGCCCCAATCCCAACCCTAGGACAATTGCCCTCTTTTTTTTTCCTGGGGGGGGATAGGGGGGGCTAGGTAGTACTTCTCCTGAAGCAAATTTGGCCTTCTGACAACATACAAAGCATTATCTTTCAATCCGGATTAAAGAAGAAATCATTCTGTCACCTTGGAGCTAAACCAGCTCTAGTGTATATATTTTGAGATCCCAAAGGACAATCTGCCTGCATCGAGACGGCCTTTTGTAAGTAGCCTCCAAACCTAGGTCCCTCCAAATCCCATGTGTGTGTCTCTGAACTCTAATTATTGGGAACAGGGACCTGTGTTTCTCATCAGTGTTCTAATTTTGATTGTTTTTACCCCTATAGGATATTCTACACAAAACACCCCAAATGTGATATAATAAATATAAAGAGAAATCAATACATTAAAATTTGAGATATATCTCACCTTAGAAATGAAGAACAAGGGTCTCTAGACCCATAGTTAAAGAGAATTATGGTAACTCATGAGTAAGTTTTAGTTGAATAGTCATGGTAGTGAAAAACAAAATAACTGGAGAACGGTGCTGTCTGGCTCCCTTTCTTCCTTTCTTACATAGCAAGTAGTAAATCAGTGGTAACTCTATACACACAATAATCAATATGGTAATATGGTCAAACTTTTCAAAGGATCCTATAAATAATAAGACATTTTTTTCACAATGTATAGCACAGGATGATACAGAGAACACGATAAGAATATATAACAAAGAAACAACTAGAGGGAGGAATCTGGGCAGTTTATGTGGTTTGATAATGGTAAGAAAAGAATTTAAAGTCTTAGCAACAATCAGAGAGGAAATGAGGCTATTGTAACCATGGGTAACAAGACATATAATCATTTATGTATCTGGAGGAGGTAAAATTGGTTCTGGTGATATTCTTATGTGATCAAAGCTTTCTAACATGAAAAATTATGCAAGATCAGTTGATACATGATCTTGTATACACACAGGGCAGTTCTGGCAATAGGGTCGTTGTGTGGCTTGTGTTCTCTGGAAGTTTTAAGGATGGTTTTCCACAATAGACCTGAGTGGATTACAGTCTGAGAGTTGCAAATGTTAAAGAAAGATACTTGCTATGATGCCCATCAAGCCGATGTTATTACTTAAAATACATATAAATAATCATTTGGCAGCAACCTGGAGCATTTTGTCCCTAGTTATAATCCCATATAGAAAAATTAGAAATGATTAATTGATATGAAATTTATGACAATTCCACATCAGATTTGAAGGTAGAAGATGCTTTTATTTCTAGGAATGATGATGAATCAAACATATCACATACTCTGTCAATAATATAATACCTACATTGTCTTCTTTATGTTAATTAACTGCAAGTAGAATAAAAGCTTGAAAACTTTAAAAGTCTATACAAGTCAGTATTTTAAAATAGCAATTACATGAGGGATAAAAATATTTGAAAATTTTAGGATGTTTTATGAAACAATGTATAAAACACTGCATAAGAAACATAAATACTTTTGCTAAATATTTTAAGAACAAATTCAGAAGCTAATATTTTAAATAATATTTAAATTTTTGAGCAGACAATGAGTAGTATTTCTGATTGTTCTCTTAAAGTAACATTTTCTTTCCTTTCTTTCTTCCTTCATTCCTCCCTCTCTTTTTCCTTCCTTTCTTCCTCTGTTTTTGTTTTTCTTTCTTTGTTTGTTTTTGAGATAAAGTCTCATCTATCCAAGGATTATCTCAAACTCTTCATTTGCCTGAGGGTGATCCTGAATTCCTGATCCACTTTCTTCCATCTCCTGAATGCTAAGATTGCAAGCCTGCGCAGCCATGGCCTCATTTTATGAGGTGCTGTAGATGGAACCAAGGCCTGCATGTGTGCCAAGCATTCACTTTGAGAGCTCTGATGAATCTCCAGCCCCCAAATTATGCTAATAATTACATATAGAGCCATCAATATGCCTCTGGGTAAAGGTGCCTGCCTGGCACCCAGGAACATGAGTTCCACCCAAAGAACTATGACAAAGGAGAGAAGCAAGTGCAGAAAGTCATCCCCTGACCTTCACATGCATGCACAGTGCACTCACTCAACCCCACTGCCACCCTCCTAACACACATACACACCCAGCCAATAACTATAATACATAATAACTATAATAACCCAGCCAATAACTATAAAATCAAAAAATGAGTTGCATCAAATATTGATACTTCTAAAACATGCCTAAAAGGTGATGTTGTGTTCAATTTTACTCAGTATAAAACTCAAGAAAAAGCAAAAAAAAAAAAAAAACTAATATCCATTCATTTATAACACTCAGCCCACAGATAAAACGAAAGCAAAGAACAACAAATGGACTAAACATGACTTTGTATGTGTAAATAGAAGACTGCGGTAAGATGCTGTTTCAAGATGCAGGCCATCTAATCTCAGTGCTAGGTTTATAGCTCATGTTACACATTCGTATTCATATTCAGAAATATGTATTCTGATGCTCTGATTGCAAATGGGTTCATACATCTCTATATGGAGCTACTCCATCATGTAAGTATAACTTCTTAAAACCAAGATAATAATTAAGACAAAAAATCAGTTCACTGGATTTTATGAACCTAAAGAAGAGTATCTTAAGAATAGTGATTGTTTCCATGAAAACCGTCTTACAGTTGGCTGGTTATCTTGCCTTTCATGTTAATCAGATGCCTACAGGAGAACATGGCTGCGCTGAAATAAAATTTTTTTAACCTTCTTTGAAATAAATGTTTTTCCCTCTTCTAACTAACTGTTGTGAAACACTTGGCTAGTTCTCCTGAGATCTCATTGTATTATATCATAGTTAGGTGTGGTTCAGAGCAATCACTTACTCTGTAAGCAGCTTTTGAAAACTTTTACAATAAAATCCCATGTGTACCGTTATCCTTGAGATGAGAGAAAGGCCATATGGTTATAATGTGTGCTGTCAATGTTTTCTTTAGTTATGCGGAAGAATGTTGGCAGAACATAACCTGGCATTGAAAAAGACCCTAAAAACATGTTGCAATAAATGTATTTTTCATAACCTAGCAAAAATTTAAAATCAGTAGTCTATTTAAAAATCTCTACTATTAAGTTGCACAGCCATTGAAGTTTAGTGACATGCTTTGTTATTTGTGTCTGGATCACCTTCTTTAATAGGAGGACAGAATAAATGTTGAGTTTATCTAAATGTATTCTTTTAATAATAGGAAATTGTATTGATAACAAAATATTGTTTTAGTCTTAACTTCTTGGTCTCATGTTCTTTGCTGATGCAGGAATTCATGGCAGGCCTGAAGAGTGAATGCCTGTCACAAGGTATAATTATTAGAATATTGAAATAGATACACAAAAATGTACTTAAATCAACAGTGAGATAAGAAGCAAGTTTAGTGCGTGGAGAGATAATATAACCACTGGCCTGGGTGAGATGTAGTTTGATAAGACAAAAGACAAATAAATATGACTCCTTAAAGATAAATAAACCATGTACAAAAAGGGCAGGGGAATGTGTTAATGGAAAAATTATTAGAATGGAAGACAGTCTTGGGTTGAGACAAATAATATTGAGCAAGATGGGAGTAGGGCATTCAAAAAAACCCAAGTTTTTTTTTAAAGTTTATTTTATATTTTTGAGATTTACACACACAAACACACACACACACACACACACACACACACACACAATGTAACCACCATTTAATCACCTCCAAATCTCTTTTATCTCCCACCACTTTTAGATAGTAGTGACTGCAGTAAAACACAGTTGTCCAGATATGACAACAATGTTTTTAAATTAAATCTCCACATAATGTTCCTCAGTCCTTCAACCTCAACTTTAGTTTATTAAAAACTGAATTTTTCATTTGCATTCACATATTCATTCTCTACCTTTGTTTCTTATCTGAGAAATATAGCGAGATCTTTGTTCCCACCAACACTCTGGAAATTGCTTTAAGTAAACTCACTTTACTCTGCTGCCTCAAGAGCTCTCATCCCTCTTTTGTTCATATTTCTTGATTTATCCTTAGTTTATGTGCTTATCATGGTTCAAAAGATCAGTCAGGATGCGCAAAAGAGTACATGAAATATAAACATAAATGTAAGACTGAGTAAAGCATTATTACCAATTGTATGGGGACATCATTCTGGTATGACAAGTACAATTTGTCATGGCATCAACTTTCCACCAATCATCAGTCTTCCACTGTCTTCAAATAGATAGGCTTTTGTTGAGATCTGAACCAAAAGCACACTTTTGCTTTTGAGTATTTTGCTCCTGTCTTGGGGTTTCTACTGCTGTGGTAAAACACTGTGAACAAAAGCAAATGGAGAGGGAAGAATCTATTTCCGCAGTGATCTGGGCCCTACAGAGTTTTAATGAAGTAAAGGCTTGTCTGTATACCAATCTGATGGGAATATTTTCTCAGTTGAGGTTTCCTCTTCCCAAATGACATTAATTTGTATCTGTTTGACATAAAACTAGCAACACATCTCCTTTTTCTGGGATAACACCAATCTTCCATCATTCTCTCTGTGCATCCTTCATCCACAATCAGCTAATGAATTTCTTTCTTTCTTTCTCTCTTTCTTTCTTTCTTTCTTTCTTTCTTTCTTTTAGGTGTGCCTCCCCCACCCAATAGCTATCCCTTCTAGTCCAATAAAAGGCTCTTTTCTTGTAACAATAAACACAATACAAAACAATAAGAACAATTAGGCAACAATTATGAAAATTGTAAGGTATAGCCTACATTCCCAATGTCCAGTCCATATGTAATTGGCAACACATATTAATATTCTATTATCTATCTATCTCAATGAGTTTAAAGTTTCATACCTAACTCGGTTTCTATCCTAACTTGCATTACTAACTTACATGCCATAGTCTACAGATCTCTTGAGGTTTTCGAAGATCACCTATCTATCTCTATATATTTGAGTAAGGATATGTTGCTTTTCCTTTAGCAACTTAATTTCTAATTAACTTGGAAAATGTCTGTAATACACTAAAGTGGTACCTAACAAAAGGACAAGTTTGAATGACTATTAGTTTGCATTTCTTAATTATCATAAACAGTTTGTGACAGTTGCTATCAAAAAGCCTAGAACTTCACATTGCAATTTAAAAAATTACATTAAGAAAACCTTAAAAAGAGTTAACCTTAATTTTGTATCAATATACAAAACTCTATATCAATGTAGCCAAATATAACCTTAATTTTTTGTATCAATGTACAAATAAATGAGTAGATTCAATAATGTACCCCTTTTCTTTATCATTCATATATGATGTCTATATTCCCTTTTTTTCTTTCTAACACTTTCCCCCTACAGAAGAGAGAAAGAATGATAGAGAAAAGAAAAAGAGAGAAATCCCTGGGTCTAACCTCCTAAACCTTGTTTAATAAGACCATTTAACAACTTGTAAACAATCCCCCTAAATAACAACAAACATCTATAACCCATCAAAAGACCAAAAATTTCACCCACACCACCTTCTGGGAATGGGGTGTCATTACTGCTGATGTGGGATGTATGTAGGAAACCTGTTTGGAGGCCAAAATAAGAATGGAAAAATGGTTAAGCAAGTTATAGTAACATTTGTTGTGCAGTCTTTTTGTGCTCAGCAATTTGAATATCCTGAGCAGTTTTTAGTCCGAAGCCGAACTTTGGATGGGAAAGTTCAGGGCTTTATTGAAGACCTGTATCTCTTAAATATCTCCTCAGGTGGGAGAGACATTCTTACCTCACATACGTACGTCTAGAAATTGTAGATGCATCTATCATCTGTTTAAATGTTTACTTTAAAAAGTCTTGGTCTGTTCACTAGATTAAATTTGTCTAAAACTATGAATGAAATATAGTCATTGAATCCACCATGTATAATAGTGTGTCCCTCCATACAGCGACAACAGTGATGTGAGCATCTATGTTAGCACATTGGTTTCTTTCCTTCTTTCATTATTTTATATTTTAACTATATGTTAGGAGAACTGAAATATGAAATGTTTTAATGTATGGAAAGCAGAAGACATTAATAATCTTTATTACTTCTGAGAATAAATACCATGTTTAAACACACCTGAGTGTGCTTCTTTTTCCTTGTGTGTAGTTTTTCTAACTTCATGTATTTCAGATAGGTTTTGTTGATATTATTTTCTTTGGAGCCCATAAAACAAGACTGACCAGAATAAACAAATAAACAAAATCCTATGTACTTAGGAAACCATCCTATTGTACTTGTGAGGCTGAGAAGTATTTGCGTATGTCTTCTATCTACTCTGAGAGTCATTCAAGTTTACATAAAATAACTGGTAGCAGTCTGAGAAGTGACTGAATTAGTAAACCATTTGCCTTGTAAGTACTGGGAGCTGAGCTAAATCCTCAAAATCCACACAAACATGTTTGAGATGATGCCATGTGCTTGCAGTCACTGAGGAGCAGGTACAGGAGAATCTATGGGGCTCCCTGGACAGTCAGCAAAGTCTAATTGCGGAGCTTCAGGCCAATGAGAGATCTTGTTTCAAAAGATGTTAATAACCTTTGCGAAAATTGTATCTGATGCAGTCTTCCACTCTCCAAATGTACTCACACACACATGTGCCTAAAAGACATGCATCCATGCATCTGCTAAAATAATTTGAGAATAGGGGCGAACCAAGATGGCGGCAGCCTGTGCGGACGTATTTTGATTTCGGGGTTAACAGTCATAAGACGGCGAGTGTTGCAGGATGCTGTACAAACGGCATGACCCCTTCTAAATCTCACCTAGCTACCCAGGGACCACCGAGGGTCCCTGGGCAGGACGCTCCTTCCCATTCTCGGACATTCAAGGAAGCCGCTGGACCTGGGAATCGGGATCCCCCCATCCCCTACCAGGAGAGACTCCCAGTAAGTGCCAATCTAATACCCAGGGGGCAGATTCAGATCCCATGCAGAGATAATCCCCACCCTGCTGGGCACCCCCAGGTCTCCCACAGACGATCCAACTATCTGGTGAAAGGTTGCAACCCTTGGAAGTGAGCACAGCTCGGCTGCAAAGTGCCTTCAGACTGCAGATCGCAACCCACTGCTGTGACGTCACTGGCCAGTTTCCAAGCCTTGGGAGCCGCAAGGCTATTGGGGCTGAAGATTTACCCACTACAAGAACCAACCCCGGGCAAACTGCGAGATATTTGAAACTGTCATATATCGGACTTTTGTACTAGTACTGGCCCTTCTGGTGGGGAACCAGAGCTTACTTGTACACAGTTCCATCACCTGGATTAGTTAGGTTTCATCTAGGAGGTGGGGTTGAATGAATCACCTTATAGGGGTGGAGTAAGGCAACTCGAATCCTACACCAAAGAACCCCCTTTGGACCCAAGTACAGAAGACAGCAAAAAAATTCCACATGGCCAGAGGCCCCAGACCAAAAAAAAAAAAAAAAAAGAGCGAAATGTCTCCAACAAAAGAAAGCAATGCTATTCTATTCAGCCCAAACCACCTCACCACAAGTGAAACACATGAAAATGATGACAATTCTACAGTATGGAAACTGATAGAGTCCCTTCAAGAAGAACTTAAATCTATGAAAGAATTCAAAGAAGCCACAATTTTACAAGTCAAAAGAACAAATAACACCATTAAAGAGCTCCAAGCCAAGGTGACTCAGCTTGAAGAGAAAAAGAACAGAGCAAAGAAAGATTTCCAGGCAAAAACAAGTAAACTGGAGAAGGAAATGTACAAAACAAGCAATACCATTCAAGACATGAAAATAGAAATGGAAACAATAAAGAAAACACAGTCAGAGTTAAAAGAGGAAATGGAGAATCAAGGGAAGAGAACAGAAACTACGGATGTGAGTATCAAAAACAGGATGCAAGAGATGGAAGACAGGATCTCAGGCATGGAAGATTCGATGGAAGAAATCAGTACAACATCCAAAGAAAATGAGAA
>CAJQZJ010032367.1:2698896-2728711 GCA_907164525.1 Lophiomys imhausi | reverse complement strand
AAAAAAAAAAAAGAAAAAAAAATATTTTTTCTATTTTTTAGTCTTTTTATCTATTTGTCTGCTTATTTGTTTGTTTGTTTTTTAGTTCTCTCTCCTGGGAAAATGAGACAATTTTCACTGATGGTAGTGCCTCGTAGACCCCCAATGAATGAGGAGGCTCTTGGCCCTCATATGGCCTCTCTACTGAGATGTGAGACTGTTATTTAAGGACACCCCACCCCAGAGAATCAGATGGAAGGGTTAGGAAGTAAAGAAAAAAAATGAAATGTGATGTTTCAGCCTTTTACTACTAATTGTCATAAACTGTTTAGGATACTTAAGAAATGCAAACTAATGGTTATGCAAGCCAGTCATTCTGTTAGGTACTATAACAGCCTATTATAGTTATTTTCTAAGCTAATCAGAAATAAACCTGCTAAGAGACAAGCAACATGTGTTTACCCTAATAGAAGAGATAGATAGGGCCTCTTCAAAAACCTCAAGAGATCTGCAGAATATGGCATTCAAAGATGTTTTCGTAACTTTAGATTTTTTTATATCAAGACATATCAACTCCTGACAGCACCTCCTATTCTACCCCAAGTAGAAGATGAGCATCGAAGAATCTCCAGTGGGATATGATTGAATTAGTCACAAGCCTATCTGTTGGTAGGAAAAGCCCCTTGCTCCAACTGTAGACAGAATGCTGTCCAAAAAGGACCAAACCTGGAAGCAGGTAAGTCGACAGACTAGCTCTGCCAAGAGAGGGTAGGCAAGTCCTTCAAAACCCCTGCTCTACAATCAATGTCTATCAGAGAAACGGGGCTAAACAGCTGAAGATCGATGCTGTAATGTATGGAGAGAAAATGGGAACTGTCCAGGCAGCCCCTGGTATGTCATTTCTTAGTTTTGGAAGCTGCAGGCCCTGTACTTCCTATAAAATCAGATATATTTATCCCTCTCAGGTCTCTGAGGTGGTTGAAGATCAGATAGCTAGAGTCTCATAATTAAATTTTGAGTTGTTTAGGAGTCAAGAGAGTGTTATAGATCTAAGAAGATACTTTTAAAATTGTGTTGCAAGTTAGTATGAATGTTGAGTTAGATATAGAACTTTAAACTCATGGAGATGGTTAGATAGTAGAATGTTAAAGTCAGGTACCAAATACATATGGACTGGACATTGAGAATGTATGCTAAGTCATATAACCCTCATAACTGTGGCCTAATTACCTCTGTTGTTTTGTATTGTATTTATTATTATAAGAGAAAGAGCCATTTGTTGGACTGAAAGGGGAAACTGTAGGGGGAAATAAGATATACCTTAAACTTAAAAGAAAAAGAAAAAGGGAGGAGGATGGGCAGTTTAGGGTTGGAGGGTGGTACTGGAGGTTGAAAAGGGAGAGGACTGTGATTGAGATGTAACTTGAAGAAATAAAAAATAAAGAAAAAAATAATTTGAGAATACAACATTCTGTAGACTTCCATGTTTTACCTATGCTTATTAATTTTGATTATTATATTTATTCATAAAAATTTTGAACAAAAATTAAGTTTGTTGACCTTATGATAAAAAACTGGAAGCTTCAGTGGTAAAAATGGTTCAGAGAAGAAATGGAGTTAGCCTTTCTTCAGTTAAATGGAATAAGCCAGGAGTATAAACAGTGGACAGTTAATATTCTTCAACTGTGCATAAGGCAGTCCTTGTGAAACAATTTACAGGGGTAGAAAGCTCTGAAGAAAGCTTAGAATAGGGAAAAGCTCAATTTTTAACAATTCTTTTAATTTCAGTGGCTGCATAGATGCCTGAAGTTACAGGAAAAATGCTTTTAGTGATGTTATGTGTTTAAATCACAAATTATAGTACAACAGGAGTATCTAAGTATGGCTTTGTATAAGAAAAGTAAAATGGGCTGAGAATCTGATCTTTGTATGATATCTGTCTACACCAAACTCAACATCATTTATCACTTCTGGGTCTTTCCCACATTATATATGTTTTGACATAAACATTGAAATAAAGAACTCAGGTTATGGAAACTCAACATTGAACAAAAAATAATAAAATTATATAATAATATTTTTATGAAAGTTATAAAGTATAATTTTTAAACCAGCCTTTACTCTGGTTTCCATATTGTTAAGAAAATGTCTTGCAACTTTCAAACTGACTAACTTAATAGATCAAGCATTTATACAAGTCCAGAACTTGCTGGTTCATCAGAAAAATCTGGTAACCACAGGAAGATTATTTATTTTTAATAAAGTATTTTCTGTGGATGTAAGCCATGATGTGGAGCTAAACTGAGGTTTAGAAGATAGTTCCATTTTGGTATAGCTGGATGCCAGGGATTCAGTCTAATGTTTTTTTCTTCTTAGTTTTTTTTCTAAATTTCTTTTAGATAGAGTTTCTTATATATTAAGGCATTAACAAATGTATGGGCATATCATTTTGAACATAAAATTTTGTTTTATTTTTAATAAAAATTTATTATTTTTATTATATACACAACTTTTAAATCATTTCAGGTATTGTTTATTTTATAATTTGTCTACATCCTTTTGAAGGTATAATCAGCTTAAAATTGCTAAAATATAATATTTGAAGCCAAACACTATATTCCTGATCAATGAAAACTATACATATATGAAAACAATGTTGAGTAGTAGGTTAGAGTTCTAAACAATTTAATTATTTTGACACGAAATGAATGTGTGTTTTGGGGAGGTATTGGGATTTACGTGTGGACAGACCCATTTAAACTGGTAGCTAGTAGCCCACTGAAACTCTGAGAACACAAAGTCTGTGCTTTGTTCACCACCACGATTCTCATATAAAGTCCAGAAACTGCTTGTACTGTTTTTTACACACAAGTTGACATATATCCACTTAGTTTTTGACACTTTTGATTTCCTTCCCAAGAGGAGAGGGTTGTTTGTAAGATCACCTATTATAAATCAATAACATTTTTTAAAAATTGAGAAATCTTCACCAGGAATATATTTAATTTTCACCCGAAAGGAAATGGTGTACCTTATTTTGTGACTGGTTCTTGATAATAAGACTGATTCTCAAGTTCCTCAGGTCGTATTTCACAATGTTTGCACAGTAACATATGAATTCTAGATGTCCCAGGAGCAAATACACCAAAGAGTCAAGGAAAAATTTAGGGAAAAATCAAGGTGTTAGATATTTATGGCCTGAACTATGAGGGATAGGCCTGCACAACTGTGTGAGGAGCTGAGCAGAGAGGCTGGGTTTCTGTGCTGGTGTTAGTCTCCCATTTCCTAGTACTGAACCATATCCTTCTGAGATAAGACTAGCTTTAACTGAAAGTCTAAGAGTTTAAGATAGTGTGTCTTGGATTTGTAATTTTTGCATTTCAAAGTATTATTTTATCAAATATTTGTACAACTCGGAACAGAAGTTTTTACATATATTTGTTATTAAAACTATAATCTGTGAGAATGGTGACACAAAGGATAATATGCACATGATGTATGATCTCATACATCACACAAATGAACCACATGACCTCTCAATTCACAAAATACACACTATTTTTTAAGTATATATGTCACGGTTTTATGTTGAGGACAGTCTTCAAATGCCATCAAGGAATTCAGACTGAATTTTCATTAGCAAGCTGTAAAGTATGCATTTGTGTATGTCATAAGTCCAAGGTCTTAATAGTTTGCTTAGATAAATATACACAGTGACCATTGTCCAAACTATCAGGTGCCCAGCTATATTCAATGCTGAGTTTAAAAAAAAAATCCCAAATCTTATACCAAATATAGACTCTGACTCTAATTTTTCCTGTTTAATTTTGTTTTCCTTTTCAGTTTTAAACATTTTCAATAAAAGGAGATATGCAAGTTGATAGAAGGAACTTCTACTGGCTAAAGTTAAAACAATTTATAATAGAGTAGACTACATGGAACTAATAAAAAAATAAGACCCAAAGCATAAAATAGCTACTTAAGAGTCTGTATTCATATTTTTTCTTTTTTGAGATAATATTACACATTACATAATACACATTTATACTTTCTTTTTTTCTCATTCCAAACTCTCCATATACTTCTCTTTGTTCTCTTTCAAATAATTTTTTTGTCTTAAAAAAAATATTTGTTACTTCAGGTTACATCTCCATCACAGTGTCCTCTTTTCACCCCTCCCAGTTCCGCCCTCCCACCCTCTACACTGATAAGCCAATTGCCCACTGCCAAGTTGATCTTCATGCCCTGAATTAAGATACTGTATCAGAAACCCCTAGATATTTACTAAATCTAACTTATATTAATCTAACTCCCCTTACATGGAAGGTCTGTGTGACCCACTGGAGATAGGGAAGGGAGGGAGCAGGACGCAACAAGTCATCTGCTACAGAGATGCAACTGCAACTATGGGAATGAACTTGAAGAGAAGAAGGAGATGAAGATCTTAAATTAGATTATATGCTTCTAGGACAGAAAAGGTTATAGATTTCCACTAGGATTGGGGGATAAGATAATGGGATGAATGGGTGGAAGGAGATTTGAGGGGAAGCTCTGCATGATCCAGTAAAGATGGAACCTTGAGGGTAGAAGGGATTGGAACAGGTGGTCTGCTACCCAGTTGAGGATGAGACTGGGGAAATGGAATGGAAAAGAGGCGGAAGTGGTGAAGAGCTGCAAGTAGCCTACTCTCTTCCCGGCCAGGCTTTGCTGGCTGTGTTCCTGTTTTAATTAAACCCAACATAACCATTTATTATTATTCACACATTTTCACTAGCATCAGTTTCATAGACCATGTTGATGAAAAATCTGTTATTCAGTCAGCTACCTTAACTCAGAGCTATGAACACTGGCTTTGGATGATCATCAGAGGCAATTCAATGTCCAAAATGAGTTCATTTTGACTGTTAGAGTGGCATTAATATGACTAGATTATTAAGTATTCTGATCAGTTCTGTTAATATAGTTCAAATAGCCCTTCTCTGCTTTAATTACCAATAGAAAAGTCCACATATCTCTAATTTAAAGATTCTCCTCAACTTCAGATAACCTATTAGAAATACTTTTAAAAATCTCCCTTGATGAAAATATTTGCTTTTCACTACCTTCCTGTCATTTGTTTTATTTTGTTTTCTTCTCAGATGTAATAATGATCTTGCTATGTCCTCTAATTTATGCTTACCGTTGTTATGACCTCAGCACCTGAGAAACAAGTTGATTACAACGGTAAGCATAACTTAGAGGACATAGCAAGATCATTATTACATCTGAGAAGAAAACAAAATAAAACAAATGACAGGAAGGTAGTGAAAAGCAAATACTGAGGCTGGAGACATTCAGCCCTATGATCATCTCTAATCATATTTTATGTTCCTCTTTTCTTAGTGTATTTTCTTATGGATAAATTCTGTCTTTTCATTTTAGTAATCATTGACAGCTATCCTATTGAATCTGGATTTTCACACTTTTGCATTTGGGTGGAAAACAAACAAAACAAAACACTTCCCTTCAAATTGGGGACTCCTGTAAAAATTAACAAACAATATAAAAATTTATTAAAATTAGTTCAGCCTCATTCACATTTCATCAAGTAACTGTCTTATTAAGTGGTTATAAGGTACATAAAATAAGCAATCAAGCAAATAAATCCCTGTCTTCACATTGCTTACAATATATAAATATCATTCTGTGCCTACTATAAATAATAAGCAACTTAACAAAAATGACAAAATAGAAAAACAATTAATTAAGAGAATGATTATCATTTAAATATTAAAATTGAATTATTTGCATTTACTGTATCAGACTTGCAGTATGTTGCCTCAATTAAACATTAAAACAAGTATTTCAGTTCCTATAAAAAATAAAAAATACAACTTCCATAAAGTTAAATATCTTACCAACAGCATATTGTAATGTTTTTGAAAATTCAATATTAGATTATAGGCTCAACTACCTTAAAGGAGTAAGATCTGTACATGGTGATATATAGTACTATAAGAAATGAAATTTTATAATGATTTTGAATATAGGAATTTGACATATGAAACTTAAGAGGGAACACTAAATCAAATACTGTCTACTGTGATCAATTTGATTTTTATTTCAGTTTTCCTGTCCCATGATACAGAAATCATAGTACTTCAAAGTGTGTATCTATTTGTAGTTATGAAGTATGAATCAATATGATGTTTTCTTTTATGATAAACCAAGAGTTTATGAGCCATTGAACTTTTTTTTTTTGAGACAGGGTTTCTCTGGGTAACAGCCCTGGCGGTCCTGGACTCTCTCTGTAGACCAGGCTGGCCTTGAACTCGAAGAGAACCACCTGTCTCTGCCTCCCGATTGCTGGGATTAAAGGTGTGCGCCACCACGCCCAGCGAGCCATTGAACTTTTAAGTACATTAAAACACAGCCCCACTTCTCAGTAGCAGCATGGCCATGGCAACCTTATGCAAAAATGCATCTTCAGGGACATGGCATTTGGTTATATATAGGGAAAGGCCTCATAAAAACCAGAAAGGAAATGTGCTCCATCTCATGTAAAATACAAAGAGCCAGTCTTCAACTCTGCACTAACTTAGGATTTTTCCAAAGGCAGATGATGCCAAAAGTCTATTCTCAATTAGTTCACACTTTATGATTTCTTTTTGCTATTACAAAATATTTTTAAAAATGAAAACAAGGAGTAGGTCTGAGTGATAATGATATCAGAGTAGAATGCATGACTCAATGAATCAGACTGCCTATATTACTAAGATAAATTTGTTTTCTTGGTGCTTTGTAGCTAAGTGGAAAACTCCCTCTTTAAGAGCTTTTGGCTGGTCACCATGAATTTTAATCATTAAAAGAAAAAATGTTCAGGGTTACGGTATAAATTTCTCAACATTTTGGCTACTTGACACTTTTCAAATGAATTCCTTTTTATGTTTATTTATTACTTCCATTTACATCTCCATCACAGTCTCCTCCTTCTACCCCTCCCGAGTTCACCCTCTCACCCTCCTAACCCTCTCCCCTTTTTCCCACCTATCCTACTCCTCCAGTGTGGGGTGCCCTACATATCAGCCCCCTTCAGTTCAGCAGCCATATGAGTCTAAGGGATTCCTCTTGCATTGGGGGCCTACATGTCAGCTCCATTAGGGCAAATTGTCCCACTAACAAGCAACAAAGTCTATGTTCCAGTTCCTTTCTTTCAGTCTGTTTTTTATAGGACAGTTATCTTGTACTATATAGCTAAAATCCAATTATAAGTGAGTAGATGCCTTGCATATCTTTCTGACTCTAGGTTAGCTCACTCAGGATGAGCTTTTCTAGTTCTATCCATTTGGCTTCAAATTGCATGGTTTTCTTGTTTCTGACAGCTGAGTAGTATTCCATTGTGTAAATGAACCACAGATTTTTTTTTTTTATCCATTCATTAGTTGAGGGACATCTGGATTTTTTTCCAGTTTCTAGCTACTACAAATAAAGCTGCTATGAACATAGTTGAGGAGATGTCCTTGTAGATTGGTGAGGAATCTTTTGGATATAGGCCCAGGAGTGGTATGGCTGGGTCTTGAGGTAGAGCTATTCCAGGTTTTCTAAGATATCGCCAGGCTGAATTCCATAGTGGTTGTACAAGTTTGCACTCCCACCAGCAATAATCCATTCATTATTTCTATTGTTCACTTTTTTCCATTATTAAAGTCTAATCCCCAAACTCTGTTCAAGCACAACATACACACACACACACACACACACACACACACACACAGAGAGAGAGAGAGAGAGAGAGAGAGAGAGACAGAGAGAGACATGGAGATATCAACAGAGAAACAGTCACAGACACAGAGAAAGACAGATATTCAGACAGAAAGATCTGTCTCCTCTTTTTCGTCAAATAAGATTGGACACCATTGAAAAATTGAAGTTCAATTATATTAACTAACCTCAAGGTGCTTTTCTAGATTCATAAAATTTAAAGTAAATATCATAAACGGCAAATGAGGACAATCTAGAGAAACACAGGATAAACATCCTTAAAATTATAAAGAATCATTTTGGAAATGACTCTCAGCACCATGTTATCCAAGTAACCAAATAGTCTATGAAGCAAATCAGTCAACTACTAATATTAGAATAGTATTGCAAATCACATCCAAAAACAGTACATTTACAAATTTGAAAGCCATTTCAAGAATGCATTTTTTATTTCTATTCTAGGACTTAAAGTACATGACTATAAATATGAAGTTGGCATCTGTGTAAATTATTTTCAAACAGCAGCTTGGGAGAACACATCCCAGCTGCTGCTTGTGGTGTTGTGTGTGTGCCTTTCTGTGAGTACATGCTTATGATAGGCATTGGAGTGACTGAGTCAGAGAAAAATGATTTAATATCTTCAACAACAACCTAGGAAAAGCACTGGGCCAGGGTTTGAAAACATCTTCCATCTTGTAATATTGTCAAGTTGAGCATCACTTAATGTCCGTTCTCTGTATTTTAAATACAGAAATTGAATTGGATTAACTTTTATTTCAGATTTCTTCAACCCTAAGATCCCAACATTGGGCATTGACTCTGTCTCATTTTTCCCTGTAATGTTTTCAAAATAATTACTGAATGGGAATCCCTCACCACCAAAAAGAGAAAGACAAAAGACAAATAAGTCAAAAACTAAGTAGAAAATAAGACAAAGAGAACAAGAATACGTTGCACTGAACAATAGCATTCAGTGAAAATGTATTAATCAATTAAGAATGCTACTTTTTCCCTAAAGTAAAATTATTAAAACCCATCTTCTTGACTGTATCAGTTACTTTGGTTGTTTCTGTAACCAAGCATATACAACAGGAGGCAGTTTAAGGAAGGAATGGTTGGTTGTGGCTTACAGCTGGAGGAGGCAGAGTCCATCTGAGGAAGAAGGGATGGAGTCAGCAGTTTGAGGCCACTAGAACATGGTACCCACTCAGGAAGCTGCAAGGTTATTTATAGTCAGGTTGGAACCCAGAGACTAGCTTTCTCTGTTAAGTCTCTGTCTCATAAAATTTCCACAACCTTCCAAAACACTGCCGCTATTTGTTGATCAAGTGTTCAGACACATGGCCATATAAAGAGTATTTCACATTCAATTCAAAATAACCGTTTAAGATTGGTTCTAATAGAAATGGGAATCAGCCATGAAAAACAGGTACATGGCTGTCAAGGTTCTTCAGAGGGGTAAAGGCTTGCTTCTAATCTGACAGCTGGAACCCACATAATGGGAAGAAAGAACTGAATGTCTTCTGACCTCCACTGACATGTTGTGACATATGTACACCTAAACACATACCCACATCCCCCCCCATAGAAATAAATATAAAAACTAATTAAAATATTCCATAAAAGAATCAGTTGCCTAGTTGAAGACATTATTAACATTATTATGAATACTACAAAATTAACTATATAAACTTAGAATACAGCTATTTCACAAAGTGATATAAATTAAACATGTAGAATGCAATATGGTATAGTCACAGTCAAGTGTTTGCACGTATGTAATTATTTGTGTACATGTGAGTTATGTTTGTGAGTTTGAGTGTGGAGGACAGGGGCTCATGTCAGCCATCATCTTCAGTCACTCTTTGCCTTCGTTTACTTTTTGAGGGAGGGCCTATACTGAGGCAGATCATGCCTATTTGAATCCAGTAGCTGGCCAGGACGACCCAGGCATCCTCTTGTTTCTGCTTCACCAGCAGTGGGATCACAGGAATAAGGCCAGTTAGAATTTTTCTGGATCCAAGGAATCTGAAAAAGGGCCTGAGACTTGAGCTTCTGGAGAAGCACTGTAACTGATTGAGTTTACTCCCAATTCTCACTCATATTCTTCTATAGTGTATCTCACACAGAAGTTTCTCATGGGCCTATAGTATGGCTTTGGCAAATGAATCTATGAGAGACAAGAGAGGGAAAACAAATCTACCAACCTAGACATAATAGCTTGGACCTTCTATTAAGCTTATGTGAATATAACTTTCCCCTATTGATTCATTTATCCCAATCTGGATAATAAAGTAATTCAAATAATGTCTAAGAGGTTTTATTAGCATACATTTGTTATTGTGAGATTAGGAAAAACATAAAGTTTGGATTTGTAGGTATTATAAACATACAGCATATGCATATTTGTTTTCATATTAATATTGAGCAAGTCATTAATAAGCTAGGATATTTAATATTAAAAATAGTATAGCTTATTTTTCAATTTATAAACCTCTTTCACACACATTTGAGAAAGAAAAACTACATTGTACAAAAATTTAGGGAAATAAATGTATTAGAAACTCTCTTACATAGTCTACTAGTTTTTAAGAAATATATTTTAATAAACAAATAATAAACTCTGGATTATTCATTGCAAGAATAACTAATCACAATTTCACTAGGATTCTCAGCTTAACTTATGTTACTATCAAAATTTATAGCTTTTTCCACATACTATACATGTGTTCACTACTAAAAACAATTTATTTAATTTATAGTTTAATTATTTTTTGAAAAAAACAGATGTAGCATTTGTAAACTAGGGAATTATAATTGGTATAATAAAATATTCAACATATAAAAATATATTCATTCTCAATACCTTTTCCTAAAGGAAAATAAATATGATTCTCTTAAGTAACACTTAGTAATAATATATCGTATCAAAATGCTTAAGTGCATCTTTACCAATTATTCACAAATTTCAACAATAATTTTAGTATTACTTTAGATTTTTAGAGTTAATGTAAAGATTCTATACAGTGTAGAAAATGACTAATTAAATTATTTACCTGTATTTATATTATAGTTACTGGTTGGTGGTTATATATATCATATGTTTCCTTCTTCCACCTTCTGGGTTCTTATCTTCTTCTGTGAAGGCTTCTTCTACCCATGAAGCTCTCTGATTCAGAAGCCTGAGCACTTTAGTCATGCCTACCTCTGTCTTTGTCCAATCCCAGGTCTCAGCATTTATTCAACCAATCAGAGATAATGATTAGCAAGCAAGATAGCAAGCAGACTTCTGGGAGCAGGTTAATTAACATTTAGAATGCATAACATCACCCCATCAATAGACAGTTTCCACACAGCCCACTCTTAAGTGTCTTCTTTATTAGTATTTTCTATAATTTGGATCTAGAATGTTCCTCAAAGGCTTGAATAGAAGGTGCAGTGGTAAATTTGGCAATAGGACAACACTGAGATCTTTAGGAGGTAGAACCTAGTGGAATGTTAGGTCATTAGAGGAATGGATTTAAAAGGAATAATGGAATCTTTCAGACCTGCACCACCTGGGGTCCCCAGGCCTGCAACTTCAGGATTATCCAGGCTTTCGATCTCAAATCCATCTTCAAGGCCAGTACAACCTGGAGCTTTCAGACCTACGGCTTCAGGAATATCCAGCTCCAGATTCCCGACCTGTGCCACTTGTGGTTCCTAGACCTGCAATTTCAGGAATACCCATGTCTTTAACATCAGGAACACCTAGACCTGATACACCAGGAGCATCTAGCCTCATCTCCCAGACCAGCTACACCTGGAGTGATCAGGCTTGCAACCTCAAGAACATCTAGGAGCATCCATTGACAGCATCGAAACTGGCTCCACCTGGGGTCTTCAGGCCTGCAACTTCAGGAACATCTAGAGGTCACCAGCAAGAAAACTCAGGCCTGCTACAACAGGAAACTTCACCTTAACTGTGGGACCACTACTCCAGCAATTGCCACAAGAATAGCTGCACCAGGAATATCCAAGCTGACACTAGGCCTGCAACATCAAAAAATCCAGGCTTCCAGAAACAGGAAAACTAAAAGTTCCCTGGGGCACCTCCAGGTAGCCTGAGCTTGGTGCTCTTTCTCTGAGCTCTGTTGTTCAGACACTGCTCCACTGCCCAACTTCAATCCTGCTGCACCAGGAACACCCGGTTTCATAGCACATGAACACTTAGGCCTGCCATATAGAGAGCAGCCAGGATTAGCCAGGAACTTCCAGATGGCTAAAGGCCAGTGTAAGAACACAACTAACAAGAGTCAGGGCAATATGACACCTTCAGAGCACAACTACCCTACTACAGCAAGCCCTGGTTTTCCTAACAAAACCAATACACAAGAAAATGACCTTAAATCAAACCCTATAATGATGATAGAGGCCTTAAAAGAGGAAATGAATGAATCCTTTAAAGAAATACAGGAAAATATAAACAGATGAACAAAATGAATAATTCCTTTAAAGAATTAAGAGTTAGGGGTTAGAGGGTGGGAAGGCGGGACTGGGAGGGGTGGAAAGAGGACACTATGATGGAGATGTAACCTGAAGCAATAAATAAATAAATTTTAAAAAGAAGTGCTGAATTCAGAAATAGAAAAAAAAAGAATTACAGGAAAACATAATAAACCATTTGAATAAAATGAAGAAAATGGAAAACCTGCAAATGGAAATAGAAGCAATAAAGAAAACACAATGTGAGGGAATCCTGGAGATAGAAAACCTAGGGGAAAGAACAAGAGCGATAGACACAAGGATCACCAACAGATTACAGGAGATGGAAGAGAGAATCTCAGGCCTAGAGCATACAATTGAAGACATGAATACATTGGTCAAAGAAAATGTTAAATATAAAACGTTCCTGATGCAAAGCATTCAAGAAATCTGGGACACTATGAAAAGACCAAATCTAAGAATAATGGAAGTAGAAGAAGGATAAGACTCCTAGCTTCAAGGCCTAGAAAATATTTTCAACAAAATCCTAGAAGAAAACTTCCTCTTCCAACCTAAAGAAAGAGATGCTTATAAACATACAAGAAGGTTACAGAACACCAAATAGATTGGACCAAAAAAAGAAATACCTCCTGCCACATAATAATAAAAAAAAAAAACACTGAATGTATAGAACAAAGAATATTAAAAGCTGCAAGGGAAAAAAAGCCAAGTAACATACAAAAGCCGGTCTCATGGATTTCTTTTTTGTTCTAGAACTTACAGATGTGCTTTTAAGTTGCTAATATGAGGTATCTCTAATTTTTTAATGAAGGTGCTTAGGACCATGAATTTTCCTTTTACCACTACTTTCTCCAAAATTGATCATATAATGGGACACAAAGCAAACCTCAACAGATATGAGATAGTTGAAATAACTCCTTGTATCTTATCAAATCACCATGGTTTAAAGCTGGACTTCAACAACAACAGAAAAAAAAAAAAAAAAAAACCAGAAAACCTGCCAGGTCATAGAAACTGAATATCTCTCTACTAAATGACTACTGGGTCAGGGAAGAAATAAATAAAGAAATTAAAAAATTCCTAGAATTTAATGAAAATGAAGCCACAAAATACCCAAATTTATGGGACACCATGAAAGCAGTGGTGAAAGAAAAATTCATGGCACTAAGCACCTTCATAAAGAAGTTAGAGAGACCTCATACTAGCAACTTAAAAGCACATCTGTAAGTTCTAGAACAAAAAAGAAACAAACACATCAAGAGGAGTAGATGTCAGGAAAAATATATAATCAAACTCCACTGAAATCAATATATGTCAGGAAAAAATATATAATCAAACTCCACTGAAATCAATATATTGGAAACAAAGAGAAGAATAGAAATAATCAATGAAACCAAGAACTGGTTGTTTGAAAAAATGAACAAGACAGACAAACCCTTAGCTAAAGGAAGTAAGAGTCAGAGAGGCAGAATCCAAATTCACAAAATCAGAAATGAAAGGGGAGCATAACAATAGACACTGAGGAAATCTATAGAATCATAAGGACTTACTTGAAAAACCTATATTCCACAAAACTGGAAAATATACATGGAATGAATAATTTTCTTGATAGATTCTACATATCAAAGTTAAATCAGAAGCAGATGAACAAATTAAACAACCCCATAAACCCAAGGAAATAGAAGCAATTATTAGAAATCTCCCAACCAAAAAAAAAAAAAAAAAAAAAAAAGCCCTGGGCCAGATGGTTTTAGCAGAGAATTCTTAAAGACATTCAAAGAAGTAAAGACATTCAAAGAAGAGCTAATACCAATACTCCTCAAACTGTTCCACAAAATAGAAATAGAAGGAACTTTCCCAAGCTCATTATATGAAGCTACAATCCCTTTGATAACTAAGCCATACAAAGACTAAACTAAGAAAGAGAATTTCAGACCAATATCCATCATGAATATTGATGCAAAAATACTCAATAAAATACTGGTAAACTGAATCCAAGAACATATCAAAAACATCATCCATCATGGTCGAGTAGGGTTCATACCAGAAATGGAGGGATGGTTCAATATATGAAAATCTATCAATGTAATACATCATATAAACAAACTGAAAGAAAAAAATCACATGGTCATCTCATTAGATGCTGAAAAAGCCTTTAACAATATCCAATACTCATTCATGATAAAACATCTTGGAGAGATCAGTATACAAGGCCCATACTTTAAAAAGGCAATATACAGCAAGTCAATACCCAACATCAAATTAAATGGAAAAAATTTAAAGTAATTCCACTAAAATCAGTGATAAGACAAGGTTGTCCCCTCTCCCCATATCTCCTCAATATGGTACTTGAAGTTCTAGCTAGTGCAATAAGACAACTAAAGGAGATCAAGGAGATACCAATTGGAAAGGAAGTAGTCAAATTATCCCTATTTGCAAATGTTATGATAGTATCAGCCAAAAATCTTCTATTGATCTGCTACAGCTGGTAAACACATTCAGCAAAGTGACAAGATACAAAATTAACTAAAAAAAAGTAAGTTGCCCTACTTTATACAAATGATAAATGGGTCTAGAAAGAAATTAAGGAAACAACTCCCTCCACAATAGCCACAAACAGTATAAAGTAACTTGGTGTACCACTAGCCAAGCAAGGGAAAGACTTATTTGTCAAGAATTTCAAGATTCTGAAGAAAGAAATTGAAGAAGATATCAGAAGCTGGACAGATCTCCATCCTCATAGATTGGTAGGATTAACATAGCAAAAAATTGGCCCTCTTATAGAAAGAAATCTACAAACTCAATGCAATTCCCATCAAAATCCTGACACAATTCTTTACAGATCTTGAAAGAACAATTCTCAACTTTATACGGAAAAATTAAAAACCCAGGATAGCAAAAACACTCCCGTACAATAAAAGAACCTCTGGAGGTATCACCATCTCTGACTTCAAGCTTTTATACAAAGCAGTAGTAATAAAACTGCATGGATAAATATATATGATTATATAGGAAGCACAGGGCCCGCAGCTTCCAAAACTAAGAAATGACATACCAGTGGCTGCCTGGACAGTTCCCATTTCCTCTCTATACATTACAGCATCAATCTTCAGCCGTTTGGCTCTGTTTCTCTGACAGACATTGATTGTAGAGCAGGGATTATGAAGGATTTACCTACCCTGTCTTGGCAGAGCTAGGCTGTCGACTTACCTGCTTCCAAGTTTTGTCCTGTTTTGGACAGCATTCTGTCTACAGTTGAAGCAAGGGATTTTTTTTGCCAAGAGATAGGCTTGCCACTAATTCAACCATCTCACACTGGAGATTCTTCTATGCTCATCTTCTACTTGGAGTAGAATAGGGGATGCTGTCAGGCGCTGACACGTCTTGATAATCATATATATTTATCCCTCTCAGGTCTCTGAGGTGGTTGAAGAATAGCTAGAGTCTCATAGTTAAATTTTGAGTTGTTTAGGAATCAAGAGGGTGTTCTGGATCTAAGAAGATGTTTTTTAAAATTGTGATGCAAGTTAGTATGAAAGCTGAGTTAGATATAGAACTTTGAACTCATGGAGATGGTCAGATAGTAGAATGTTAAAGTCAGGTGCCAAATACATATGGACTGGACATTGGGAATGTATGCTAAGCCATATAACTCTCATAATTGTGGCCTATTTATTTCTGTTATTTTGTATTGTATGTATTGTTATAAGAGAAAGAACCATTTGTTGGACTGAAAGGTGGAGCTGTTGGGGGAAAAAAGGTATACCTTAAACTAAAAGAAAAAAAGGGTAGAGGATGGGAGGGGTTGAGGGAGAAGAGGGTGGAAGGGTGGGACAGGAGGGGGAAGTAGGGAGGGGATTGTGATAGAGATATAACTTGAAGAAATAAAAAAATAAATTATATTAAAAAATAAAAAATAAATAAATAAAACTGTATAGTACTCACATAAAAATAAACAGGTTGACCAATGGAATCAAATGAAAGACCAATAATTAAAACCCAAACAGCTATGGAGACTTGATTTTTGACAAAGAAACCAAAACTGCACAAAGGAAAAAAGATTCTATTTTCAACAAATGGTGCTGGTATAACTGGATGTCTACATGTAAAAGAATGCAAATAGATTCATATTCATCACTCTGCAAATAAGTCAAGTCCAAGTGAATCAAAGATCTCAACATAAAATAAAACACACTAAATCTAATACAAGAGAAAATGGAGAAAGGCCTCAAACTCATTGGAACAGGAGATAACTTCCTAAAGAGAACACCAGTAGCTCAAACACTAAGATCAACAATTTATAAATGGGGCCTCATGATACTGAAAAGCTTCTGTAAGGTCAAGAACACTGTAATAGAACAAAATGGCAGCCTGCAGATTGGGAAAAGATATTTGTCAACCCTACATCTGACAGAGGGCTAATATCTAAAGTATATAAAGAACTAAAGAGTTAAACACCAACAAACCAAATAATGCAATTTAAAAATGGAATACAGAGCAAAACAGGGAATTCACTACAGAGGAAACTCTAATGGCTAAGAAACACTAAAGAAATGCTCAACATCCTTAGTCATAAGGGAAATGCAAAACAAAACAACTCTGAGATTCCATTTTACACCCAATAGAATGGTTAAGATAAAAAACTCAAGTGACTGCACATGCTGGTGAGGATGTGGAGAAAGGGGAACACTACTCCATTACTAGTGAGAGTGCCAACTTGCACAATCACTCTGGAAGTCAGTCTGGCACTTTCTAAGAAAATTGGAAATAGTTCTACATCAAGACTCACCTGTTCCACTCATAGGCATATACCTAAAATATGTGTTACCAAATTACAAGGACTTTTCCTAAATTGTGTTCATAGAAGTTTTACTTGTAATAGTCAAATACTGGAAACAACCCAGATGTCTGTCAACCGAGGAATGGATTAAGATATTGAGGTACATCTACACAGTAGTACTAATATGCTATAAAAAAAGACAAAAAAAAACAAGGATATCATGAAATTTGCAGGCAAATGGATGGAACAAGAAAAGATCATCCTCGGTGAGCTAATGAAGACACAAAGCTACAGACAGGGTATTTACTTACTCATAAGCGGATATTAGCCAATATATACAGGAGCACCATGTTACAATTCACAGACCCAAAGAAACTAAGTATTAAGGAGGGCTCAAGGGATGATGTTTGAATCCATGTAAGTAAGGGAGAAAAATAGATATCTGAAATGGATGGAGAGGGATCTGTATAAGAACCCAACATTACTGCCATATGAGAAGCCTTATCCAGCAGATAATGGAAACAGATACAGAGACCCACAGCCAAAAATAAGGCAAAAAACAGGAAGTCATGAGGAAAAGTTAGGGGAATGTTTGAGGAAGCTGGAAGGTTCAAGGACATGACAAGAAGACCCACATAGCCAATTAATTCAAATGCAAGGGAGTTCAAAGAGACTGAACCACCAAACAAAGAGCTTACAAGGAATGGTCCTAGGCCCATTACAAATATGAAGCTGACTGGCTGCTTGGTCCTCAAGTGGATCCACTAACAGTTTGAACGGAGTCTATTCCAGACTTAGACGATGTTGCTTCCCTCTGGAGCTCATTTTCCTAGCAGAGTTGCCTTATCTTGCCTCAGTGGAAGTTTAGTCCTGGTGCGGTTTGATGTGCTAGAGTGGTTTGGTACTGGGTAGAGGAGGGCAATAGGAAAAGTGGGTGGAAGGGTGGGATTGGGCAAAAGGGAAGGAGGGGAACGAAGATTGGAATGTAAAAATAAACAAAAAATTCTTAAAAAAAAAAGAATAATGGGATTCCAGTCTTTTTCTTTGTTTCCTGTACACCATGAAGTAATCAGCTATTTTCACTATTATGATTTGTTTTGTCCCAAACAACAGGATAAACTGAACATAAAATTGAATTCTTAAGAATGTGGACCCTTGCTTCAACTGTAGACAGACTGCTGTCCAAAAAGGACAAAACTTGGAAGCAGGTGGGTCGACAGCCTAGCTCTGCCAAGACAGGGTAGATAAGTCCTTCATAATTCCTGCTCTACAATCACTGTCAGAGAAATGGGGCCAAACAACTGAAGATTGATGCTGTAATATATGGAGAAAAATGGGAACTCTCCAGGAAGCCACTGGTATGTCATTTCTTAGTTTTGGAAGCTGTGGGCCCTGCGCTTCCTATATAATCATATATATTTATCCCTCTCAGGTCTCTGAGGTGGTTGAAGAATAGATAGAGTCTCATAGTTAAATTTTGAATTGTTTAGGAATCAAGAGGGTGTTCTGGATCTACGAAGATGTTTTTAAAATTGTGATGCAAGTTAGTATGAAAGCTGAGTTAGATATAGAACTTTAAACTCATGGAGATGGTTAGACAGTAGAATGTTAAAGTCAGGTGCCAAATACATATGGACTGGACATTGGGAATGTATACTAAGCCATATAACTCTCATAATTGTGGCCTAATTACCTCTGTTATTTTGTATTGCCATTTGTTGGACTGAAAGGTGGAGCTGTTGGGGGAAAAATATACCTTAAACTATAAAAAAAAAAAGGGTAGAGGATGGGGGGCTTGATGGGGAAGAGGGTGGAAGGGTGGGACAGGACGGGGGAGTACGGAGGGGATTGTGATTGAGATGTAACTTGAAGAAATAAAAATAAATTATAAAAAAAAGAATGTGGACCAAAATAAAATTTTCTTCTCTTTTTAGTTGATTATTTCAAGTATTTGTTATTTACAATAACAAAGTATTAAACAACATAATATAGTTCACTTGGCACAATTAATGAAACAACATTCTGACTGTTAAAGTCAATGTTGTCTGTAGCTTTCTTGTTCCCTATCTAACCTCTTCTATGTTGGTTCCAGAATCCTCTCTTGGGTTCTATACTCAGTCACATCATCTCAAGTTGCTCTATTCTATAAGATGCTTCTTGCTTTGTGTACATATTCGATACTTTGTAACTCCTCCTGTGCAAAACTGCATAATAGAACTAAGCATTCCTATATGCCTTGAGCATTCTAAAAGGCTGTTAGTTTGATTAACTTTACTGTATAAGCATTGTTATTACAAAAACATATTAGTAATAACCAGGTCACCATTTTAGCATATAAATTGATGAATTGCTAAAATCACTTATATAGTTACCTCATTGTTTAGCCACAGCTCAACTGTTTTATAAAGGTCATCTCCCAAACAGAGTTTAAGGTATCAAATGAAGCATTCTCCAATGTTACTTGAATTATATTTGAGATATATTCTTATCTACAGCAACCTATAAAAATATATTCTACTGTTCTCATATATGATCATATATTCCATATAAAGTTAAATGGAGGATTTTAAAAACACATAAGTACTTATGAACACAGTAGGTAACAAATTCATAAAGTTTATGCAATCTAGTTATATAATAATAACAAAGAACAAATAATATAATTTGCTCAAGCTTCTATTACAAACTTCTGTAAAAATTTAATGTATTAGTAATAAAGACAGAAGCTATATTCTTTTCCAAATTCTGAAGGTCTCTATTTTATCATAATTTTTCAAGAAGGTTCTAACAACAGGATGTTCAGAAAATTTAGTGAAAAAAGTTAGTTACAGAAAAGATACATTTCCTCATTCAAAGTCAGTATTGTTCATAAATATGCACACTTTATGTTAAAAACATTTTTAATAAGTAACTGAAAAATATCATCATATAAAACATCCAGGAAGAACTTGTTTTTCTGAAGGGATGATCAGTTCAATTGACTTCTTTAACACTATTTTACAACTAACTTCTCTATAAGAGGCCATTGTCTCTTCCCAGTCCTTGCCTCCTTATATGGGAATGTGTTCCATGTGTAGGTTAGGTACAGGAAGATTGTGATAATGTTGGATATTTGCATCAAAGACCCTTTGTCAGCAGCTGCCACCACATCCAGATCCAGATCATTGGTTTCTGATGAACCAAACACCCAGGAGGTTTTCTAACATAAGTATGTGTGTGTAGAACAAAACATTTATTTGCTGTAGTAAATTTACTGTAAAGGGAATCAGAGGTAAGGGCTGCCATGATCAAGCATCAGTCTAAATTTGTCTTTAAAAAAAAAAAGGATAATAACCGAGGAGCAGAAATGAGAAGCAGGTGTGGTCTAGGGAAAATGAGAAGCCCAGAAGAGAGAGCTAGAGAGAATGCCGGTGGTACTCTGTTTTCTATCAGTAGTTGCTGTACCTTTAGTAATTCTAATCTATTAACACTTCTTTGCACTCTTAAAGTAAAACTATTTTTCTAGGCCTCGACTAAATGAGTTTTTGTGCCCTCTAACAAAAATAAGGTTACATTATCAAGAAAGTTTTATTTAACAGAAGACTCCTTGGCAGTGGGAGGTTCACTTCTGAGCTGATTGCCTGTAGTTTTATACTCTGTAGAAAATGGAAGCTTACCTTTCTGTAGACTGTATAATAGTGTGGCAACATATTTTACCTTTGATTCGAAATATTTAAAGAATTGTCCTTGTTTAAATGAGGAAATTCTAGCAAGACATTTTGGAGAAATAAAATTAAAGATAAAAATTATACTATGAACCATTCATATTGTAGTATTTATGTCATTGTTCACAATTTGTTGTAGCTTAAGTGAGTCGTTTTAAATACTTGGGCTCCCAGGACCATCTTCCTTCCATAGGCCTCAGTCTTCGTTTGCGAGGTGGATAAGCACAGACCATTGGAGCCTAGTAGTCTGCTGGGAGAAGTCCTTGTCACCACCAAGCAGTTACTTTCTCAGTCTCTTAGTCTTAAGAGTGCCCTGGATGATCATGAAGAAGCAATGCTCCCAGACCTGTTGTATTTCTTTCCTGACACCTCCTTGCCAATGAATTCTTTAGCCACACCCATGTTCATGACGTAGATTTTGATAAGCGTTGCTTGCCCCTTCCAGAACTGTGGTTCTTCCCTGGGTCTCACTACTTTCACCGTAAGCAAAGCAGAGAAGTGGTCCGAGTTTTTCTTGGTTGTAGTGCTGTGCCACCGCAGTGACCTGGTCCCACTCCTTCCACTGTCATATGAGGGCTAAGAGCTTCCTCTTGCACTGGGGACCTACATGGTAGCACCCCTAGTGCAGATTTTCCCATTAATAGGTAACAAAGTCTATGTTCCTGTTCCTTTCAGTCTGTTGGTTATAGGATCGTCATCCTGTACTGTTGGGGTAACGGTAAGCATTATAAATGTTAATTGGTCCTGTTTGCTGTCTGTTACATGATTTATATGACGATGTAACTGTCCTATCACTAGAATTATTTAGTAGAAAGAGTCATTATAAATAGGGTACTTCAATTTCCTCATGAAAATTTCAAATAAAAAGGTTTGTGACACCTTCTCATTTTTAAATATCCTTGGGCCAACCAACAGAATATATACAATGTCACACACAAGGTGACAAAAGTTTTCTAAATAACACTCTTAAAATAAAATTTAAAAAACTCTAAGCTTTTAGTTCCTGATATGAGCAGCTGAAATATATTCAGTGTCCACAATGATTTTAAAAAAAGTATTAATCACTACATCTCTACTTTGAAGCTATGAATTTCTTCCTGGAACAAAACCTCAGAGTGATTATTTATGCTTACTGTGACATTAGATATAAATGCTTATTCCCAGTTCTACATGGGAAAAGATTTAGTGGCCCAGGAACAATGAAAAATTTCAAAGCATTGACAGCAAGAAATAACAGCATAAGTTACATTTAGCCCATTTTAATTTTTAATTGTCCTATTGTCTTCTTTAAATCACTTCACAATTTATTTTTATGAATTCATTTATCTTTAGAAAATTATATAAGTTCAAGAAATGTAGCATTTTATATAAACATGCTTGTGTCAAGTCTCTTGTTAAAATTATTTCATGACATTACTATGAAGGCAATGCATCTGGAGTTTCATCAGATTCAATTCATTGTTGTGATGTTCTACAAGGAAGACTCTTACAATGAAAAAATACAAGATGAGCACTTAGTAAGCATTAGTAACCAACTAAGATAAGTATGTAAGATATTTGTTACGACTTATGCAAGATAGTTAATTCCTCCTAATGACTTCAGCCCAATATCATTTCCGTTTAGGTGTTATTATTTTGAAATGGCTGGTGACTTGAAAAGTTTAATTAAACTATGCATTTCAGCATAGCTGTAGTGTCAGATTTGTGTGTATTTCCATAAAAAGAATCTTTTTCATGGGCAAGTCAAAATTATAATAAATTATTAATAGTTCTGGTTTAAGCAGAATTTATATATGCATAAGATTTAAGTACATTTGTCTAAATTACCCTTTGAAAAGGTATTTGACAAGTTAAAGTAGTTTTGAATATTAGAAGTAATAGTGGTTTCTCAGATTACACAGATGATTATACGTGGTAATTGAATCTAAACAATTAAGGTTTTCAGCTGGTTCTTCATCTTGTCCTAGTATTATTTCTGCATTAAGCTCACTGCTAGATCAATAGCCACAGATCTCTACTTCCAAGTTCAGCCTATCTAATTCATCCCAGAGTTCAAAGAATACAGTCTGTTAAATAATAATTTGATTGAAATGTTTTATTTGAAATATTGAGTTCCAAGTTTCAAGAGAAATGTAATCTAAAACCTGCAGTGCCAGTTTCTCAAATGCACCTCTCAGAAATAATCTTCACTTCAGCAATTCAATTTTTAGACAAACTTTTTTTGAGAAAGGGTTTCCCTGTGTAGCCCTGGCTATTCTAGGACTCACTCTGTAGCCCTGGCTAGCCTCAAACTCACAGAGGTCCACATGCCTCTGCCTACCAAATGCTGGAATTTAGGGCATATGTGACCACGTTCCTAGAGACAAGATTTTAAGTCTTATAGAAGTGCTACTATTTACCTTGATATGATGTACAATTCTCACAGTTGCTTGTATCCGTTGAATCATTCACATAAACAGGAACAGTAAATAGGCTTTAATTATAAAAGTGAAGTATTCCTTCAATTTTCAAACGTGATCAAGATTATCAAAGACAAACGGAATCTACATGCATCTCATATGTCTTAATTCTAACACCAAATGAGAAGATTCTTACAAAATTCATGATATCTTCATGGAAGGTAGTTTCCCTTTGAGAGTCTACTGTGATATTGAATAATGGCTTGGCATGGAGCAAGGGTGAGGTTCATTATACTACACAGAAACTGTATCTGGCAAATATTGAACTTTTGAGGGTTGTGATTAGCTATAATGAATGGAAAGTAACCATAAAGTTATTATCAATCAACTATATTTCATAATCAAATCTATTATGAATTTTAGAGGAATGAAGAAGCCTGGGTGGAACACTTTCAAATGCACAGTCATTCCAAATGCCCAAACACTTGACATATGGGCTCACTTGTCTCTGCCAGTGTTGCAATTGTGTCATTAAGATGTTTTTAATTATCCCGCAATCACGGAGAAGGCAGATCTAAACACAGCTCTGTTAATGCGACTTTTGTCAAACAGTTACAAAGTAGTGCATTTGGGGGCTCTATTGCCTTAAGGCTACGTTTTTCTTTACATTTTATGTTACAAGTCAGTCTTGCAGATGATAGGTTTTCTGGAATACAGTATACCATTCTATAAAGAGTAAAGACTATATTTTATAGAACCCAACTACAGAGTAACGCCAAGCAACAAACAGCTGAATTGATCAAATACTAGGTATTCCATAGGAGTCTGACTCCAGACTGAGAAAGACGAGGATAACTTACATGGTAATCGGTTTCAGATTTCTATTATCAAGAGAAGAACTACTTGGGCAACTTCAGTACGTAGCTCATGCTAATCCTTAAGCCTCATCTGTCAGTTTGGGTTTACTAAAATTTATTAAAATCATTTTAATATCAGAGAGGCTGAGTCCAAAGAATTCCAAGTTATTTTGCCATGACCACAGAGCCAGCCATGTGTCTGTTTCTAGAAATATGGCAGTCATTTTCTGAATAATGTTTCTAACCTAAATATATCAGTCTTTATTAAATGGAAAGCAGTCTTAAGGTCCTTGTACTCAGATCGCCAGTTGCTGTTGTGTACGTGTACTTTTGATACCCTGTACAACTTGGGAATCTCAGTTTGAGGCCATGCTACCAATTTGCATGATGTTTTGATAACCAAGCAGAAAACCCATGTCATATTATATATAGCAAACATTATAGAAGTCATATAATATATCACTAGATCCTTCTCTTCTTTGCTTATATGCTAGGTTTTTATAGTTGGAACTGTCTTCATTTTTTTGGTCTCATAATAATTCATTTTATTTAGTGATAGATGGAATAACTTTCTAATACAGGATAACCCTTTATCCCCTATAACACATACTTCAAGAGTGTGACTCATTGAAAGAGAGAAATTTATTAGAATCAGGTGTGAGTTAATCTTCAATGGTAACTAAATGTTTCCAACACATGCTCGAGAAGAATGATCCTCTGAAAAAGGTCCATTCATTAGACTTGGTTTTCATCAACTGTTAGGGAGTATTCGCAAAGGAATTTTTTACTCAACTAAGCCTCAATGCCTTTCCTGCAGACATAGGTCCCTTTGTCCCACCTGGAAGGCTACTAACTCTACAATTCTATGTTCCCATGATTTGAAGGTTGGAACAAGTAATAAGACTAATAATCTCCCTTGTCCTGAATTGTCCCCTAATTCCAGTTATTTCTCCCAGTACTCTTTAAGTCCATCCTCTCCCCATTTGATCCCTCCTGTTCCTGTCACCTGTCCCCAGGTCTCCAGCAATAGCTATTCTATTTTTCCTTCCCAGGTAGGTCAATGCATCCTCCTTCTTGAGCCCTCCTTGTTACTTAGTCTTTCTGGGGTCTGTGGATTGTAGCATGGCTATCCTTTCCTTTGCAGTTAATATCCACTTATAAGTGAACACAAACCATATTTGTCTTTCTGAGTCTAAGTTATCTCTCTTGGGATGATTTTTTTCTAGTTCCATCAATGTGTCTGCAAATTTCATTGTTTTTTACGCTGAGTAATATTCCACTGTGTTAATGTACCACATTTTCTTTAACCATTCTTCAGTATAGGGACATCTAGGTTGCTTCTAGTTTCTGGCTATTATGGATAAAGCTGTTATGAATATATTTGAGCAAGTATTTTTGTGCTAGGATGGAGGGTCTTTTGGGTACAAGGAGTGGTATAGCTGTGTCTTGAGTTAGATTAATTCCAAGTTTTCTGAGGAAGAGATATATTGACTTCCAAAGGTGCTGCAAAAGTTTACACTCCCACCAGCAATGGAGGAGTGTTCCTCTTACTCCACATCCTTGCCAGCATGAGCTGTTGTTTGTATTTTTGATCTTAGCCAGAAAAGGTCCTGGATTTCTTAGTTCATTTTAATCATCATAAAATGACCATATTATATAGTGAAATCTATACATTCTTCAAAAAAGATTTCCTTCAAAAGTTGTAACTAGATTTTAAACTGGTGGAGGAGGTAAAGATAAGGAATGCTACAATATATACACATTTATTAAATGATATGATAGAATAATATTGTAAATGTTGCAGTAGTTCTGTCACATATTGAAACATAGTAAACAGAGGTTTTTACTATGATATTTAAGGTATTTCTGAGGAAGATCATGGGAGTGGAAACTCAAAAGCAAAGCGTAGTTGGTGGACATGGAACCACAAAGGAAGTAGTCTAATTCAAGAGACCTGAATGTACTTGATTTCTGTTCATAAAATCACCAATAGTAGTAGTATTCAGATTTAAAAATAAGCAAGTTTAGAGGAATTTTAAACCAGAAACATGGCTGCTCTGGCTGCAATGCACACCTTTAATTCCTTTGGCTGGAAAACAGACACACATTTAGTATACACTTTTTTTGTTTTGCTTTTAATAATTTATTTTTTATTTCTTCAAGTTACATCTCAATCACAGTCCCCTCCATACTTCGCCCTCCAGTCCCACCCTTCCACCCTCCTCCTCTCCCCCTCATCCCCCCATCCTCTACCCTTTTTTTTTCTTTTTTTAGTTTAAGGTATTTCTTTTTCATCCCCAACAGCTCTCCCTTTCAGTCCAACAAATGGTTCTTTCTCTTATAACTATAAATACAATACAAAACAACAGAAATAAATAGGCCACAATTATGAGAGTTATATGGCTTAGCATACATTCCCAATGTCCAGTCCATATGTATTTGGTACCTGACTTTAACATTCTACTATCTAACCATCTCCATGAGTTTAAAGTTCTATATCTAACTCAGCTTTCATACTAACTTGCCTCACAATTTTAAAAATATCTTCATAGATCCAGAACACCCTAGCTATCTATTCTTAACTACCTCAGAGACCTGAGAGGGATAAATATATCTGATTTTATAGGAAATACAGGGTCTGCAGCTTCCCAAACTAAGAAATGACATACTAGTGGCTGCCTGGACAGTTCCCATTTTCTCTCCATATATTACAGCATCGCTCTTCAGTCATCTGGCCCCGCTTCTCTGACAGACATTGATTGTAGAGCAGGGGTTATGAAGGACTTACCTACCCTGTCTTGACAGAGCTAGGCTGATGACTTACCTGCTTCCAAGTTTTGTCCTTTTTGGACAGCAGTCTGTCTACATTTGACGTAAGGGTTTTTTCTTGCCAAGAGATAGGCTTGCCACTAATTCAACCATCTGACACTGGAGATTCTTCAATGCTCATCTTCTACTTGGAGTAGAATAGAGGGTGCTGTCAGGAGCTGACATGTCTCAACATCAAAAAATCTTAAGTTAAGAAAACATCTTTGAATGCCATATTCTGCAGATCTCTTGAGGTTTTTGAAGATGCCCTATCTATCTCTTATATTTAGATAATCAAATGTTGCTTTTGTATTAACAACTTGATTTCTGAGTAGCTTAGAAAATAACTGACAGTCATAGTAACTAACAAAATGACACGCTTGCATGACTATTAGTTTGCATTTCTTAATTATCCTGAACAGTTTATGACGGTTGGTAGCAAGAGGCCAAAACTTTACATTTCATTTTAAGCATTACTAGGTACAATACCTTTAAGAAGCATTACCCTTAATTTTGCATCAATATACAAAGGTCAATGCCATTGTGGACAAATATAATCTTAATTTTGTATCAATATACAAAGATCAATACTGATGTAGTCCAATACAATCTTAATTTTGCATTAATACACAATGATTAATACTAATTTAGCCAAATATAATATTAATTTTGTATCAATATAAGGCCATAATTCAATAATCTGTCCTTTCTTCTTGATCTTTCCTATACTATGTCTATGTCCCATTTTTTCTCAGGTCTGTTCACTTCTACATAGGAGAGAAAGAAGGATACAGAAAAGAAAAAGAGAGGTCCCTGGGTCTAACCTCCAAAACCCATTTAACAAGACCCTTTAACAGCTTGTAGTCTCTTCCCTTAAATAACAAAATTTTCTGTTATCCATCAAATAACCAAAGGGGGGGGGAACACCCTCCCCACCTTCTGGGGATGGGACGTTGTTCTCTTAAAATGATTTCCTGCTGATTTTGGGTCATATTAAACCTGTTTGGGGCCCAAATAAGAATGGAAAAGTGGTTTAAAATGTTAATAGAATAATTTGATGTTCAGTCCTTTTGTCCTAAGAAGTTCGTAGACAGAAGCTGATCTTCAGGGCTTTATTGAAGTTCTGGCTGGAGCAGTCTGTGGAGCTGAACGATCTTAGCAATTTTGAGTTGTGGTTGTAGACTTTTGAGGAAACAGCTATTGAGGAAGTCTGCAAGGCTGGATCATCTGGGACACTTGTCTTCTTTGGTGTCTGATCTGTTTTCTGCTGAGGTTTCCGTTGTCCAGTTCTTCCCTGGATTCCTTGAATGGATGCTTTAAATCTCCTGAAAGATAAGAACAGAGCCCTGCCTTAATCCTAACTCTGGGACAATTACCTTTTTTTTTGGGGGGGGGGGTCAGGTAATATTTTTCCTGGAGCAATTTTTTTTTTTTTACAATATATGAAGTATTACCTTTCAATCTGGATTAAAGAAGAAATTATTTTGATATTTTGGAGCTAAACAAGCCTTTAGTGTATAAATTTTGAGATCTCAAAGGACAATTTGTTTGAATTGCAGCATGCCTTTTGTAAGTAGCTTTTAAACTTAAATCCTTCCAAATCCTATGTGCCTGTATTTGCATTCTAAGTATTGGAATCAAAGACATGTGGTTCCCAACTGATGGGATTAAAGATGTGTTCCACCACCCCTGGATCGAAGTTTTTCTCTGTTTAGAGCTTGTTTTGTATCAGGCTGACCTTGAGCTCTGAGATCTGCCTGTTTCTGTCTCTAGTGTGTTGGGATTAAGGGTGTATTCTTCTCGAATCATGGAATAAAGGGTGTGCACCATCACCACCCTGTTCCTAGTAACTCTAGAATTTATAAGACAAATAACTCTATAGTGATCCTCCTGTCTCTGCTGGAGTTAAAGGCATGGGCTAACACCACGCCTTTCATGTATTTTACCTTAGCTCTAAGTAGTTTCAACTCTTGGAGGTCTGTAAAACCAGGTTGAACAGCTGTGACCTTTAATTTATTTACAGTGTTTTAAACCTGTTACATGCTTTTTAATGCCAAACCGTGGAAATATCCTATACATCTACAAAAATAAAAAAAAAGAACTTTTAAACTGCTGTCCAGTTTGTGTTATCTATGTGGCCACCTGCAGTCTAACATTCTAATCTGAAATTAAGGCTATTTTCCTTTCATGCCAGTAAGGCAAGTATACCACTGGTAAATTATAGTTTGAAATTTTTATATTGTATTTTTATTATATATTTTAAGCTTATTAACTCTTTCCTTAAAAAAAGTATTATTTAATTCTAGAACATAGTTTCCTCCCTCCTCCCCTCCTGAACCCTCCCTTCCTTTCTCCTTCCCTCCCTCTCTCCCTCCCTCCCTCCCTCCCTCCCTCCCTCCCTCCCTCCCTCCCTCCTTGTTCCTCTACTTGGTACTCTCCTTCTCCTCAGATGAGGTGGGCACTCACATATCATACTTCCTCAGATCTTGCGTCATGTGAGGGCCAAGAGCTTACACTTGTACTGGAGCTTGATAAGGCACACTATCTAGGGTGTGGTGTTCCACTGACCTGCAGCATATTCCATGACTCGCTGGTGGGTAGAATTTTTCCTAGGATAGATATGCTAGGTTCCTATCTATTTGGGTGTGTGGGATGTAGGATAGTTATCCTGTGATGTATGGTTAATATCCACTTATAAGGGAATACATACCATGTTTATCTTTCTGGGACTGCGTCAGCTCACTTAGGATGAGCTTTTCTAGTTCCATCCATTTGGTTTCGAATTGCATGATTTCCTCATTTCTGATAGCGGTGTTGTATTCCATTGTGTAAATGTACCACAGGTTTTTTTTTTTTTTTTAATTCATTCTTCAGTTGAAGAACATCTGGGTTGTTTCCAGTTTCTGGCTATTACAAATAAAGCTGCTATGAACATTGTTGAGGCAATTTCCTTGTGGTTTCGTTTCAAATCTTTTGGATATATGCCCAAGAGGGGTATGGCTGGGTCTTGAGGTAGATTTATTCCCAATTTTCTAAGATATCTCCAGATTGATTTCCAAAGTG
>CAJQZJ010032367.1:2666376-2682559 GCA_907164525.1 Lophiomys imhausi | reverse complement strand
GTTGAATCATACCACTCTTGTTTTATATGCAAACACTCAACATTGTTATACAAAGATTTCTCAGTTGTATTCATTGTTGATCTATTCACAATAACTAGGAAAAAAATATAATATAAATGTCCTTAAACTGGTGAGTGGAAAATAAATGTTGTACATGTACAATATGGAATATTATTCATCTGTCAAAAATGAAGTTATTCAATATGTAGGTACATGAATAAAATTTTTAAAAATGATACAGAGTAAATTTATTTAAACACTAAAAAAAAAAAAAAAGATTATGGATGTGAAGCATCTTCAGCTGTGGTCCTGAATTTGTGATCAGAGATAGGGTCCTATGCATAGGATATTTTAAATGTAGAGTCTACTGAAATCCAGTCCGGGGTAGGCTGCACTTCTCTCTGATGTCCCACTGGGCACAGGATCAAGATAGAGAGAAGGTGCAATGCCACCAGTTGGTTTTTCTCTGGTCTACTGGTTGCCTCCAGGCTGGACCTTAAGAGAAAAATGCACATGCATCTCTGGGTTGAGGGTAGGGGATATCCAGAGAAACCTTTCTCAGATGGGGAAAGTTCCTTTAGACGAAGTCACAGCAGCTCTGAGGTAAGGGTCTTTTGTGAATCAGCAGCTCTTTATTCCAGCTTCGGTATCTCCAAATCTTTTTTTTTTAATATTTATTTATTTATTACTTTAGGTTACATCTCCATCACAGTGTCCTCTTTCCGCCCCTCCCAGTCCGGCCCTCCTACCCTCTACCCCCATGCCTTCCATCACACTCCTCTGGAGTGGAGTGTCCCTACATATCACTACCCTGCCCCAGTTCAGTAGTCATATGAGGGCCAAGAGTCTCCTCATACACTGGGGGCCTACAAGGCAGCAGCACCACTAGGGCAAAGTATCTCATCGACAGGAAACAAAGTCTATGTTCCTGTTCCCTTTGGTGCATTGGTTGTAGTATAGTTATCCTGTACTATATGGCTAAAATCCAACTATAAGTGAATAGATGCCATGTGCATCGGTATCTCCAAATCTTAACTCTTCAAAATCTCAATTCCTCAAATCTCAACTCTGGGATAGATGAAGATTTTAGAACCCTTGTAAGTGGGGAGAGATTTTCTGGGGTGAATGTATTCTATTGGCTCTGATTTAGGTACTGATAATGCCACATTTACATGGGGAAGAGTCCCAGAGTCTGGTACATGAACAAGCTCTCTTGTGGCCTCCTGATGCATCCCTTGGATTACATACTTCACATAAGGTAGCCCCTTTGGGGGGTGGTGTTCACATGCTCCTGAGACATGTAGGGACTGGGAGAGAGCTTTGTTCCATGCCTTCTGTTTTCAGGATGGGGCACGAGGCCTCTATTTTGAGATTTCTGGCATTTGAACAAGCTCTTATCTCACCAGCTCTATGACCAATCCTCTGAAGACAAGCTTATCTTTAAATAAAATTTATTTCTGAAAGGCCTGTAATCTTAGGCAGAATTTTATTTATTTTTTTATAATTTATTTTTTATTTCTTCAAGTTAGATCTCAATCACAATCCCCTCCCTACTCCCCCCTCAGTCCCACCCTTCCACGCTCTTCCTCCTCAACCCCCATCCTCTACCCTTTTTTTTTGTTTAAGGTATATCTTTTTCCCCCCAACAGCTCCCCCTTGCAGTCCAACAAATGGTTCTTTCTATTATAACAATAAAAGCATTAAAATGTAGATCATTTGAAATTTAAGAGACAGTATTATTATTTTTACATGTAAATGTGCATAACTCTAGCCAAAGTTACAGCTTTGTATGTGTTGTCATGATAGCTGTTTTCTTTTGAGGATATGTGTGTGTGGCTTAGCTCTCTTTTGGCTTGCAGAAATTGGCCATTACAATTAATTAATTGTTTATTTATTTATTGTCTGTGGTTTTTGTTAGAGTGACCTCATAAAACACAAAAATAGACCTCTTAAAATATCTGTAAACACAAGACTTAGCTATATATATGGTTATATTTTTAAATGAGGAATGTCAGGAAAATATATGACACTCTTCTAGGAGTTTTTATTTTTCTTTTATTATAGGAGTTGTTGTTTTTTCGAATAACATGTTGAAGATAACAACTTTCACATCTTTAGTATTCCATTTTGCTGAAATACTATGTGCCCCATAACTCTGGATTTAGGGAAGAGCTCTTTGGAGGTTTTTATTGTGTCAACTAAAGTTAAAGTATTTCTTTTATCATCCAAAATTTACTGTGTCAGACACTGATCACATTGCTTGAACCTCAAAATTGAGTAAGGATTGACATCAACAAACTAGAAAGAGGAAGATAGGAAACCCTAAAAAACCATTCTTTGAAAAAAAATGTGGTTAAAATGGGAACAGTAGAATCAATAGAGTTCTAGAAATTGGTCTACTAAACTCAGTGAAAAATTCTTTAGGAAATATATTTTCTTATTTGTAAGAATTTTACCACATTTCAACTTACTATATTCCATCTTGCACTCTTGGATTTACTCGTAGTTTTTGGGACAACATGTCATATTCTTCATGGAGGAGAAAACAAGACCATATGCACCAATGAACTTAATTTCCAAAGAAACTTATGTCAGGTCTAGTTGATGTTTCTCAGAAGAACACTAAAGCTTGCCTTTACTGCAGAACTATCTAGTACTATCAAGCTGGCTTTAGGGCAAGTGTACTTGTCAAGCAGTTTTAATGGGACAATGTCAGATGCTCTCCCATGTTATGACATGATATATCTGAAACAAACAGTATGACACTTGGACGTTTAAGGCTGCTTGCATGCTCAGGAAATCCCTTATGAAGCTCTGAGTTTTCATATCTTGGTGATTTTGAAGATCCTAATAACTAACAAATTAGAAACAAATTCCAATAAACACAAAAGCTATCAAACTGACTCAGAAATAAATAAAGTTCAGAATAGATTCAAAACAACGATAAAATGAAAGAGTCAAACGACATTTAAATAAATATAAATCCAAGACCAGGCAGATTAATTGGCAAATTCTTTTGAATTTTAAAAAATAATACAATTTGTTATCAAATTTATGCCCAAAGAGAATATTTCTTCAATCCATGAAGCCAGGATTATCTTACATAAAGGTCAGTACTAAGAAAATAATTCAAACTTAGATAGTGTGATTTGAATGATAGAGGTCTTAAAAGTTTGTTGGCCATTTGGCCCCTCATACTTTAATGCTTGGTCTGGAGTTGGCAGATCTATTTGAAAAGGATTAGCAAGTATGGCATTTAGAGGATATTTGTCCCTGGGGGAGGACTTCAAGGTTTAGAAGCCCATACCTTTCTCAGATTTCTTCTCTCTTTCTCTGCCTTGTGGTTGTCTTAACATGTAACCTCTCAACTAGTTCTCTAGTACCATGTCTGCCTGCCTCTTGCTATATTTCCCACTATGGATGTTCATGGATTAACCATCTAAAACTGTAAGCAAGTTCTTAATTAAATTATTTCTTTTCTAAGTTGCATTGCTCATGGTAACTCTTTACAGCAACTGAAAAGTAACTTAAGAAGATAACTTGTGGCAGTCCAAGATGGCGGCAACCTGCACTGACGCATTTTGAACGTGGGAGAAATGAGCCATAAAAAGCACAGAGTTATTGGACACTGTGCAAAAACCGGAGGGGCTAGACCCTCCAGGAACACTCACAGCTCCCAAGGGACTGTAAAAAGTCCCAGGGCAAGGCTCTCCCCCCATCTCAGACATGGAAGCCACTAAATCTGGGAGTCGGGAACTCCCATTTGGAGAGGCGCCTGGTAAGATTGACCCCAATACACAGCAGGAAGAATCAGAGGCCACATGGCGATCGCCCACTAGCCTACTCGGCTCCCCATACCTCAGGAGGACCTTACAGCTACTTAGGAAACTTTGCGGGATAGTTGAATCTTAGCAAGGCAGAAACAGGGTGCACAGCGGGTGGTCCACAGCTGCTCGAGCTGTGGAGGATTTGAGAAAGCGGGAAGCCAGAGGGCAGGACAGAAGCGCCAACCTGCAGCAGAGCAGTCACGGTGGGAAGCAGGAACAGGCAGGTGGGGCTGAAGCTCTGCGCACCCATGGCAGAGCAGCTAGGGAGGGAAGCACGCTCAGGAGGCCGGCAGGGCTGAAGCTCCATGCACCCACGGCAGAGCAGCTAGGGAGGAAAGCCGGCACAGGCGGCGGGCGGGGCTGAAGCTACGTGCACCTGCAGCAGAGCAGCTAGGCAGGGAAGCCCACTCAGGCGGCCAGCGGGGCTGAAGCTCCACGCACCCAATGCACAGCAGGCAGGGAGGGAAGCCAGCACAGGCGGTGGGTGGGGCTGAAGCTCCCCGCACCTGCAGCTGAGCAGATAGGGTGGGAAGCAGGCACAGGCAGGTGGGGCTGAGGGGCCACGACTGTGGCCTAGAAGCCTAGTGGGAAACCAGAAGCCAGGGGACCATAGCTGTATTCTGGAAAACCCAGACATATTAGGTGTGGAGCCGGGTCCTGTCAGCCTCCTTGATGACAAACAAAGCCCACAGAATCTGTGCCTGGGCAAATAGGTCCATACAATCAGAACCATTACAGGCTGATCACACAGTGTGCAACATAGAGAAGTCTGAATTGGGAGCAGTGAAACAATCCTGGACCATTACTCACTACCTGGGAATAGGCTGCACCAGCTCACAGTGCTTCAGGCTATTAAAACCACAGTGACCCTGAGATCCCCCTGTAAGCAACAACAGATAGCCAAGCAATTCGACTCCTACACCAAAGCATCTCCTGTGGATCCAAGCACAGAAAACGATGAGAACAGACAGCTAAACACATCCATATGACCAAAGGTCCAACAAAAAAAGAGAAATCAAGGAAATATGACTCCAACAACGCAGAATTATCCTAGCTCATCCAATTCGGATGACCTCACACCAACAGAAACACATGAAAACGATGACAATTCTGCATTATGGAAAGTGATAGAGTCCTTTCAAGAAGAACTTAAATCTATGAAGGAATTCAAAGAAGCCACAATTTTACAAGTCAAAACAATGAACAACACCATTAAAGATCTCCAAGCCAAGGTGACAGAGCTTGAACAGGAAAAAGATTTTCAAACAAAAACAAGCAAGTTGGAGAAGGAAATGTACAAAACAAACAAAACCATACAAGACATGAAAATAGAAATAGAAACAATAAAGAAAACACAGTCAGAGTTAAAAGAGGAAGTGGAGAATCAAGGGATGAGAACAGGAACTACGGATGTGAGTGTCAAAAATAGGATGCAGGAGATGGAAGACAGGATCTCAGGCATGGAAGATTCGATGGAAGAAATCAGTACAACATCAAAAGAAAATGAGAAGGCTAAAAAATCTCTCACCCACAAGATGCAAGAAATCAAGGACTCAATGAAAAGACGGAACCTAAGAATTATAGGCATAGAGGAAAGAGAAGACTCCCGACTCCAAGGTCCAGGAAATATATTCAACAAAATCATAGAAGAAAACTTCCCAAACCTGAAAAAAGAGATGCCAATAAAAATCCAAGAGCCTTACAGAACACCGAACAGATTACATCAGAAAAGAAACTCCTCTCGCCACATAATAATAGAAACAACAAATGTACAGAACAAATAAAGAATATTAAAAGCTGTAAGAGAAAAAGGTCAAGTCACATTCAATGGCAGACCCATCAGAATTACACCTGATTTCTCCTCAGAAAATTTAAAAGCTAGAAGGGCCTGGACAGATATCCTACAAGTCCTGAGAGAACATAGGTGCCCAGCCAGACTACTATACCCAGCAAAACTCTCTATCAACATAGATGGAGAAAACAAGATATTCCATGAAAAAATCAAATTTAAACAATATCTACCCACAAACCCAGCCCTACAGAAAATCCTAGAAGGAAAATTCCACCCAGAGAAGAAAACTTCACCCAAGAAAACAAAAGGAATAGAAAACCCCTCAGCAACTAAACCAAAAGAGGCACAGGACCATCACCTATACCAAACTAATGGGAAATAACAACCCCAGGTCACTAACATCCATCAACATCAATGGACTCAACTCCCCAATAAAAAGACACAGGTTTACAGAGTGGATCCGCAAGCAAGACTCGTCCTTTTGCTGCATACAAGAAACACATCTCACTACCAAAGATAGACACTACCTCAGAACAAAGGGCTGGGAAAAGGTTTTCCAAGCAAATGGACCCAGGAAGCAAGCTGGAGTAGCCATCCTAATATCAAACAAAACAGACTTCCAACTGAAGTTAATGAAAAAAGACAAAGAAGGGCATTATATACTCATTAAAGGGAATATTCAACAAGAGGAAATCTCAGTACTGAACATCTATGCCCCAAATACAAAGGCACCTATTTTTGTAAAAGAAATACTTCTAAAACTTAAATCGCACGTCGATCACAACACATTAGTAGTGGGAGACTTCAACACCCTACTCACAACAATGGACAGATCATCAAGACTGAGGCCAAACAGAGAAATATTGAGTCTAACAGAGATCATGAAACAAATGGACCTAACAGATATCTACAGAACGTTTAACCTAACACAAAGGAATACATCATCTTCTCAGCACCTCACGGAACCTTCTCCAAAATCAACCACATAGTTGGACACAAAGATAGTCTCAATAGTTACAAGAAAATTGAAATAACACCTTGTATCTTATCAGACCACCACGGAAAAAAGCTGGTCTTCAACAACAAAAGAATCAACAGAAAGCCTACACACACATGGAAATTGAACAGCTCCTTACTGGATGACCACTTGGTCAGGGAAGAAATAAAGAAGGAAATAAAAGACTTCTTAAAACCCAATGACAATGAAGGCAAAACATACCCAAACCAATGGGATACAATGAAAGCTGTGCTTCGAGGAAAGTTCTTAGCATTAAGTGCTTTCAAAAAGAAAATTGTGACAGCTCATATTAGTGAATTAACAGCTAAACTGGGTGAATTGAAAAAAAAAAAAAAAGAAGCAAACACTCCCAAGAGGAGCAGAAGGCAGGAAATCACCAAACATAAGGCTGAAATCAACAACTTAGACTCAAAAAGAACTATACAAAGAATCAATGAAACCAAGAGTTGGTTCTTCGAGAAAATCAACAAAATAGACAGACCCCCTAGCCAAATTAACTAAAAGGCAAAGGAAAGAAACCAAATCAACAAAATCAGAAATGAAAAGGGAGAAATAACAACAGACATTGAGGAGATCCAGAAAATATTCGGGTTTTACGTTAAAAATCTATATTCCACCAATTTTGAAAACCTAAGCGAAATGGACAATTTCCTCGATAGATTCCACCTAACAAAACTAAATCAAAATCAGATAAACAGATTAAACAGCCCTATAACCCATAAGGAAATAGAAACAGTCATTAATAATCTCCCAACCAAAAAAGCCCAAGGCCAGATGGCTTTAGTACGGAATTCTACCGGACCTTCAAAGAGGAACTAACACCATTACTTTTCAAACTCTTCTACCACATAGAAACAGAAAGAACACTGCCAAACTCATACTGTCACTCTGATTCCTAAACCACACAAAGACCCAACAGAGAAAGAGAACTTCAGACCAATCTCCCTCATGAACATAGATGCAAAAATACTTAATAAAATACTAGCAAACTGAATTCAAGAACACATCAAAAGTATCATACATCATGATCAATTAGGCTTCATCCCAGAAATGCAGGGATGGTTCAATATACAGAAATCTATCAATGTAATTTACTATATAAACAAGATGAAAGAAAAACACCACATGATAATCTCGCTAGATGCAGAAAAAGCATTTGACAAAATCCAACATCCATTCATGCTAAAAGTTCTGGAGAGAACGGGTATACAAGGACCATACCTAGAAATAATAAAGGCAATATACAGCAAGCCAGTGGCCAACATCAAATTAAACGGAGAGAAGCTTGAAGCATTTCCTCTAAACTCAGGGACAAGACAAGGATGTCCACTTTCACCATATCTCTTCGATATAGTACTTGAAGCCCTTGCTAGAGCAATAAGACAACTAAAGGAGATAAATATTGGAAACGAAAAAGTCAAATTATCCCTATTTGCAGATGATATGTTAGTATACATAAGTGACCCCAAAAACTCAACCAAAGAACACTTACAGCTGATAAACAACTTCAGCAAGGTGGCTGGATACAAAGTTAGCTCAAAAAAATCAGAAGCCCTTCTTTATACAACAAACAAATGTACCGAGAAAGAAATAAGGGAAACAACCCCCTTCACAATAGCCACAAACAATATAAAATACCTGGGGGTAACTCTAACCAAGCAAGTAAAGGACCTATACAACAAGAACTTCAAGCCCCTGAAGAAAGAAATGGAAGAGGCCTTTAGAAGATTGAAAGATCTCCCATGCTCATGGATAGGTAGGATCAACATAATAAAAATGGCTATTCTACCAAAAACAATATATAAATTCAATGCAATTCCTATCAAAATACCAACACAATTCTTTATAGACCTTGAAAAAGCTATTCTGAACTTCATATGGAACAACAAAAAGCCCAGAATAGCTAAATCAATCCTGTACAATAAAAAAGCATCTGGAAGTATCACCATCCCAGATTTCAAGCTGTACTACAGAGCAACAGTAATAAAAACAGCATGGTTCTGGTATAGAAACATACCAGTGGATCAATGAAATTGAATTGAAGACCGAAACATGGACCCACACACTTATGGCCAACTAATCTTTGAAAAGAAGCCAAAAACGCACAATGGAAGAAGAACAGCATCTTCAACAAATGGTGCTGGTCCAACTGGATGTCCACTTGCAAAAGAATGAAATTAGACCCATACCTATCACCTTGTACAAAACTTAATTCCAAGTGGATCAAAGACCTTAACTAAAGGCCATCCACACTAAAGATACTAGAAGAAAAAGTAGGAGAAACCCTCGAACTCATTGGCACAGGTGACAACTTCCTGAACAGAACACCAACAGCTCAGGACCTGAGATCAACAGTCAATAAATGGGACCTCATGAAACTGAAAAGCTTCTGTAAGGAAAAAGACACTGTCATTCGAACAAAACGGCAACCAACAGACTGGGAGAAAATCTTCACCAACCCCACATCTGATAGAGGGCTATTATCTAAAATCTACAAAGAACTCAAGAAACTAAATGCCAAGAAACCAAAGAATCCAATCAAAAAATGGGAGATGGAGCTAAATAGAGAATTCACAAAGGAGGAATCCCTAATGGCCGAGAGACACTTGAAGAAATGCTCAACATCCTTAATCATCAGAGAAATGCAACTCAAGACAACTCTGAGATTCCATCTCACACCTGTCAGAATGGCTAAGATAAAGAGCTCAAATGACAGCACATGCTGGCGAGGGTGTGGAGATAGGGGATGCAGGCTTGTGCAACCACTATGGAGGTCTGTCTGGCGATATCTTAGAAATCTTGGAATAACTTTGCGTCAGGACCCAGCCATACCACTTCTGGGTATACACCCAAAGGACTCCTCACGGAGTCATAGGGAAGTCTCCTCATCTATGTTCATAGCAGCCTTATTTGTAATAGCTAGAAATTGGAAACAACCCAGATGTCTCTCAGCTGAAGAATGGATTAAAAAACTGTGGTACATCTATACAATGGAATATTACTTAGCTATCAGAAACAATGAAATCATGCATTTTGCAACCAAATGGATGGAACTAGAGAAGCTCATCCTGATTGAGCTAACCCAGATTCAGAAGGATGCACATGGCACCTATTCACTTATAGTAGGATTTTAGTTATATCATACAGGATATCTGTACTACAACCAAAACACCAAAAGGAACATGGACATAGACTTTTTTTTCTTTTTTCTTTTTCTTTTTCCTTTTTCATTTTCCTCTGTTTTTTGTTGCTGTTCTTTGTTTTTGTGGGTTTGTGTGTTTGTTGGTCTTTTTTTTAGTTTTCCCCCCATAGCAAGGAGACACCTTTCACTGGCAGTACTGCCTCGTAGACCCCCGGTGTATGAAGAGGCTCTTGGCCCTCATATGACTCCTGATCTGTGGTGAGAGACTGTTATGCAGGGACACTCCACCCCAGAGGAACAAGACGGAAGGTTTAGGGGGCAGAGGATGGGAGGGTGGGGCCGGGAAGCGGGAAAAGAGGACAATATGATAATGATGTAACCTGAAGCAACAAACAAATAAATTTATTAATTAAAAAAAAGCAGGTAACAGTGTTAAACCAATGTAAATAAAATAAAGGATACAGCCTTTCAACCTGGTTTTTTAAGCCTCCAAGAGTCGAAAAATGTAGAGCTATGGTAAAATACAGGAGAAATGTGGTGTTAACCCATGCCTTTAACTTCAGCAGAGATGGGAGGAGCACCATAGAGTTAGTAGTCTTATAAATTCTAGAATACATGGAACCGGGTAGTGATGGTGCACACCCTTAATCCCATCATTCAAGAAGAGTACACCCTTAATCCCAACACACTAGAGACAGAAACAGGCAGATCTCAGAGCTCAAGGTCAGCCTGATACAAAACAAACTCTAAATAGAGGAAAATCTTCGATCCAGAAGTAGTGGAACACATCTTTAATCCCTTCAGATGGGAACCACAGGTCTTTGATCCCAATAATTAGAATGCAGAGACACACACACATAGGATTTGGAAGAACCTAAGTATAAAAGCTACTTACAAAAGGCCTACTCAATACAAACAAATTGTCCTTTGAGGTCTCAAAATATATACACTAAAGCTGGTTTAGCTCCAAAATAACAAAATAATTTCTTCTTTAACCCAGATTGAAAGATAACACTTTATATATTGTCAAAAAAACAAATTTGCTTCAGGAGAAATATTACCGAACCCCCCTCCTCCCAAAAAAAAGAGGGTAATTGTCCCAGAGTTAGGTTTAGGGCAGGGCTCTGTTCTTATCTTTCCAGGAGAATCAAAGCATCCATTCAAGGAACCCAGGGACAACTGGACAACGGAAACCTCAGCAGAAATCAGAATTAGACACCAAAAGAAGATGAGTGACCCAGATGATTCAGCCTGACAGACTCCCTCAATAGCTGTCTCCATCAAAAGCCTACAACCACAACAACTCAATATCGCTAAGACCGTTCAGCTCTACACAATGCCCCAGCCAGAACCTCAGTAAAGCCTGGAAGTTCAGCTTCTGCCTACAAACTCCTTAGGACATCTAAACAGCTGAGAACAGAAGGACCGAACATAAAAGGATTGTATTAACATTTTTAATCATTTTTCCATTTTGGTTTGGGCCCCAAACAGGTTTACTTCGACCCAAATCAGCAGGAAGTCATTTTAAGAGAGCGACGTCCCATACCCAGAGGGTGGGGAGGGTGTTTCTCCGCCCCCCCCTCCTTTTTGGTTATTTGAAGGACAACTGAAAACTCTGTTATTTAGGGGAAGAGATTACAAGTTGTTAAATGGTCCTGTTTAATGGGTTTTGGAGGTTAGACCCAGGGTATTCCTTCTTTCCCTTTTCTGTATCCTTCTTTATCTCCTATGTAGGAATGCACGGACTTGAGAAAAATTGAGACATAGACAGCACAGGAAGGATCAAGAAGAAAGGTCACATTATTGAATAGGCCCTTATACCCTTATATATTGATACAAAATTAATAGTATATTTGGCTAAAGTGGTATTGACCATTGTTTATTGTGCAAAAATAAGATTGTATTGGTCCAGGTCAGTATTGATATTTGTATATTGAAACTCCATTCTTAAGTAGATTGGTGTAGAATAGCATGATACACTAACTTATGGGTCCTTACATTGATTAACAGAATATATCTCTTTCTCTCTCTCTCTATTCCTTTATTTTCCGAGACAGGATTTCTATGTGTATCCTTGTCCTGGACTCAGTTTGTAGACCAGGCTGACCTTGGTGAAGGTCAGGGATCCACCTGTCTTTGTTTCCCAAGTGTTGGGATTACAGGCGTGCACAACCACACCTTTAACAGACCTCTTTTAGGGGCAAAATGCCTCTTGAAACCAGTTCTCCAGTGGGAGCCCCACAACTAAGGATACTGGCTTGTGACTCTTTTCTCTTTACGTAAATTTAAGATTATGTGCCTTTATCCATTAGAAAAGTAAGGGCATTATTAAACTTAACTTCAAGGAAAAAAATGTGTCATTTTGAATTCTAGACTGTCTTTAGTAAGCAGGCTTATCCTCTCAGCATGGTCCTCGCCCTGCTTTCATTGTTTAAACCAGGCTGGTCTAGAAACCAGAGATCTGCCTGTTTCTTCCTCTAGTGTGATGGATTAAGGGTGTGTTCCAGTACCACCCTGTCCAAATATTTCACTTAAATCCCAAATATTAGTAACTCTGTAACCTTGAGAGCAACTTTGAACTGTAGTGACAATTCCAAATTGGCCCAAAATCTTCAAAAATCTATTATGTTTTAGCAATGCCAAACCAGAAAAATATCCTTTCTACCTCCCAATATAGGAAAATCAAGACACCTAAACAAAAATCAAGCAAAGAAACAACATTCCAAAAGTGTTGGCATGTCTAATCATGCCATCCCATGCTGCATTTAAAGCTTTGTTCATTATTACTTGGAATCTAATTGCGACTGTATTTCATTGGTGGACCTTTACCTGATAGCTCTGAGAAGCACCTCATAGCCAGGAAGCTCTTAGTTCCAGCTGCCATCAATGCTGCCTTATTTATCAGTAAAGGACTCCCTCTTTCCCTCATTATTATTGTTGACAATTTTGCATTCCATCTGTAAATTCTTTCCTTTAAGATTATCCTAGTCTGAACTTTCTCAAAAAAGATACAGAGAACCACAATTGTCAGAGTAAAAATCATTTGCACACTAAGAGAAACAAACTCAATTGGAATCCAAAAGTATTGAGGCATTATGAATTCCTCTATTTTTAATCTAGGCTATTAATTTTGCTCTCAAGCTCTGTTTAGAATGCTGCCAGTTTTTTAGTACATAAGGAGAGCTAAGCCTTAGCTCTCAACCTTTGCTGCAAGGCAACAGCTTTTGTTAAGTTAGCTGCACCTTCGAAATGCATTTGAGTTTGGTCTCCAGCTCTTTGTCTAGGAAACCTGCTTTCACCCAGGCCTTCTCAGGCTGTAAGCATGGATTCTAATTGCAGTAGTTGGATGCCATATGTAAAAAAAATAATTAATTAAATTACGTTGGGTTCCATTTGTAGAAATGATTAAGTAAATTGTTTACCAGTTTTTCAATTATATTCAATTGATTTGGCGGTTGTTAACTTTTAACCAGCCATTATAAATGAACACGCAGAGACCACATGGATTTTACAAGCCTAGGCCTGGATCGTGCAATCTTGGCCCATCTAAGCTAGCTCTTAACTGTATTACCCCAATATGATCCCATATATACACAAGTCCCCTTGGACTGCCATTCTCCACGATATGCCGATGTTCCTGGCCATGTGCAATGAGGTTCTTTTTTCTAACCCATGGTGTGTGTCTCCATCTTCCTGCTTCTCCTGCTGGAATGCATGACTCCTCTGTCTAAAGTACAGGCTTCCTGTTCTAATCTCAGGAAGTCCCACCTTTCTCTGTCTTTGCCCAATCTCAGGCCTCGGCATTTTATTTAAAAAATCAGAGTCAATATAAGTAACAGACAGCAAACAGGACCAATTAACATTTAGAATGCTTAACAATACCCCAACACTCCTTCCTTTCCTCTGTGCCCTACATTTCCAAATGCTTAATATGAGGCAGAATGTTACAATAGAAGACTTGAGTTATATAAACATGCACTTTACATTCTGTTATTTTTCATCTTTGTGGCTTGTATTTGTCAGGTTTTTCTAGAGTAAAAGAACTCATAGAATAAGCATATAAATTTATATATAAAATTTCAGTGATATTTGATATAGTTTCAACTTAAGAGTATTTTTCTTAAGGCTCAGACTGTTGTTTTACAAAGACAACTGAATTAATGTACTTTCTGCCATCTTTAGATTATTTGTTAATCTTTTATTTTTCTCTAAATTTTAAATTTAAAATATGAAAATTTATTTTATTTTAATTTATATTTTCCATGTTTCTAAAGTAAGAGTTATATTTCTAGTATATTTTACATCTTATCATTGAATTTTAACCTTCCTGAGTGCATATGTAGACTTTTGTGTTTGATGTTTGTGTGTTCTTTTGCCCACACAAAGCAGACCTCTAAACAATTTTCTACTATTATAATAGTAAGATACAACCTTTCTGTTTTTAGTTACTTTATTTTACTAAAAATAAATTTGTTTTTAATGAGTAAAGACAAATTACTTAGAGAAAAATATAACATTTGGGGAACTTTGGCAGATTATTCACCTTGCAAATTCTGCTTAACAATCTAGACACTTTGATATCAATCTTAGGAAGGACACTTTCAGGGGGATGAAGATGGTGATGATCAGCATAGACACATTGTGAGGTTCAAGAAGACTGACTGGATCGTCACAGAGATATACTCCTGCTGAGCCACAGTTTGAGAGGTGCAAGCCTACCTAGACTTGCCCAGCAAGGCCAGGGACAATAAAGAACCATGTGCTGTACATATAGTCACTGGGAAGAATAGAGATGCCAGGCATGGGAGACAGAGCATTTCCTGCTGCAGAGGAAGAGCTGGTGGATCTGATCCATTCAAGTTCCCAGCTGATAGCATTAACCTCCAAACAGAGGTCCTCCCCAGTTTCCTAAGTCCTCAGCTTCCACATAATCATTCTGACACCCAAAAGAGGACCAGCCAAGCCACAGGAATGGTAAGACTGGAGGTGATTCTCCCTGGGATTTGTAACATGGCAGCATCTGGCTGACTGGTAGAGGGACGTCCAGCTAGCAAGCTAACAGACTGAGCTTCCCTGAGTCCAAGCACTATGGATGCATTGTGAACTACATATCAGAACTATTTGCTTACACCCACATGGGTCCTTGGCTAGGCACTCAGTGTACAGCATCGAGAGCTCCAGCTCCAGAGCACTAAAGCAGTTCTGGACCATTGTGTTGCCCTAGTGATGCAGGCTGTACTGGATCACAGTGCTTCTGCCTGAGAAGCTCAGGTTGAACCTGTATTCTGCTGAGAGTACCTTGGGAGGACCACAGTCATGGTCCTGATCCCCTAGCTTCAAGGAAACTGCTAGAAGCCCCACTAGTTCCAGCAGGCTGTCCTAGAATACAGCACTCCTGGCCAGGAAAAGATGTCTGAGCTTACAAATCCAAGCACTGCGGACGGGTTGTGCACTCCATGTCGGAACTCTCCATGCCTGCCCGCCTTAGACTGGGCACTCATTCTACAGCATCTACAGCATTGGCCCAGGGCAGTAAATCAGTTCTGGACCATTGCTCTGCCTGAGTGATGGGGCTCCACGAGATCAAGATGCTTCTTACTGAGAGACACAAATTGAACCTGGGATCCCCCTGAGGACAGCATGGGAGGACAACAATCATGGTCCTCATGCTTTAGCTGCAGGGAATCTGTTAGAAGCCCCACCAGCTCAGGCAGGCTATACTGGAGCATAGTGATTCTGATTAGGAAAAGGTAGCTGAGCTTCCCTGAGTCCAAGCGCTATGGACAGGTTGCAGACACTACATTAGAACTCCCTGTTCATACCTGCCTTGTGCCTCAACTGAAAACCCAAGCTGTAACACAGAGAACTCTGGCCCTGGAGCAGTGAAACAACTCTGGACCATTGCATGCTGCCTTGGTGATGTGGGTTCCACCAGATCAAAGTGCTTCTGCCTGTAAGGCACAGATTGAACCTGAGATCCCCCTGAGAGAAGCTTGGGAAGTCCACAGTCACATACTTGATGCCCTAGCTTCTGGGAAGCTGTTAAAAGCTCTGCTGCCTTGGGCAGGCTGTCCTCGAACACAGTGTTCCGGGCCAGGAAAAGGCAGCAAAGTTTCCTTGAATTCAAGAAATGTAGATGGTTTGTGGACTCCATATCAGAACTTGCTGCTCTCTCTGTCCTTGTCCTTCCATTGAGCAACTAGACTACAGTATCCAGAGCTCTTGCACTGGAGCAATGAAGTAGTTCTGGATCATTGATTGCTGCCCAAGTGATGTAGGCTGCAATAGATCACATATGCTTCTGGCTGAGAGGCACAAATTGAACCTTGGCTTCACAGAAAACACCTTGAGAGGATCATGACCACAGACCTGACCCATAAGCTGCAGGGGAACTGCAGCACTAG
>CAJQZJ010032367.1:2636019-2666366 GCA_907164525.1 Lophiomys imhausi | reverse complement strand
AACTCCATTAATGACCTCCAAGAAAACTCAATCAAAAAGCAGAGGGAAAGGTACATAGCCATTAAAAAGGGCTTAAAAGAAGAAAATAAATCCCTTAAAAATTAAAAATAGTCATCACAATTCAACAGATGAAAGTAATGGAACCCTCCAAGAAACATTAGTTAAACAAGACAGGGAAAGGGACAAAGATATTAAAGAATTACAAGCAAATTGGAAGAGGAAATGCATAAAATGGTTCAAGACCTGATATTGGGAACAGAAGCAATAAAGAAAACACTAGCAGAGAATTTTTTTTCAATATTTATTACTTCAGGTTACATCTCCATCACAGGGTCCTCTTTCTACCCACCCCAGTTCTGCCCTCCCATCCTCTACCCCCTATCCCTTCGATCCCATGCATGTAGAGTGGAGTGTCCCTATATAAGAGTCTCCCACCGATTTCAGCAGTCATATAAGGGGTAAGAGAGTCCTCATACACTGGGGGTCTACAAGGCAGCACCAGTAGGGCAAAGTGTCTCATCGACAGGAAAAAAAGGCCATGTTCATGTTCCCTTTGGTGCATTGGTTGTAGTATAGTTATCCTGTACTTTATGGCTAAAATCCAACTATAAGTGAATAGATGCCATGTGTATCCTTCTGAGTCTGGGTTAGATCACTCAGGATAAACTTCTCTAGTTCCATCCATTTGGGTGCAAATTGCATGATTTCATTGTTTCTGATAGCTGAGTAAGAGGTGGAAAACCAAGGAAAGAGAACAGAAACTATAGACATGAGTATCACCAATGGGATACGAGAGATGGAAGACAGAATCTCAGGTGTGGAAGACTTGATTGAAGAAATCAGTCAAAAAAAAAAAAACAAAGAAAATGAGAAATCTAAAAAATTTCTCACCCATAATATCCAAGAAAACAAGGATTCAATAAAAAGATGGAACCTAAGAATTATAGACATAGATTAAAGAGTAGACTTCAGACTCTAAGGTCCAGGAAGCACTTTTCAACAATATCATAGAAGAAAATTTCCTAAACCTAAAGAAAACTTTCCAAACCTAAAGAAAGAGATGTCAGTAAAGTCTCAAGAGGAATACAGAACACCAAATAAATTGAACCAGAAAATAAATTCCTCCCACCACAAAATAATTGAAATTCCAAATATATAGAACAAAGAAAGGATATTAAAAGCTGTAAGAGAAAAACACCAAGTAACATATAAAGACAGACCCATCAGAATTACATTTGACTTTTCCTCAGAAACTTTCAAAGCCAGAAGGGCCTGGGTAGATGTCCTACAACCCTAAGAGAACACAGGTGCCATCCCAGACTACTGTACTCAGCAAAACTTTCAATCACCATAGATGGAGAAAACAATATATTCCAAGGCAAAACCAAATTCAAACAATATCCACAAATTAAGCTCTACAGAAGATTCCTGAAGGAAAATTCCAATCAAGAGAAGGTAACTAAAGCCAAGAAAACACAGGACGCTAATAACTGTACTGCAGCTAAACCAAAGGAAACAAACAAACACACTACCCTCACCTACATCAAAATAACATGAAATAACAATCTATAGTCATTAATATCTCTCAAAGTCAGTGGACTCAACTTCCCAAATAAAAAGACACAGGCTTATAGAATGGATCTGTAAACAAGACCCATCTTTTTATTGCTTATAAGAAACATATCTCACCAGCAAAGATAGACTTTACCTCAGAATAAATGTTGGGAAAAGGTTTTCCAAGCAAATACTTCAAGGAAGCAAGCTAATATCCAATAAAATAGACTTTCAACCAAAATTAATCAAAAAGACACTATATACTTATCAAAGGAAAAATTCATCAAGGTGATATCTCAATATTGAATATCTAAGCCCCAAATAAAAGGGTATCTACATTTGTAAAAAAGGCACCACAAAAGCTTAAACCACACATTGATCCACACACACTAATACTGGGAGACTTCAAGACACCACTTACACCAGTGGACAGTTAATTGATACAGAAGTCAAACAGAGAAATAATGAGACTAACAGAGGTCATGAACCAAATGGATCTAATAGATACCTATAGAATATTTCACCCAAAACAAAAAGAATATACCTTCTTCTTAGCACCTCACGGAACCTTCTCCAAAATTGAAAATAAAATTCTCACAAAGCAAGCCTCAACCAAAATAAAAAAATTGAAACAACCCTCTGTACCTTATCAGATCACCATGGATTAAAGCTGGACTTCAACAACAACAAAAATAACAAAACCTTACATATTCATAGAAACTGAAAAACTCTCTACTCAATGACCACTTGGTCAGGGAACAAATAAAGAAGGAAATCAAAGACATTGTAAAATTCAATGAAAACGAAGGCACAACATACCCAACCCTATAGGACATAATGAAAACAGTGCTATGAGGAAAGTTCACAAGTGCCTTCAAAAAGAAAATGACGATAGCTCATACAGGCAACTTAACAGCACAACTGAAATCTTTAGAAAAAAGAGAAGCAAATGCGTCCAAGAGGGGCATTATCAGGAAATTATGAAACTCAATGCTGAAATCAATAACTTAGAATAAAAAAGAACAATACAAAGAATTGACAAAACCAAGAGTTCTTTATTTGAGGAAAAAAAAAAAAAAGACAAACCCACAGCCAAATTAACTAAAAGACAGAGGGAACATACCCAAATCATCAAAATCAGAATTGAAAAGGGAAAAATAACAACAGACATTGAGGAATCCAAGAATCTTTAGGTCTTACTTCAAAAACTTGTACTTCACAAAATGGGAGAATTTAACCAAAATGAACAATTTTCTTGATATATTCTGCCTACCAAAGTTAAATCAAGATCAGGTAAACAAATTAGACAGTCCTATAACCCCTAGGGAAATAGAAACAGTCATTAAGAGTCTCCCAACTACAAAAAGCACTGGGTCAGATGGTTTCAGCACAGAATTCTACCAGACCTTAAAGGAGAGCTAATACCAATACTCTTAAAACTCTTCCACAAAATAGAAACAGAAGGAACACTGCCAAAATCATTCTATGATGCCAAAGTCACTCTAATACCTAAACCACACAAAGACCCAACAGAGAAAGAGAATTTCAAACCAATTTCCCTCATGTACACAAATGCAAAAATACTCAATAAAATACTTGCAAACCAAATCCAAGAATACATCGAAAGTATCATACACCATGATCAAGTAGGCTTCATCCCAGGAATGCAGGGGTGGTTCAACATATGAAAATCCATCAACATAATCCACCATATAAACAAGCTGAAAGGAAAAAAAAAACATGATCATCTCACTAGATGCTGAAAAAGCATTTGACAAAATCCAACAATCCTTCATGCTAAACATCCTGGAGAGAGCAGTCAACAAAGACCATATCTATAAATAATAAATGTAATATACTAGCAAGCCAGTAGCCAGCATCAAATTAAATGGAGAGAAACTTAAAGCATTTCCTCTAAAATTAGGGACAAGGCAGGGCTGCCTATTCTCTCCATATCTCTTCATCATAGTACTTGAATTTCTTGCTAGAGCAATAAGACAACTAAAGGAGATCAAGGGGATACAAATCTGAAAGGAAGAAGTTAAAGTATCCCTATTCACAGATGATATGATAGTATATATAAGTGACTTCCAAAATTCCACCTGAGAACTCCTACAACTGACAAACACCTTCAACAAGGTTGCTGGTGAAACTGCAATTTAATTATCAATTGTATTTATTATTATTAATAATAATATACTGTAAGATTAGGCCAGCAGAGCAGTTGGTGGCCTGGTGGGATATCAGCTGGTGGCCTGGCCTGCCTTACCCAGTGGCCTGATTTGTCCTCGGGGGGGAAAAAAGCCCTGGATCAAGGGTGGCATACACCACCTATAACCTAAACTCTGTTAACTAATATAAGTTGTAATATTAGGCCAGTAGAATTGCTGGCAGCTTGGCAGGAGATTTGCTAGAGCTCGACTAGAGGCTAATGGTCCTGGATTGCTTGGACTGATAGCCTATAAGCTACCGGGATCCTTTCACAAATAATTAAATGCATCAAGACCTTGTAATGTTTCAGCGCTTAGCCCTTAGCTGGGCAGACTCTCAATTAGCTAATCTAAATTAACCTGGACCATCTAATCCCAAACTACCTTGTGCCTATTATTACCTTCCAGAGTTCTCAAACACATCTATCTGTTTCCATGTCTTCTAGTGGAAAGAGCAAATCCGCTGTGTAAAATGCAGGGTTCTTGTTTTAATCTCAGGAAGTCTCACCTTCCTATACTCTTTCTGCCTGGCTAATTGGCCATAGGTGACTCTTATTAACCAATCAAGAATATGCCTCAGAAGGGGGAGTAACCAGATCTCAGCTTTGAAATCAGCCTATGAGAAGCAATGCTATTAGATCTTCCCCAACATGCTGGATACAAAATTAATTCTAAAAAAAAAATCAGTAACCCTTCTTTACACAGAAGATAAATGGGCCAAGAAAGAAATTAGGGAAACAACACCCTTCCCAATAGCCTCAAATAATATAAAATACCTGGGGGTAACTCTATTCAAGCAAATGAAAGACATGTACAATAAGAATTTCAAGTACTTGAACAAAGAAATTGAACAGGATATCAGAAGATAGAAAGATCTCCCATGATAATGGTTAGGTAGGTTCAACATAATAAAAATGTCCATCTTACCAAAAGCAATATGCAGATTCAGTCCAATTCCCATCAAAATACTACACAACAGACCTTGAAAGAACAATTCTCAACTTCATATGGAAAAACAAAAAACTCAGAATAGCTAAATCAATACTACACAATTTAAAAAAAATATTTTACTGCAGAGGAATAGTAATAAAAACAGCATAGCACTGGCATAGAAACAGGCTGGTTGATCAGTGGAATCGAATTGAAGACTTGGAAATCAACCTACACACCTATGGTCACTTAATTTTTAACAAAGTAGCCAAAATTGTACAATGGAAAGGGACTGCATCTTCAACAAATGGTGCTTGTCTAACTGGATGTCCACATGCAAAAGGATGCAAATAGACCCATATTTATTAACTCTCACAAAACTTAAGCCCAAGTGGATCAAAGACTTAAATATAAATCCTTACACACTAAATCCAATAGAAGAGAAAGTGGGGAAAAGCCTTGAACTCATTGACACAGGTGATGACTTTCTGAGAACACCAAAGACTCAGGTTCTAAGACCAACAATCAACAAATGGGACCTTATAAGGCTGAAAAGCTTCTGTAAGGAAAAGGACACTGTTATTAGAACAAAAAGGCAGCCTACATATCAGGAATAGATCTTCACCAACCCCACATCTGAGAAAGGGCTAATATCCAAAATATATAAAGAACTCAATAAATTAAACATCAAGAAACCAAAAAATCCAATCATAAAATGGGGTTCAGAGCAAAACCAAGAATTTGCAAAAGAAGCCAAGAGACACCTGAAGAAATGTTCAGCATCCTTAATCATCAGAGAAATGCAACTTAAGCTGAATCTGAGATTCCATCTCACATCTGTCAGACTGGCTAAGATCAAAAACTCAAATGACAGCACATGCTGGCAAGGTTGTGGAGAAAAGGGAACACTCTTTTATTGCTGGTGTGAGTGCAAAGTGTACAACCACTATGGAAATCAGTCTGGTGATATCTTAGAAACCTTGGAAAGCTCTACCTCAAGACCTCTCCTTACCACTCTTGGGCATATATCCAAAAGATTCCTCACCAAATCACAAGGACATCTCCTCCACTATGCTCATAGCAGCTTTATTTGTAATATCTGGAAACTGGAAGCAACCAGATATCTCTCAAAGAAAAAAATGGATTAAAAAACTGTGGTACATTTACACATGGAATACTACTCATCTATCAGAAACAAGGAAATCATTCAATTTGATGCCAAGTGGACAAAATTATAAAAGCTCATCCTGAGTGAGCTAACCCAGAACCAGAAAGATACACATGGCATGTACTCACTTATAACTAGATTTTATCCGTATAGTACAAAATAACTATTGTACAACCCACAGACCCAAAGAAACAGAAATATGGATTTTGTTACCTGTTATTGGTACACTTTACCCTAGTGGAACTGCCATGTAGGCCCCCAGTGCAAGGGGAAGCTCTTAGCCCTCATGTGTCTGATGAACTGAGGGGAGCTGATATGTGTCCCCCCCCCACCAGAGCAGTAGGATGGGTGGAAGAGAAGGTAGAGGGTAGAAGGATGAGACTGTGATAGGTGGAAGGAGGGGACTGTGAGGAGGGAGGTGTAGCTTGAATTAATAAATAAACATTAAAAAGGATACTTTCCTAAAATAACTGATTCTCTAGAGATAGTGAATGTTTGATTCACAGGAGGAAACATGATATATATATATAAAACTAAAGTGATAGCTGCAACATTATTTTAGGAGTCAAATGCCCCCTCCTATTTTGAATGTTGCATATGTATTATGTTGTTCAAAGTAGACCAGAGAAAATTATTCAAAACCAAAGAAAAAGGACATACCAGAAATAGACTGTCAATTGTGGTGGGAGATATCATGAATGAGAAAGTATCAAATGGCTTATGTGCATGTACTATCTATTATTTTACTATAGCATTTTTAGCTTGGTTGGCATTTAGTTCATATTACAAAATTATATATAATAATGTTGTACAATAATATGTATCTATATATGTGTATTACCATAATCAGTCTGATAGCCTGCCTATCACCTCACATGTTTCCCTTTGTAATTTTATGGTGATGCCACTTAAAATCCATTCTCATAGAAAATTTCAATGCAATATAATATATTACATATAATAACAATCTAAACATAGACATTCAGAATGTATTTGTTCATTATGATAGAGACTCTGTATCTCTTTGCCAAATTATTCCCTTTATCCTTACCTCAACCCCCAGCTTCTTAGGAATCATTACTCTATCTCTCTACTTCTACTCTATTCTCTACTTGTGAGTTTGATTGCATTCTACCCATGACTGAGGTAATGCATTATTTTCTTCCCATCATTAGCTCATTGACTTAGCACAATGTTCTGTTAGTACATTTCTGTTATCATGAATCCAATAAAAGGACTTATGGTGCAGATATTGGGATAAGAGCTTGTTTCATTTTTTCCTTCACTCATTGATCTGGTACTGTACTTAATTTTCTCTTTAAATTCTTATAATTGGGATGGAGAAATTGTTTTTATTAGTCAAGAAAACTTCTTGCCAAACCTGAGGATCTGAGTATTACCCCTGTAACTTCCCAAGGTGAAAGGAGAGAACTTCCAAAATGTTTCTCAGATCCACATATATGCTGCATGGAACATATCCTCTTGTGCACCCTACAAAAATAAATAAGTCCATATAAAAAATTGTTACAAACATCATCTAATTAGAGTTAAGTCTGAAATTGTAAGCTTTACACATACTGCTTTATGAGTGGTATTAGCATGCATATACACACATATTTAAATATATAAAAGTTTTGGTACTTTAATTATTTTTGTATTATTATAATGAAACACCATGACCAAGGCAACTTATAGAAGGCAGGGCTTCTATATTTATATAGAATATAAATATAGAATATTCTGTATTTATAGGCTATAATATGTATAATATATATATTCTGTATTTAGGGTTTACTGTTCCTGATGGATAAGGATCCATCACCATTATGGCAGGGAAGTGTGGCAAAAGACAGGCATCTAAACTGGAGACAGAACTTTATAGCTGAGGACTTACATCTTGAGCTGCAAACAGTAAGCAAAATGGCAAAATTGGCAATGGCATATATTTTTTAAAACCTCAAAACTTACTGCCAGTGACATAATTTCTCCAACAAATCCACAGCATGTGAGCCCCCTCCAACAACACCAAACTAGGAACCCATTATTCAACTTCTAAGATATATTGAAAAACAACTATTATTCAAACCATCACATAGCTATTTATAGAAACATATATGTATACAAATATAAAATAGGCTTCTAAAAGATAAGACCAACAACTGAAAGTAAAGTTATTAAAGTAATTTTTAGGTATTATAAACTATAGGTAGGTATATTTTTAGTTACATATTGACTATTTAATAATAGACACTTAAGACAAAAGAAATAATAACTAAATCAAGCCTAATACTGTACATGTATGTTTAAAAGAAGACACACATTCTTTTTATTAGAGAGAGGTATTATTGTTCTCCTGACCTTTTACGTACTTTGTACTTCAAGTGCCAAATAGAACCATATGTAGGAATACAACATGATCAAAGTTTAAAGAAACAGAACTCTTAAATAACATACACAATATAAGATAAAACCCAGCTGTATGCTATTGCAAAACATGAAGATGCAAGAAGAGTCTTCACTTCTACTTTATTATTATTATTAACCAAGTATAATTAAATTCACTTTTCCACCTTGATATTTATTTTCTTACCCAAAGTGTACCAGACGGAAGAATTTTGTATTTGTAATTGAAAACACTTTTTGGTACGTCTTTCTGCTAAGAAGTATTATCACCAATATAATTGTACTTTTGTTTGTATCTTAGCAAATGTTATTTTTCCTTTCTTTATCCCAATATCTCTATATTCCAATCCACATAACTATTTTTCCCTGTATATGATTACTATGTAGTGCTATATAACCTTTCAAAATAGCCCATCCACACACTGTGGCATACATTTTTTTTCAAAACCTCGCCACCTATGAGTCATATGACACCAAGTACCAAAAAGATTAACTCCAAAGTAAACACACAACCAATTAGCCAAGCAAGATATGAAGAAACAGTAAACTCCAAAAGGCTCAATACTGTTTTATTAAACTCAGAGAACAACTTGGACCAGAAAGAGTCTAGAATCTTGAAAAAAGTGCTAAAAGAATGCACTAATAATATAGTGTATGCACATCTGTGTGTGAACACAGGAGTTAGGAGTGGGTATGCATATGGGAGTATCTCATAAAACAAAAATGCAGAACCACAAATCACAGATCCTTTAAACTTCAAGTGTAAAAGGAGAACTGTAATATACTCAGCAGTGTTGAAAGAACCTCTAGGTACACTCCATCTTTTAGATAATCTTTAGGTACAAGTATAGCAAATGGCAAAAGATTTACAAACATATGGGTCATTATGGAAAGTTGTAGGGAAAATTTATTAAAGCCTGTAACCTCCCATATTTCTCACCAATATTTCCCACTAGGCAATATTATACTACATTTAGTACTTGAAAAAAGAAACAAAGAATGTGTGCAGTAATAATGGTGGCTGGAGTTCAGATGCTCAGAATTAATGCTATATATTAATCAGTTAAATTTGTGACTTGTTTGTATTGTCTCTGTATTTTCTAGGATTCTTTGACTGATCAATAAAGAAATATAACAAGTAAACACAAAAATTAAACACACCTATATTAAATCTCGGATAGTTACATGATTGTTACCCAAACATATGTATGTTTGATTGGTTTCATTTGCTTAAGTGAATATATGAAAACATGCCTTTTCTGCTTCATATGTGATCATATCACACACTTAGTTAATTTAAAATTGAACAGTAAAACATTCACATATTTCCCTCATAATAAAAATGTCAATCAAATTTTTTCTTATTAATAGTTATACATAATATTGTATACTTAGGACTGCTATTGTGAATGTCTGTCTAGGCATACTTGTTTGAAATTATTTTGCCACACTATATAATAATTTTTAGCTTTAGGCACAATGCAGGTCTTTGTTTTTAGCCTCTTGAAAGAATGAATACCATGTACTGCCCTTAATGAAAAGTGAGGAAGATGGTTGATTTTTACACATTCTTATAGAGCTCTAAAAATGTTTTATTTAATCTTCCTTTAGCCATGAAGTATAGTAAAATTTTAATTTACAGATAACTGTACAATCAAGTCAGTCATTTAAGGATTGAGTGAAATTTGGATAATTGATTTATGTAATTGTATTTTGATAGCAGTATGAGATCTTGCTTTCTAAACTATTTTGAACATGTTTGAAAAGTAGTCTGGAAATGTATACATAAATAAGTGAAACAATTATAACAAACAATGTGTGCTATGTTTTATTCAAGAAGTCTCTATATTTTTATAGTCTAATACTAATTCTTAATAAGGAATTAACTTAGGTTCCATAAACCCTCAATTCCAGAATATTCTTACACAAATCAATTAAGTAAACCTGCCAAGAATGAGCTATTATCTACCAGTTACAGAGCAGAGGCTCGGGGCTGGAGCAGAGTCCAGCAGCTTGCAGCAGAGGGTGTTGCAGAACACAGAGTGGAACCAAAGATGGCATGAAGCCTGCTGCAGAAGTAAGAACGAGCCACTCAAATACACCATGAGTAGCTACGAACCCCAGATAGGGGTACTCACCAGCCTCCAGAGCACCCAACTTCCATGCTGGCATTCCATACAGGAGAACTGTGGGATCACCAAGATTTACCTCCAGCTGAGAGGCAGTCTGGGAGGCTCATGCATATCTGGGCTTACTAAGAAAGGTGTTGGACATGCAGGCCCCTCTACTGGTTATACAGTCATGTGGAAGAACATTGCTCCCAGACAGGGCAGAGGGCTGCTCTTCCTGCACCGGTAGAGTGTCCTGCAGGTCTGATCACTGCAGGTCATTGGGAGGAGCCCTAACTGCCAGTTAGAGGTACCTCCCGGCCCCCTGACCACCCACCATTCACACTGTCACTCCAAAACCCTAAAGAAGACTGGCAGTGCTACTGAAACCATAAGATCAGAGCAGGCTGAAAGGTGGATTGTCAAGTTGTAAGATAGCAGAACTCCACTGAGTCCAAGCCCAGTGGAAGGGTTGTAGTGTTCATTTCAGAACCAGTGCACCTTATCCCTTCTCAGAGGGATACCCTGTCTTCAGCATCTACAGCTCCTGTGGGGGAACAGTGAGTTCTTGGCCTTTGTGCACTGCCTGAGTGGTACAGACTAAGGGCTAACTGCTTAGGGTCAAGAGGCAGAGAGTTGCCCTGGGGACCAACTGAAGGGACCACTACCGCAGACCTGACCCTCGGATCAGACACACAAGTGGCAGGAGATCTACGGCTCTTGCCTACAATCCGTGGTCCTTGGAGCCCCAACATCACTAAGAAGACCTAATATAAATGAAGACCCTGCAGGCTGGAAAAACTCATCCCACTCAATCCCTGATCTGAAACCCCAATTGAGACACAACAGAAAGGGGTGAACTTTGGGGGCCCACCAAGACCCAGCTCCCATGTCAAGATCCCACCTAGCTTGTGTTAAGCTACAGACCACCAAGATTATACGAACTCTTTGCATGACTAGGAGTTTGTTTTACTTAACTATCCTAGACCGTTTTAGACGGTTGGTATCAAGAGGCCAGAGCTTCACATTTTATTTTTAAGTATCTCTAGGTATGATACCATTAGGAAGCGTTACCTTTAATTTTGTACCAATATACAAAGATCTATTCAATTGTGGTTAAATATACTCTTAATTATGTATCGATATACAAAGATCAATGCCTATGTAGCCAAATAAAATCTTAATATTACGTCCATATACAAGGGTCAATACCATTGTGGCCAACTGTAATCTTAATTTTGTATCAATATACAAAGATCAATACCGATGTAATCCAATACAATCTTATTTTTGCACAATAAACAATGGTCAATACCACTTTAGCCAAATATAGGGCTAATTTTCTATCAATATACAAAGGTATAAGGGCATATTCAATAATCTGCTCCTTCTTCTTGGACCTTCCTGTGCTATGTCTATATCTCATTTTTCTCAAGCCTGTGCACTCCTACATAGGAGAGGAAGAAGGATACAGAAAAGGAAAAGTAGGAAGTCCCTGGGGCTAACCTCCAAAACCCATTAAACAGGACCATTTATCAGCTTGTAATCTCTTCCCTTAAATATCGGAGTTTTCAGTTATCCTTCAAATAACCAAAAAGAAGGGCGTGACAGTCTATCACAGATATTCTCTAAACTACCCAGTAATCAAGTTGCTAAGAGACAAGCAACATTTGCTTATCTAAATACAAGAGATGGATAGGGCATCTTCAAACACTCCAAGAGATCTGCAGAATATGGCATTCAAAGATGTTATCTTAAATTAAGATTTTCTTTTCTTTCTTTTTTTTGATATCGAGACATATCAGCGCCTGACAGCACCCCCTATTTTACTCCAAGTAGAAGATAAGCATCGAAGAACCTCCACTGTAAGATGGTTGAATTAGTGGCAAGCCTATCTCTTGGCATGAAAAAACCCCTTGCACCAACTGCAGACAGACTGCTGTCCAAAAAGGACAAAACTTGGTAGCAGGGAAGTCGACAGCCTAACTCTGCCAAGACAGGGTAGGTAAGTCCTTCATAATCCCTGCTCTACAACAAATGTCTGTCAGAGAAACAGGACCCAAAGGCTGAAGACTGATGCAGGAATGTATGGAGAGAAAATGGGAACTGTCCAGGCAGTCATTGGTATGTCCTTTCTTAATTTTGGAAGCTGCATGCCCTGCACTTCCTATATAAGCAGATATATTTATCCCTCTCATGTCTCTGAGGTGGTTGAAGAATAGACAGCTAGAGTCTCATAGTTAAATTTTGAGTTGTTTAGGAATCAAGAGGGTGTTATAGATCTAAGAAGATACTCTTAAAAGTGTGTTGCAATTTAATATGAATGTTGAGTCAGATATAGACCTTTAAACTCATGGAGATGGTTAGATAGTAGAATGTTAAAATCAGGGGCCAAATATGTATAAACTGGACATTGGGAAGGTATACTGGGCCATTTAACTCTTATAAATGTGGCATATTTATATCTGTTGTTTTTATAATACTTACTGTTATAAGGGAAGGAACCATCTGTTGGACTGAAAGGGGAAACTTCTGGGGGGAAGAGGGTGGAAGGGCGGGATAGGAAGGGGGAATAGGGAGGGGTTTGTGACTGAGATGTAACTTGAAGAAAAAAAAATAAAATATTTATTAAAAAAAAAAAGATTATACGAACTCTACACCAAAGTTCCCTCCTTGGCACCAGGTCCAGAAGACATCAGGAACAACCAGCTTAGAGCAAGCAGATGGCTAAATGTCAGCAAAAGAATAAAACTGACAAAAATAAGGGAAATATGACTCTAGCAAAATTCAGTGAGGTTAACACAGCAAGCCATGAACATTCCACTATAGCTGACGTATATGAAAATGATGACAATTCTACACTTAGGACAATTACAGAGTCCTTGAAAGAAGAAATTATGTCCCTGATAGAATTTAAAGAATCTTCAATTTTACAAGTGAAAGCAATGGAGAATATGATTAGAGACCTCCATGCCAACACAGGCCAACATGAACGGGAAAGAAACAAGGCAATGAAAGATTTGAAATATTTGCAAAGACAAGCAAATTGGAGCATGAAACATATAAAATTAAAAAAAATGTTCAAAACTTGAAATTGGAAGTGGAAGCAATAAAGGAAACATAAGCAGAGATAATCCTGGAATAGAAAATCAAGGGAAAAGAACAGGCACTACAGACATGAGTATCAAAAATAGGATACAAGAGATGGAAGACAGAATCTCAGGCATGGAAGATTCGATTGAAGTAATCAGTACAACAACCAAAGAAAATGAGAAATCTAAAAAAGCTCTCACCTACAACATTCAAGAAATCAAGAACTCAATGTAAAGACAGAACATAACAATTGTAGGCATAGAGGTAAGAGAAGATGCCTGACTCCAAGGTCCAGGAAATGTCTTCCACAAAAATCATAGAAGAAAACTTCCCAAATCAAAAGAAAGAGATGCCAGTAAAATTCCAAGAGGCTTATAGAACACCAAACAGATTAGATCAGAAAAGAAATTCCTCTCAACACATAGTAATTGAAACTCCAAGTGCACAGAACAAGGAAAGAATATTAAAAGCCTTAAGATAAATGGTCAAGTAACATATAATGGCAGACCCATCAGAATTACACCTGACTCCTCCTCTGAAAATTTAAAAGCCAGAAGGGCCTGGATAGATGTACTATAAGTCCAAAGAGAACAAAGGTTCCCGGCCAGACTACTGTACTCAGCAAAACTCTGTATCAACATACACGGAGAAAACAAGATAGTTCATGACAAAACCTAATTTAAACACTATCTACCCACAAATGCAGTCCTACAGAAGATCCTAGAAGGAAAATTCCAACATAGAGAAGATAACTACATCCAAGAAAAGAGAGGAAGCAAAAAACTCCACTGCAGCTAAACCAAAAGAAACACACAAGCACCACTTACATCAAAATAACAGGAAATAACAACCTTTGGTCATTAATATACAACAACATCAATGAATTCAACTCCCCAATAAAAAGACACAGGCTTACAGAATGATGGGTAACAAGACCCATCATTTTGTTGCATACAAGAAATGCATCTCACTAACAAAGATAGACGCTACCTCCGAGTAAAGAGCTAGAAAAAGGTTTTCCATGCAAGCCCAGGAAGCAAGTTGGGGTAGCCATCCTAATGTCAAATAAAATAGACTTTCAACTGAAGTTAATTAAAAAAATAGGAAAAAGCACTACATACTCATTAAAGGAAAAATTCATCAAGATGACATCTCAATACTGAATATCTATGCCCCAAATACAAAGACACCTACATTTGTAAAAGAAACTCTTCTGAAGCTTAAACCACCCATTTATCCCTACACATTAGTAGTGGGAGACTTCAACACCTGACTCACAATAATGGATAGATCATCAAGACAAAAACCAGACAGAGAAATAATGATTCTAATAGAGCTCATGGACCAAAGGACCTAAGAGATATCTACAGAATGTTTCCCCAAACACAAAAGAATACACCTTCTTTTCAATACTGCATGGAGCTCTCTCCAAAATCGACCATATAGTCAAACACAAAGCAAGCCTCAACAGATACAAGAAAATTGAAATAACTCCTTGTACCTTACATGGAATAAAGGTGGACTTCAACAACAACAAAATTAACAGATGGTCTACACATTCTGAAACTGAACAACTCTCTACTCATTGACAACTAGGTCAGGGAAGAAATAAAGAAGTACATCAAAGACTTCTTAAAATCCTACGAAAATGAAGGCACAACATACCAAACCTATGGGACACATGAAAGCTGTGCTACGAGGAAAGTTCATAGCACTAAGTGCCTTCAAAAAGAAAATGGTGACAGCTCAAATAGCAAATTAACAGCAGAACTGGAAGGACTGAAAAAAAAAAGGAAGCAAACACTCCCAAGAAGAGCAGAAGGCAGGAAATCACCAAACTTAGGGCTGAAATTAACAACATAGAAACAAAAAGAACATTACAAAGAATCAACAAAACCAAGAACTGTTTCTTTGAGAATATCTACAAAATAGACAAACCCTTAGCCAAATTAAATAAAAGGCAGAAGGAAAAAACTCAAATCAACAAAACCAGAAATGAAAAGGGAGAAATAACAACAGACATTGAGGAAATCCAGAGAATATTTGGGTCCTACTTTAAAAATCTAAACAAACCTAAGCAAAATGGACAACTTTCTTGATAGATTCCAACTACCAAAGTTAAATCAAGATCAAGTTAACAGATTAAATAGTCCTATAACCCCTAAGGAAATAGAAAGAGTCATTAAAATCTCCCAACCAAAGAAAAGCCCAGGGCTAGATGTTTTCAGCACAGAATTCTATCAGACCTTCAAAGAAGAACTAATACCAATACTCTTCAAACTCTTCTACAAAATAGAAACAGAAGAAACACTGCCAAACTCATTCTATGAGGCCACAGTTACCCTGATTCCTAAACCACACAAAGACCCAACCAAGGAAGAAAACGTCAGACCAATTTCCCACGTGAACATAGACGCAATAGCTAAAAACAGAAACTCAAATGACAGCACATATTTGGCAAGGTTGTGAAGAAAGGGGAACACTCCTCCATTGCTGGTGGTTGTGCAAACTTGTACAACCACTATAGAAATCAGTCTGGTGATATCTTAGTATACGTACAATAGTCCTACCTCAAGACCCACACATACGACTTCTGGATACCTGCCCAAAGCATTGCTCACCAAACCACAAGGACATATCTTCATCTATGTTCATAGCAGCTTTTTTGTAATAGGTAGAAACTGGAAACAACCCAGATGTGCCTCAACTGACGAATGGCTAAAAAAATTATGGTACATTTTCACAATCGAATACTACTCAGCTATCAGAAACAAGGAAATCATGCAATTTTCAGCCAAATGGATGGAACTAGAAAGCTCATTCTGAGTGAGCTAACCCAGACTCAGAAAGATGCATGTGGCATCTACTCACTTATAATTGGGCTTTAGCCATATAGTACAGGATAACTATCCTATAACCAACACACCGAAAGGATCAGGAACGTAGAGTTTGTTACCTATCAATGGGACAAATTGCCCTAGGGATGCTACCATGTTGGCCCCAAGTGCAAGAGGGAGCACTTAGCTCTCATATGACTGTTGAACTTAGAGGGGCTGATATGTAGGGACACTACACATCAGAGGAGTGGGTTGGGTGGGAGAGGGAGGAGAGGATGGAAGGGTAGAACTGTGAGGGGTAGAAAGAATAAGCTATTGTCTTAGCAATTCCCTTATTTTGTTGTAATTTATGAAATATTATTTTATGCCCTAAAATGGTAAATTATTATTTATAATTCATGTAATTTATGCAAAATAGTGTGTGTGTGTGTGTGTGTGTGTGTGTGTGTGTGTGTGTGTGTATTTCCTTCTGTTCTGCTCAGGCTGACCTGGAAGTCACAATCTTCATACCTCAGCCTTGCAAGTGCTGAGGTTATAGGCATGCAATGCCATAGTCAGTTAGTGGTCAGTTGAGAAGAACCTTTGTAAGGCCTCTATTATGCTATAACACATAGAGGTACAATGGAAACAAGGTTCAGCTGTGGGGTGATGTCTCAATAGATAAAGTGCTAGCTGCACATGCCTGAGAACCAGAGTTCAGAATTTTAGAACCTACATAAAAGGTAGGCTGGATTGCCTATTGTCTGCCACTCCAAAACCTGGAAGCAGGGGTAATGCTTCAAATGTCTATCTGGAATAGGTGGAATGGGTGAGCTCTGGGATCAGTGAAAGATCATGTTTCTGTAAATAAAACTGGTCAGGAATGAGTGAAGATACTTAACATCAGCTTCAGGTCTGCACATGTGTATCTATTTATCCACCAACACATGTGCAGAAACACACACATCTGACCTTCACAAACACATGACCAAACAAAAAAAGCACAAAAAGGAAATAATATTAGTGAAATAAAAAAAAATTGGTGAAAAAAAATAGAAGCCATGATTCTGGGAAAAATTAAATTCAGTTTTGACTCTACCTTCAAAGTGGACAGACATTTTTGAATAGATAAATGTTAATAATTAGTTACTAACAGCAGGAAATTATGCTTTGCTAACAAAAAAATAAAACTCAATAAAGCTTCAATCCTTCCTCCATTGCTTCTGCAAAGCACTGTTTCGGTTCCCTTTAAAGCCAACAGCAAGTAAACAAACAGCCCATGTTCAGAGATCTGCAATAATAAGGAACAGATGAGACTTGGCCCCATGAGGACTAGCCATGAGTGAAGGAGTGCCAGTCTGTCCAGAAATCATGGCTTAGGAATGCTAGAATAATGAACTTTGATCATAAAAGAAAAAAACACTAGACAATTTTATCTCATAATTTTTGCTTAAAATTAAAATGATGTCAGAAAGTTGATGCTTCCAACATTTCAGAGAAGAGGTGGCTTCAAAACTGCTATTTATTTATTTATTTGTTTGTTTTTTTGCTTGTTCATTTATTTTGTGTGTACCTTTGTCTGATTCTGTGTGTGTGTGTGTTCCTGCCATGTTGGAGGTCAGAGCACTCGTGGAATTTAGTTCTCTCTTTCCACCACGTTGCTTCCAGAGTGACCTATGGTCTTTGAGCTTGGTAGCAAATTTTCTTACTTGCTGAAACATGTCACCAACTCTGTTTTTTTTATATCCTGTGTCCAAGTAGTATTTAGTATTAGCTACTGAATAAAGTAATGTTTTTACATTCATCCCTAAAACACTTTATTTTGTTGATGTTTCAAGTAAGCAAACAAAACCTTAGGGCTAATTTAAAACTTTAGAGAAATATATTGAACAAACAGTAGGTGCTAAGATTAATCTTCATCATTTGAGTAGCATTTTTAAAATATGCAGGCATAAAAATCACAACCAGTGGGATCCAAGATGGCAGCAGCATGCACGGATGCATTTTGAATGTGGAGAAAACAGCTATAAAGCCACAGGGTTATAAGATGCTGAGCAACAATTTAAGTGATTGGAACACATTGGGTTTCATGCAGCTACCCATGGATTATTAAAAGTCCCTGGGCAGGACTCTCCTCCCTTCTCTCAGACTCTCAGCAAAACAGATCAGCAGAAGCCTCTGATTCTGGGAATCTGGAATCTTCACCAGGAGAGCCTCAGGGTAAGAGCTAATCAATTACACGGCAGGCAGACCCAAACTCCAGACAGGGTTACTCACAAGCCTCCTGGGCCCCGGATTCCACACAGGTGTCCTCAGATTCCATGCAGGTGTCCTGGCTATTTAACGAAGAGTCCAGGCAGGGTGGGGGGAGCGGAATACACTCTTAGTGAAACAGAACAGGATGGCCTGGGCAGGTCCACAGCTGCATTTTGGAAAGCTCAAGAAAATTTGTGCTTCCCCCAGAGGGGTGCTGGACATACATACAGGCCCACTCTATTGGATTTACAGACACAGGTAAAAAACACTGCACTTGTCTGAGCAGCAGGATACTCTTCTGGCAGAGTTGCAGCATACTGGAACTTGGAAAACAGTGGCCCCAAATTGCCAGTCTCAAAAGCCAGCTCCATACAGACATAGGTGGAGCTGTGAGAGTGCCAGAAAGGTGGGCGGCCTGGTTGGAAGGCATATCTGTTCTCCACAGGGTCCAAGCACTGGGCAAATTGTGTGGTTATTTTAGAGTCCTTTGCAAGTTCTGGTCCTTCCAGTGGGAAACCAGAGCTTAAGCATATTTAGGCTCACCTCTGGATCAGTGAAATTTTGGCCTGAGGGACACTGCTGAGGGACGACTCACCTAAGGGCGTGGAATTGGGTCCTTTCAAGACTCCAGCGAGCGGCCTCAACCCTCAAACTTGGGACCTCGGGAACTCACAGAATCTGGGCTTGGGCACACAGGACCACACCAGCAGAGCCGCTGCAGGCTGAATACTCAGTGTGGAACACCAAGAGCCCTGACTTGTGAGCAGTGAAACAACCCTGGGCCATTCCTCCTTGCCTGGGAGTAGGCTACACCATCTCAAGTGCTTCTGACTATTAGATGCACATTGACCCTGAGAACAGCTGGTGAGGACCACAAACACGATCCCGACACTTAAGCTGCAGGGGAGCTACAACCACACCCAACAGTCTGCGGCCTACCAACCTGTACTATCAACTATAGGAAGACCAGTTGGATCCCAGGAACCTACAGGAACACATCCCACCACATCCCGTCACCTGAGTCCCCAATTGAAACAAAACAGGAAGGGGTGCGCTCTATGTGACACACTGAGAACCTCCACACAAGGCCCCATCCAGCCAGTGGAAAGCAATAGACCACCAAGCAATACAACTGCTACACCAAAGTGCCGCATCCCCCCCCCAACCAAACCCAGAAGGCCCCAGGAACAAACAGCTAAGAACAACCAAATGGCTAAAGGTCAGCGAAAAAAACAGAAACAACAGAAGTCAGGGAGATATGACTCCAACAAATCATGCTAGTACAACAAGCCCTGACTACCTTACCATAGATGAAACACATGCAAATGATGACAATTCTACATTATGGAAAGTGAGAGAATCTTTTCAAGAAGAATTTAAATCTATGATGGAACTCAAAGAATCCACAATTTCACAAGTGAAAGCAACGGATAATACCATTAGAGAGCTCCAAGCCAAAGTGGCTCAACTTGAACAGGAAAAAGACAGGGCAATGAAAGATTTCCAGGCAAAGACAAGCAAATTGGAGCAGGAAATGTACAAAACAGAATCAAATCAATCAACACATGAAAATGTAAATGGAAGCAGTAAAGAAAACACAGTCAGAGTTAAGAGTGGAAATGGAGAATCAAGGGAAGAGAACAGGAACTACAGACATGAGTATCAAAAATAGGATACAAGAGAAGGAAGACAGGATCTCAGGCATGGAAGATTCGATGGAAGAAATCAGTACAACAACTAAAGAAAATGAGAAAGCCAAAAAAGCTCTCACCCATAACATCCAAGAAATCAAGGACTCAATGAAAAGACAGAACCTAAGAATTATAGGCATAGAGGAAACAGAAGACTCCTGACTCCAAGGTCCAGGAAATATCTTCAACAAAATCATAGAAGAAAACTTCCCAAACCTAAAGAAAGAGATGCCAATAAAATTCCAAGAGGCTTACAGAACACCAAACAGATTAGATCAGAAAAGAAACTCCTCGGGGACTCGGAAGATGGCGGCGACCTACACTGACGCATTCTGAACGCGGGGGAAAAAAGAGCCATAAAAAACACAGAGATATTGGGCACTGTGCAAAAACCGGAGGGGCTAGACCCCCCCCCGGAACACTCACAGCTCCCAAGGGACTGTTAAAAGTCCCAGGGCAAGGCTCTCCCCATCTCTCACAGACACGGAGGCCACTAAACGCAGGATTCGGGAACTCCCATTAGGAGAGGCGCCTGGTAAGATCGATCCCAACTTACAGCAGGCAGAATCAGGGTCCATTTGGCCATAGATCGCTGTCCTATTGGGCTCCCCACACATCAGGTTGAACTTATACCCACTCAGAAAAGGTTGCGAGATAGTGGAAGCCTTAGCAAGGAACAAACAGGGGGCTCAGTGGGTGGTCCGCAGCTGCTAGTGAAGCAGGAGGGCGGGAGGTTTCGAGAGAGCGCAGGAAGCAGGGAACACAAAGGCAGGCGGGAGGGGCCAAATCTCGCACACACACTATAGCTGGGGAGAGAGTACGGCAGGCAGGGACAAATCCCCGCCAGTCCACGGCAGGTCATCTGGGGAGAGAGACAGGCGTGGGTGGGGCCAGGGGTCCGTGCACCCACGGCGGAGCTGCTGGGACGAGAGGTGCACTCAGGCAGCCGGAGGATCCAGGGGATCCCCAGCTGCTCGTGAAGCAGGAGGGCAGAAGGTTCCGAGAGAGCGCAGGAAGCAGGGAACACAAAGGAAGGCAGGAGGGGCCAAATCTTGCACACACACTATAGCGCAGCTGGGGAGAGAGTACGGCGGGCAGGGACAAATCCCCGCCAGTCCACAGCAGGTCATCTGGGGAGAGAGACAGGCGTGGGTGGGGCCAGGGGTCCGTGCACCCACGGCGGAGCTGCTGGGACGAGAGGTGCACTCAGGCAGCTGGAGGATCCGGGGCTTGGGGTACCCACGGGACCCGTGGCGGCGCAGACAAGAAGGGAATTAGGCACAGGGTCCAGCCCTGTGACGAGAAGACTAGAGAGAAACCAGAAATCGGGACCATAGCTGTATCCTGGAAAATCCAGACATATCAGGTGTGGAGCCAGACCCTGTCAGCCTCCGGGACGACAAACAAAGCCCACAGAATCTGTGCCTGGGCAAACAGGCCCATACCATCAGAACCATTACAGGCTGATAACTCAAAGTGCAACATAGAGAAGTCTGAATTGGGAGCAGTGAAACAATCCTGGTCCATTTATCACAACCTGGGAATAGGCTGCACCAGATCACAGTGCCTCTGGCCATTAAAACCACAGTGACCTTGAAATCCCCCTGTAAGCAACGACAGATAGCCAAGTAACTCGTCCCCTGCACCAAATCATCCACTGTGGTTCCAAGCACAGAAAACAGACAGCTAAATGCATCCAATGGCGAAAGGTCAAAAAAAAAATAGAAATCAAGGAATTATGACTCCAACAAAGCAGAACCACCCTAGCTCATCCAATTTGGATGACCACACACCAACAGAAACACATGAAAACATTGACAATTCTGCAGTATGGAAAGTTATAGAGTCCCTGCAAGAAGAACTTAAATCTATGAAGGAATTCAAAGAAACCACAATTCTACAAATCAAAACAAGGAACAACACCATTAAAGAGCTCCAAGCCAAGGTGACAGAGCTTGAACAGGAAAAGGAAAAAGCCATGAAAGATTTTCATACAAAAACAAGCAAGCTGGAGAAGGAAATGTACAAAACGAACAAAACCATACAAGACATGAAAATAGAAATAGAAACAATAAAGAAAACACAGTCAGAGTTAAAAGAGGAAGTGGAGAACCAAGGGAAGAAAACAGGAACTACAGATGTGAGTATCAACAATAGGATGCAAGAGATGGAAGACAGGATCTCAGGCATGGAAGATTCAGTGGAAGAAATTAGTACAACTTCCAAAGAAAATGAGAAGGCTAAAAAATCTCTCACCCACAACATCCAAGAAATCAAGGACTCAATGAAAAGATGGAACCTAAGAATTATAGGTATAGAGGAAAGAGAGGACTCCCGACTCCAAGGTCCAGGAAATATCTTCAACAAAATCATAGAGGAAAACTTCCCAAACCTGAAAAAAGAGATGCCAATAAAAATCCAAGAGGCATACAGAACACCAAACAGATTAGACCAGAAAAGAAACTCCTCTCGCCACATAATAATTGAAACCCCAAATGTACAGAACAAAGAAAGAATATTAAAAGCTGTAAGAGAAAAAGGTCAAGTCACATACAATGGCAGACCCATCAGAATTACACCTGACTTCTCCCCAGAAACGATAAAAGCTAGAAGGGCCTGGTCAGATATACTACAAGTCCTAAGAGATCATAGATGCCCAGCCAGACTACTTTACCCAGCAAAACTCTCTATCAACATAGATGGAGAAAACAAGATATTCCATGACAAAATTAAATTTAAACAATATCTACCCACAAACCCAGCCCTACAGAAAATCCTAGAAGGAAAATCCCAACCCAGAGAAGAAAACTCCACCCAAGAAAACAAAGGGAATAGAAAACCCATCAGCAACTAAATCAAAAGAGAAACAGGACCACCACCTATACCAAACTAATGGGAAATAACAACCCCAGGTCACTAATATCCATCAACATCAATGGACTCAACTCCCCAATAAAAAGACATAGGTTTACAGAGTGGATCCGCAAGCAAGATCCTTCCTTATGCTGTATACAAGAGACACATCTAACTACAAAAGATAGACACTGCCTCAGAGTAAAGGGCTGGGAAAAGGTTTTCCAAGCAAATGGACCCAGGAAGCAAGCTGGAGTAGCCATCCTAATATCAAACAAAACAGACTTCCAACTGAAGTTAATGAAGAAAGACAAAGAAGGGCACTATATACTCATTAAAGGGAATATTCATCAAGAGGAAATTTCAATACTGAACATCTATGCCCCAAATACAAAGGCACCTACTTTCGTAAAAGAAACACTTCTAAAACTTAAAGCGCACGTCGATCACAACACATTAGTAGTGGGAGACTTCAACACCCCACTCACAACAAAGGACAGATCATCAAGACAGAAGACAAACAGAGAAATATTGAGACTAACAGAGATCATGAACCAAATGGACCTAACAGATATCTACAGAACGTTTCACCCAAACACAAAGGAATACACCTTTTTCTCAGCACCCCACGGAACCTTCTCCAAAATCGACCACATAATTGGTCACAAAGATAGTCTCAGTAGATACAAGAAAATTGAAATAACACCTTGTATCTTATCAGACCACCACGGAATAAAGCTGGTCTTCAACAGTAAAAGAATCAACAGAAAGCCTACACACACATGGAAATTGAACAGCTCCTTACTGGATGACCACTGGGTCAGGGAAGAAATAAGGAAGGAAATCAAAGACTTCTTAAAATCCAACGACAATGAAGACACAACATACCCAAACCTATGGGATACATTGAAAGTTGTGCTACGAGGAAAGTTCATAGCACTAAGTGCTTTCAAAAAGAAAATTGTGACAGCTCATATTAGTGAACTAACAGCTAAGCTGAGTGAATTGGAAAAAAAAGAAACAATCACTCCCAAGAAGAACAGAAGACAGGAAATCATCAAACTTAGAGCTGAAATCAACAACTTAGAATCAAAAAGAACTATACAAAGAATCAATGAAACCAAGAGTTGGTTCTTTGAGAAAATCAACAAAATAGACAGACCCCTAGCCAAATTAACTAAAAGGCAAAGGGAAAGAACACAAATCAACAAAATCAGAAATGAAAAGGGAGAAATAACAACAGACATTGAGGAGATCCAGAAAATATTCGGACATTACTTTAAAAATCTATATTCCACTAAATTTGAAAACCTAAGCGAAATGGACAATTTCCTCGATAAATTCCACCTACCAAAACTAAATCAAAATCAGATTAACAGCTTAAACAGCCCAATAACACCTAAGGAAATAGAAACAGTCATTAATAATCTCCCAACCAAAAAAAGGCCAGGGCCAGATGGCTTTAGCACGGATTTCTACCGGACCTTCAAAGAGGAACTAACACCATTACTTTTCAAACTCTTCCACCACATAGAAACAGAAAGATCACTGCCAAACTCATTCTATGAGGCCACTGTCATTCTGATTCCTAAACCACACAAAGACCCAACAAAGAAAGAGAACTTCAGACCAATCTCCCTCATGAACATTGATGCAAAAATACTTAATAAAATACTAGCAAACCGAATTCAAGAACACATCAAAAGTATCATACACCATGATCAAGTAGGCTTCATCCCTGGAATGCAGGGATGGTTCAATATACGAAAGTCTATAAATGTAATTCACCACATAAACAAGATGAAAGAAAAAAACCACATGATAATCTCGCTAGATGCAGAAAAAGCATTTGACAAAATCCAACACCCCTTCATGCTAAAAGTTCTGGAGAGAACGGGCATACAAGGACCATACCTAGAAATAATAAAGGCAATATACAGCAAGCCAGTAGCCAACATCAAATTAAATGGAGAGAAGCTTGAAGCATTTCCTCTAAACTCAGGGACAAGACAAGGATGTCCACTTTCACCATATCTCTTCAATATAGTACTTGAAGTTCTTGCTAGAGCAATAAGACAACTAAAGGAGATCAAAGGGATAAAAATTGGAAATGAAGAAGTCAAATTATCCCTATTCGCAGACGATATGTAAGTATACATAAGCGACCCCAAGAATTCCACCAAAGAACTCTTACAGCTGATAAACAACTTCAGCAAGGTGGCTGGATACAAAATTAACTCAAAAAAATCAGAAGCCCTTCTTTATACAACAAACAAATATACCGAGAAAGAAATAAGGGAAACAACCCCCTTCACAATAGCCACAAACAACATAAAATACCTGGGGGTAACTCTAACCAAGCATGTAAAGGACCTATATAACAAGAACTTCAAGCCCCTGAAGAAAGAAATGGAAGAGGCCTTTAGAAGATGGAAAGATCTCCCATGCTCATGGATAGGTAAGATCAACATAATAAAAATGGCTATCCTACCAAAAGCAATATATAGATTTAATGCAATTCCTATCAAAATACCAACACAATTCTTTATAGACCTGGAAAAAGCTAGTCTCAACTTCATATGGAACAACAAAAAGCCCAGAATAGCTAAATCAATCCTGTCCAATGAAAAAACATCTGGAGGTATCACCATCCCAGACTTCAAGCTGTACTACAGAGCAACAGTAATAAAAACAGCATGGTACTGGTATAGAAACAGACCAGTGGATCAATGGAATCGAATTGAAGACCCAAACATGGATCCACACACCTATGGCCAACTAATCTTTGACAAAGAAACCAAAAACGCACAATGGAAGAAGGACAGCATCTTCAACAAATGGTGCTGGTCCAACTGGATGTCCACTTGCAAAAGAATGAAATTAGACCCATACCTATCACCTTGTACAAAACTTAATTCCAAGTGGATCAAAGACCTTAACATAAGGCCAGCCACACTAAAGATACTAGAAGAAAAAGTAGGAGAAACCCTCGAACTCATTGGCACAGGTGACAACTTCCTGAACAGAACACCAACAGCTCAGGACCTGAGATCAACAATCAATAAATGGGACCTCATGAAACTGAAAAGTTTCTGTAAAGCAAAGGATACTGTCATTCGAACAAAACGGCAACCAACAGACTGGGAGAAAATCTTCACCAACCCCACATCTGATAGAGGGCTATTATCTAAAATCTACAAAGAACTCAAGAAACTAAATGCCAAGAAACCAAAGAATCCAATCAAAAAATGGGAGATGGAGCTAAATAGAGAATTCACAAAGGAGGAATCCCTAAGGGCTGAGAGACACTTGAAGAAATGTTCAACATCCTTAATCATCAGAGAAATGCAACTCAAGACTACCCTGAGATTCCACCTAACACCTGTTAGAATGGCTAAAATAAAGTGCTCAAATGATAGCGCATGCTGGCGAGGGTGTGGAGAAAGGGGTACCCTACTCCATTGCTGGTGGGAGTGCAGGCTTGTGCAACCACTATGGAGGTCTGTCTGGAGATATCTTAGAAATCTAGGAATAACCTTGCCTCAAGACCCAGCCATACCACTTCTGGGTATACACCCAAAGGACCTCTCACGGAGACATAGGGAAGTCTCCTCATCTATGTTCATAGCAGCCTTATTTGTAATAGCTGGAAATTGGAAACAACCCAGATGTCCCTCAACTGAAGAATGGATTAAAAATTTGTGGTACATCTATACAATGGAATATTACTCAGCTATCAGAAACAATGAAATCATGCAATTTGCAACCAAATGGATGGATCTAGAGGAGCTCATCCTGAGTGAGCTAACCCAGTCTCAGAAGGATGCACATGGCATCTATTCACTTATAGTAGGATTTTAACTATTTCGTACAGGATATCTGTATTACAACCAACACATCAAAAGGAACAAGGACATAATTTTTTTTTTTTATCTTTTTCTTTTTCCTTCTTTTTTTCTTTTTTTCTCTTTCCTTTTCCCTTCTCTTTTTCCTCTCTTTTTTTTTGTTGATATTCTTTGTTTTTGTGGGTTTGTGTGTTTGTTGGTCTTTTTTTTTTAGTATTCCCCCAGTAGCAATGAGACACCAGTCACTGGCAGTACTGCCTCTTAGGCCCCCGGTGAATGAAGAGGCGCTTGGCCCTCATATGACTCCTGATCTGTGGTGAGAGACTGTTAGGCAGGGACACTCCACCCCAGAGGAATAAGACGGAAGGGTCAGGGGGTAGAGCATGGGAGGGTGGGGCTGGGAAGCGGGAAAAGAGGACAATATGATAAGGATGTAACCTGAAGCAACAAACAAATAAATTTATTAAGTAGAAGAAAAAAAAAAAAGGCAGGGGGCAGGGCTGAAACACTGTGAATGGAACAGAGGATACAGCCATTCGGCCTGGATTTGCAGACCTCCAGGTGTAGAGAAGACGTGGAGCTAAGGTAAAATACAAGAGAATTGTGGTATTGGCCCATGCCTTTGACTTCAGCGGAGACCGGGGGGGGGGGGCACCTTAGATTTGGTGGTCTTATGTACTCTGGAGTCATATGGAGCGGGGTGGTGAGGGTGAATACTCTTGGTCCCACCATTCAAGAAGAGTACACCCTTGGTCCCAGCTCCCAGCACACTGGAGACAGAAAGAGGCAGATCCCGGAGTTCAGGGTCAGCCTGATGCAGGGTAAACTCTAAATAGAGAAAGACTTCGATCCAGGAGTGGTGGAACACATCTTTGATCACTTCAGATGAGAAACACAGGTCCCTGTTCCCAATAATTAGAGTTCAGAGACACACACATGGGATTTGGAGGGACCTAGGTTTGGAGGCTACTTACAAAAAGCCTTCTCGATGCAGGCAGATTGTCCTTTGGGATCTCAAAATATATACACTAGAGCTGGTTTAGCTCCAAGGTGACAGAATGATTTCTACTTTAACCCGGATTGAAAGATAATGCTTTGTATGTTGTCAGAAGGCCAAATTTGCTTCAGGAGAAGTACTACCTAGCCCCCTCCATCCCCCCCCCAGAAAAAAAAAAAAAGAGGGCAATTGTCCTAGGGTTGGGATTGGGGCAGGGCTCTGCTCTTATCGTTCCAGAAGAATCGAAGTGTCCATTAGCGGAGCCCGGGGACGGCGGACAGCGGAATCCTCAGCAGAGAGCAGAATCAGGCACCAAGGAGGATGAGTGACACAGTTGATTCTGCCTGGCAGACTTCCTCAATAGCTGTCTCCATCGGGGGCCTGCAACCACCACTGCAATCCATTGTCGCTGGGACCGTTCAGCTCTACACAATGCTCCGGCCGGAACCTCAGTGAAGCCTGCAAGACCAGCTTCTGCCTACAAACCCCTTAGGTCATCTAAACAGCTGAGAACAGAAGGACTGAACATAAAAGGATTGTACTAACATTTTTAATCATTTTTCCCATTTGGGTTGGGGCCCCAAACAGGTCTACTACGACCCAAATCAGCAGGAAGTCACTTTAAGAGAGCGACGTCCCATGCCCAGAGGGTGGGGAGGGTGTTTCTCCGCCCATCTTTTTGGTTATTTGAAGGATATCTGAAAACTCTGTTATGTAGGGGAAGAGTCTACAAGCTGATAAATGGTCCTGTCTTAATGGGTTTTGGAGGTTAGCCCCAGGGATTTCCTACTTTTCCTTTTCTGTATCCTTCTTCCTCTCCTATGTAGGAGTGCATGGGCTTGAGAAAAATGAGATATAGACATAGCACAGGAAGGTCCAGGAAGAAGGGGCCGATTATTGAATATGCCCTTATACCTTTGTATATTGATACAAAATTAGTAGTTTATTTGGCTAAAGTGGTATTGACCATTGTTTATTGTGCAAAAATAAGATTGTATTGGATTACACCGGTATTGATCTTTGTATATTGATACAAAATTAAGATTATAGTTGGCCACAATGGTATTGACCCTTCCATATGGACGTAATATTAAGATTATATTGGGCTACATAGGCATTGATCTTGGTATATTGATACATAATTAGAGTATATTTAACCACAATTGAATAGATCTTTGTATATTGATACAAATTTAAAGGTAATGCTTCCCAATGGTATCATACCAAGAGATACTTAAAAATAAAATGTGAAGCTCTGACCTCTTGATACCAACCGTCTAAAACGGTCTAGGATAGTTAAAACAAACTCCTAGTCATGCAAACATGTCTCTTTGTTGGCTACTATGACAGTCTATCACAGATATTCTCTAAACTACCCAGTAATCAAGTTGCTAAGAGACAAGCAACATTTGCTTATCTAAATACAAGAGATGGATAGGGCATCTTCAAAAACCCCTTGAGATCTGCAGAATATGGCATTCAAAGATGTTATCTTAAATCAAGATTTTTTTTTTTATATCAAGACATATCAGCGCCTGACGGCAACCCTATTCTACTCCAAGTAGAGGATAAGCATCGAAGAACCTCCACTGTAAGATGGTTGAATTGGTGGCAAGCCTTTCTCTTGGCATGAAAAAACCCCTTGCACCAACTGCAGACAGACTGCTGTCCAAAAAGGACAAAACTTGGTAGCGGGGAAATCGACAGCCTAACTCTGCCAAGACAGGGTAGGAAAAACCCCTTGCTTCAACTGTAGACAGACTGCTGTCCAAAAAGGACAAAACTTGGAAGCAGGTAAGTCGACAGCCTAGCTCTGCCAAGACAGGGTAGGCGAGTCCTTCATAACCCCTGCTCTACAATCAATGTCTGTCAGAGAAATGGGGCCAAATGACTGAAGATTGATGCTGTAATGTATGGAGAGAAAATGGGAGCTGTCCAGGCAGCCACTGGTATGTCATTTCTTAGTTTGGGAAGCTGCAGCCCTGCACTTCCTATATAATCAGATATATTTGTCCCTCTCAGGTCTCTGAGGTGGTTGAAGAATAGATAGCTAGAGTCTCATAGTTAAATTTTGAGTTGTTTGGGAATCAAGAGGGTGTTCTAAGAAGATGCTTTTTAAATTGTGATGAAAGTTGAGTTGGATATAGAACTTTAAACTCATGGAGATAGATCGACAGTAGAATGTTGAAGTCAGGTGCCAAATACATATAGACTGGACATTGGGATTGTATGCCAAGCCATATAACTCTCATAATTTTGGCCTAATTACCTCTGTTGTTTTGTATTGTATTTATTATTATAAGAGTAAGAGCCATTTGTTGGACTGAAAGGGGGAGCTGTTGGGGGGAAAAGATATATCTTAAACTTAAAAAAAAAGGAAGGGGATGGGTGGGTTGAGGCGGAAGAGGGTGGGAGGGTGGGAC
>CAJQZJ010032367.1:2617597-2631019 GCA_907164525.1 Lophiomys imhausi | reverse complement strand
GAGATGTAACTTGAAGAAATAAAAAATAAAGTAAAAAAAAAAAAAAAAAGAAAAGAAACTCCTCTTGCCACATAATAATTGAAACTCCAAATGTACAGAACAAAGAAAGAATATTAAAAGCTATAAGAGAAAAAGTTCAAGTAAACACATAATGGCAGAGCCATCAGAATTACACCTCACTTCTCCTCAGAAACTTTAAAAGCTAGAAGGGCCTTGACAGATGTCCTACAAGCCCTGAGAGAACATAGGTGCTCAGCCAGACTACTATACCCAGCAAAACTCTCTATCAACATAGATGGAGAAAACAAGATATTCCATAACAAAATCAAATTTAAACAATATCTTTCCATAAATCCAGCCCTACAGAAGATCCTAGATGGAAAATTCCAACTCAAGGAAGATAACTACACCCAAGAAAACAGAAGAAATAGAAAACTCCACAGTAACTAAACCAAAAGAAACACAGGAGGCCCACATATACCAAAATAATGAGAAATAACAACCCCTGGTCACTAATATCCATTAATATCAATGGACTCAACTCCCCCCAAAAAAAGATACAGACTTACAGATTGGATCCAAAAACAAGACCCATCATTTTGCTGCTTACAAGAAACACATCTCACTAGCAAAGATATAAAGTAAAGAACTGGGAAAAGTTTTTTCAAGCAAATGGACCCAGGAAGCAAGCTGGAGTAGCCATCCTAATAGCAAACAAAATATACTTCCAACTGAAGTTAATAAAAAAAGACAGAGAAGGGCATTACATATTCGTTAAACGAAATATTCATCAAGAAAACCTCTCAATACTGAACATCTATGCCCCAAATACAAAGGCACCTACATTTGTAAAAGAAACTCTTCTAAAATTTAAATTGCTCATCAATCCCCACACATTAGTAGTGGGAGACTTAAACACCCCACTCACCTCAATGGATAGATCATCAAGACAGAAGCCAAACAGAGAAAAAATGAGTCTAACATAGTTCATGAAACAAATGGACCTAACAGTTAATCTACAGAATGTTTCACCCAAAGAATACACCTTCTTCTCAGCACTGCATGGAACCTTCTCCAAATGCAATTGTATATTTAGATACAAAGATAGACTCAAAAGATACAAGAAAATTGAAATAACCCCTCGTATCTTATCAGAACACCATGGAATAAAGCTGGACTTCAACAGTAAAAGAATCAACAGAAAGCCTAAATACACATAAAAATTGAACATCTCTTTCCTGGATGACTACTGGGTCAGAGAAGAAATAAATAAGGAAATCAAAAACTTCTTAATATCCAACGAAAATGAAGGCACAACATACCCAAATCTATGGGACACAATGAAAGCTGTGCTACAAGGAAAGTTCATAGCACAAAGTGCCTTCAAAAAGAAAGTTGTGACAGTTCATATTAGTGAACCAACAGCCAAACTGTGTGAATTGGAAAAAAAAGAAGCAAACACTCCCAAGAGAAGGCAGGAAATCATCAAACTTAGGGCTGAAATCAACAACTTAGAAACAAAAAGAACAATACAAAGAATCAATGAAACCAAGAGTTGGTTCTTCGAGAAAATAACAAAATAGACAGACCCGTAGCCAAATTAACAAAAAGGCAGAGGGAAAAAACCCAAATCAACAAAATCAGAAATGAAAAGGGAGAAATAACAACAGGCACTGAGGAAACCCAGAGAATATTTAGGTCCTACTTTAAAAATCTATACTCCACCAAATATGAAAACATAAGCAAAATGGACAATTTTCTTTATTGATTCCAACTACTGAAGCTAAATCAAGATCAGGTTAACAGACTAAACATCCCTATAGCCCCTAGGGAAATAGAAACAGTCATTAAAAATCTCCCAACCAGTAAAAGCCCAGGGCAGGATGGCTTTAGCACAGAATTCTACCAGACCGTCACGCAAGAGTTTACACCAATACTCTTCAAACTCTTCCAGCACATCAAAACAGAAAGAACACTGCCAAACTCATTCTATGAGGCCACTGTCACTCTGATTCCTAAACCACACAAAGACCCAACAAAGAAAGAGAACTTCAGACCAATCTCCCTCATGAACATAGATGCAAAAATACTTAATAAAATACTAGCAAACCGAATTCAAGAACACATCAAAAGTATCATACACCATGATCAAGTAGGCTTCATCCCGGGAATTCAGAGATGGTTCAATATAGGAAAGTCTGTCAACGTAATTCACCATATAAATAAGATGAAAGAAAAAAAAACACATGATAATCTCACTAGATGTGGAAAAGGCATTTGACAAGATCCAACACCCCTTCATGCTAAAAGTTCTGGAGAGAATGGGCATACAAAGACTGTACCTAGAAATAATAAAGGCAATATACAGCAAGCCAGTAGCCAACATCAAATTAAATGGAGAGAATCTTGAAGCATTTCCTCTAAACTCAGGGACTACATAAGGATGCCCACTTTCATCATATCTCTTCAATATAATATTTGAAGTTCTTGCTAGAGCAATAAGACAACTAAACTAGATTAAGGGGATACAAATTGGAAACGTAGAAGTCAAATTATCCCATTTTGAAGATGATATGATAGTATACATAAGCGACCCCAAAAATTCCACCAGAGAACTCTTACAGCTGATAAACACCTTCAGCAAGGTGGCTGGAAACAAATTTAATTAAAAAAAAAATCAGAAGCCCTTCTTTATACAACAAGTAAATGGGCTAAGAATGAAATCAGGGAAACAACTCCCTTCACAATAGCCACAAACAATATAAAATACCTTGGAATAACTCTAACCAAGCAAGTAAAGGACCTGTACAACAAGAACTTCAAGCCCTTGAAGAAACAAAGTGAAGAGGCCTTTAGAAGATGGAAAGATCTCCCATGCTCATGGATAGGTAGGATCAACATAATAAAAATGGCCATCCTACCAACTCTAACCAAGCAAGTGAAGGACCTGTACAACAAGAACTTCAAGCCCTTGAAGAAACAAAGTGAAGAAGCCTTTAGAAGATGGAAATATCTCCCATGCTCATGGATAGGTACGATCAACATAAATAAAAATGGCCATCCTACCAAAAGCAATATATAGATTTGTAGAGAGCTGCGACGTGCCGCGCCCTAAAGATGGCGCCGGTTTCCGCCTTCCACCAGCCCGACGGTGAGCGCTCTCGGTGGTATACAAATCCATATTTGGCTAAGACTGCTGATCTGGCTTGCTTCCGCATACGTGGGCCTCTAAGATAGCACTACATGGCTTTACTTGATTGGCTGTTCATTTAGTACTTAGCCTGTGGGTTGGGTCTGCCCGGGTATTCGGAAGACTGTTTTCAAGGGACCTGAATAAACTGCTGGAGAAGAGCTTTTGCAAGTTGCGTCATCCTTGCTGGTCGAGGGGGACGTGACAAGTGGTGGCCCATACGGGGACCCAAAAAAGACTCAGAACTCCTGCAGTCAGGGGCAGCACGCTGGTAAGTTCCTGGGATAAATTGGGACAATAAAGTTTCACGGAAATAGCGAACACAAGGCAAAGTTTCGCGGAGATCGCGAACTAAAGGTAAAGTTTCGCGGAGATAGTGAACAAACGGTAAAGTTTCGCGGAGATAGTGAACAAATGGTAAAGTTTCGCCGAGATTGCGAACAAAGGGTAAAGTTTCGCGGGAAATTGCGAACCGAAAGTAAATTTTTAATCATGGGATCGTCTCAGTCACATCCAATTTTTCTGGCTCTTCAGGAGCTACTTTTAGCTAGGAATTTGAAACTTAAGAAGTCTACCCTAGAGAGATTTTTGAATGAATGCGATTCCGTGGCTCCGTGGTTTGCGGTGTCCGGGAATCTTAAGGTATCCTGCTGGGACAAATTAGGCAGGGACTTGGATTTTGCTTGGGAACAAGGTACTCTAAAGCATGGAGTAAGACCGATTTGAAAGATGGTGAGGAGTTGTTTAGGAGATCAGAGATATCGCAAGGCAGTGGAAAAAGGACAAAAGGCATTAGAACAGTTAAAAGAGGAGCGCTCGGTCAAATCTGGGAAAGATACTTTGGAAGAGGATAGCTCAGAGCATAAAGAGGAACTTAAAATGTTAACAAAGAAAATGGAGAAGTCATCTTTGAGAAAGAGTTCTCACTGCACCCGGATAGAGCCCTCAGGTCCGGGGCCGCCTGTGTTGGTGCCGCCTTCATATAATGAGACTTCCCCTCCGAGTGGTCCTAGTGGGTGGTCATTCTGTCCAAATGTCTGGAGGGAAGTGAGACATGAGCTGTACTACTCTGTCTTTCAGGATGGAGGAGTAATTTATCAAAGAGGTAGTTTTTCCCTAGGGTCCGCTACCAATCTGGATTTTTCTAGCGGTAGTGGCTCTGGTACTTGGAATTCTTTGTTTCATTCTTACCGCAATAAGACCTTTTCAGCTTCGCCAGTATGTCTCTGGCCTCCTTTTCTGTGGATTGTAAGTAATGGGAGTGCATCCTTGGGTGAAGAAAAGTTGGTATGCACTCCGGGCACATGTTTTTATGCCCTATGCTGGAATGCCACAGCCTTTCCTGTGGCTGTGGTGACTAGAATGCCTCGATATGTACCAGTTCCTGTAGAGGCCCCTAATACCATGATGCTATTCAGGTTTAAAAGAGATTTTGGCATCACTGAAGCTATTGTTACTGCTTGGCATCACTGCAGCTACTGTTACTGCCATCACTATTGCTGCTGTGGGAGCTACTGCCTCAGCTATTGCCTTGTCTAGTTCTATACAGACTGCCAATGCCCTGAATAACATCTCAGCCACTGTATCACAGGCATTGGATACCCAGACCTCTATGAATTCTCATCTCAAAGGAGGTCTTATGATAGTTAATCAACGCATAGATTTAATACAAGAACAGATTGATTCTCTTTGGCAACTAGCACAATTGGGGTGTGAGTGGAAAATGCAAGGTTTGTGTGTTACTTCCGTGCAGTATCAAAATTTTACAAAGGCTGCTAATTTGTCTAGACAATTGTCAAAGTTCCTCTTACAGGACTGGTCGGCTGAATTTGAAAATTTGATGAGAGAGCTGAGAGCGACAATCGTCCACATCAATTCCACTCGGGTGGATCTGAGCCTGGCTACTGGTTTGACTTCCTGGATACAGACGGCTATGGATCACCTCAAGGAGTGGGCGGGCGTAGGCTCTTTGGCAATACTGATGATACTAGCCTCTCTGGTTTGCCTATGGTGCATCTACAAAATGAGAGCCACACAAAAGCGTAATGCAGCCATGATTATACAAGCCCTTGTCGCCATTGAGGCGGGCCAGTCCCCTCAGGCGTGGCTCACTGCCGTGAAGCCTTAAATCTTCACTGAGCATAGTCCCTGCCCACTGAGGTATTCGTTCCACGGATATTAGGGTCTGGCAAGTCAATGATGGAGTTGACGGGTAAGTCTCGGCCACCTAAGACAGGGCAGTCCCGAGTGGGGAGGCTGACCCAGAGACGGGTAAGAGTTTGAGCACTGCCCTCCTACAGGCTCAGGCCCACCGTGAGATCCCCAGATAGAGGGATTACGAAGCCTTTCCAGGGACTTTTACCAACTTTAGAAAAAATAAAAAAGGGGGAACTGTAGAGAGCTGCGACGTGCCGCACCCTAAAGATGGTGCCGGTTTCCGCCTTCCACCAGCCCAACGGTGAGCGCTCTCTATGATAAACAAGTTCATATTTGGCAAAGACCGCTGATCTGGCTTGCTTCCGCATACGTGGGCCTCTAAGATAGCACTACGTGGCTTTACTTGATTGGCTGTTCATTTAGTATTTAGCCTGTGGGTTGGGTCTGCCCAGGCATTCGGAAGACTGTTTTCAAGGGACCTGAATAAACTGCTGGAGAAGAGCTTTTGCGAGTTGTGTCATCCTTGCTGGTCGAGGGGGAACGTAACATAGATTCAATGCAATTCTTATCAAAATTCCAACACAATTTTTTAAAGACCTCGAAAAATTATTCTCAATTTCACATGGAACAACAAAAAAAAAACCGGAATACCTAAATCAATCCTGTACAATAAAAAAACATCTGGAGGTATCACCATCCCAAATTTCAAGCTGTACTTCATAGCAATAGTAGTAAAAACAGCATGGTACTGGTATAGAAACAGACCAGTAGATCAATGGAATCAAACTGAAGACCCAGAAATGGACCCACACACCTATGGCCTTTCTGACAATGAATCCAAACCCACACAATGGAAAAAGGACAACATCTTCAACAAATGGTGCTGGTCCAACTGGATGTCCACTTGTAAAAGAATGAAATTATTGCAATACTTATCACCTAGTACAAAACTTAAGTCGAAATGGATCAAAGACCCTAACATAAGCCCTGTCACACTAAATCTACTAGAAGAGAAAGTGGAGGAAACCCTCGAATTTATTGGCACAGGTGACAACTTCCTGAACAGAACACCAACAGCTCAGGACCTGACCAACAATCAATAAATGGGACCTCATGAAACTTAAAAACTTCTGTAATGCAAAAGACACTGTCATTCAAACAAAACGGCAGCCTACAGATTGGGAAAAAATCTTCACCAACCCCACATCTGACAAAGGGCTAATATCCAAAATTTACAAAGAACTCAAGAAATTAAATGCCAAGAAACGAAATAATCCAATTGAAAAATGGGGAAAAGAGCTAAACAGAGAATTCATAAAGGAGGAATCTGTAAAGGCTGGGAGACACTTGAAGAAATGCTCAGCATCCTTAATCATCAGAATAATGCAACTCAAGAAGACTCTGAGATTCCATCTCACACCTGTCAGAATGGCTAAGATCAAAAGCTCAAATGACAGCACATTGTGACAAGGATGTGGAGAAAGTGGAACCCTCCTCCACTGCTGGTGGGAGTGCAGGCTTGTGCAACCACTATGGTAGTCAGTCTGGCAATATCTTAGAAAACTTGGAATAGCTCTGCCTCGGGACCCAGCCATACCACTTCTGGGTATACATCCAAATGACTCCTCACCTAATCACAAGGAAGTTTCCTCATCTATGTCCATAGCAACCTTATTTGCAATAGCTACAAACTGGAAACTACCCAGATGTCCCTCAACTGAAGAATGGATTAAAAAACTGTGGTACATCTACACAATGGAATACTACTCATCTATCTCAAACAAGGAAATCATTCAATTTACAGCCAAATGGATGGAACTAGAGAAGCTCATCCTGAGTGAGCTATCCCACACTTAGAAGGATGCTCATGGCATCTATTCACTTATAGTAGGATTTTAGCTATATAGTACAGGATATCTATACTACAACCAACGCACCAAAGGGAATGTGCACATAGACTTTTTCTTTTTCTTTTTTTTTTTGTTTGTTTGCTTTTAGTTTTCTCTCCCTGGCAATAAGACACTTTTCACTGGTGGTACTGCCTTGTAGACCCCCAGTGTACGAGGAGGCTCTTGGCCCTCATATGACTTCTGAACTGAGGCAAGGGACTGTTATGTAGGGACACTTCACTCCAGAGGAGTGGGATGGAAGGGTTACGGGGTAGAGGGTGGGAAGGAGGGGCTGGGAAGGGAGGAAAGAAGACAATATGATGGAGTTATAACCTGAAGCAACAAATAAAACATTTATTCATTTAAAGAAATCTTATCCATCATAAAAACAAACAAATATATACATAAAGGTTTAGAAATTTGTACATTTATGGAACTGTTTTTGAGATGAAGATATAGCTCAGTTTGCAAAATGTTTGCCTTATGAGTGTGAAGTCCTTCATTTGAACCTCAGCTTTCTATAACCAAACATGGCAGCACATGCCTGTAATCCTAGCATTTGGGAGGTAGCAGCATAAGAATCATATCAAGATCACTTGCAGCTGCAGACTATGAGACCACTATGCACAAATATATGCCTACACACCAACGCACATACACACACATTCACGTATGCACACACGCAAACACATTCATGCATGCACACGCAAACACACATGCACACACACACGAACAAACATCTAATGGAAAAAAGAAGCCAAGGATTTACAAGTATGCAAAGAGGTGGCACATGGACTTGTTTGGAGAGGGGAAAAGGAAGGGGAGAAATGATGCAATTATAGTATAATCTCAAAAAATAAATTAAATGTTTAAAAAAAATTTTTGGCCCCACCCATATTAGCCCTGATGTCAAATAAGATACTTTCCAATTTTTGAAAAACAGAAGTAAATGATGGCTAAGCATTAGTTGATTATGACAATGAAAAATTACTTAGTGATCAATTCCCTCCTACCTCATTGCTAATGACAAGATAGTTCATATGTGTTAACATGACTTGAGAATTGTTGCTATTAGTGAATGCTTTTAAAATGAAGGGAATAACTTGAAGGGATAAGATGACCTACTAAAGATATTGCATGACCCAGAATGAGCTAGATTGGGCCTAGACCTAGGAGAGAGAGAGAGAGAGAGAGAGAGAGAGAGAGGACATTGCAGTTAGACAGATCCTGAAGGAAGTAAAATGACCTTAGAAATCATTTTCTGTCTGGTAAGTATTTTCTCAGAAGAACTTGGGAGGCATTGAAGAAAAAGGGGGGGCTTTTTTCTGTGACCTTTAACCATTTATAAGAAAATTGCCTAGCCAAAAAAAAAAAAAAAAAAACCAACAAAAACAAAACAAAACAAAAAGGTCCATGGTGGTGAAGAAAATCAGGACAAATTTGTATGTACAATTATGCCAGAGACTGGAAATCTCATAAGCTAATACTCTACAGAGTATCTGTACTCCCAAGAGAGGAACAATGAAACTGAAATATTTTACAATGCAAACCAACTAACTTTCAAGGTCTTCCACGAATGAATCAAATGAATTTATTTTATCACAATGTCAAAACTGTAAACTAGTAAAAGCTTTACTTCCTCATCTAAATGAGAAAACAGAGCTCACCATATATGTTCTTTAAGATCATGAAGCTAGGATATTGTAAAAGTGGGATTGAGGCAGTTAGAAATAATGATAAATCTAGCGCTGTTGTCATAAAACAAAACCATAAGTCATAACAGAAAAAGCAGGCTGCCAGGGGATGCTGTGATTTATGTACCAATTGGTAAAAGAGATCTAGGGCACTATGTCTTAAATTTAATTTTGTTAAACTCAGAGCAATTCATCTTAACAAACCAAAGTGCAGTGTCAGTTAAAATGACTTGAGTTCTCTTTCCATCTCTGGAAGGCAAGCTAGGCCCACTCAAGGTGTCAACAGTAAGTATACTATAGGCTTCCCAAAGTAGACAAAATAGAACACAGACTTTAAGGACTCCTTCACTAGCATTTTCCACATTGTTTTGCAAATTAATCACTGAAGAGGCTTGAATGCATTCATCTTGACTTAATTTTCTAATCTTCAAATCAGAAAGAGAATTAGCTATCATAAAAGATGAATGCAAACAACTGAAAGCAGAATACATTGCTAACTACACTAAAGCACTTACTTTGGTATGCAATTAATAAATATTTTAAAATCATACCCTTGATTCAGTCACACAAATGATGAATCAATTGTGGAAAGTATAAACACAAATGATAGGACAATAGAAATATTAAATCAATACTTTCTGAAGTCAATTAAGAAGAACCAAATCTTAACAAAAGTAATAAAAAGACAAAACAAACATATATAATGAATTGGTTAGAAATTTTAAAAATTAAGTGAGCTCAAAATTTATAGAGCACCAGGGTCCAGTTTGATCAACCTTATTTCTCCAAGCTATGGTTCTGAACTGGTGGACAGATTTTAACATTTTACATTCAAACATACATAGTTCTGTGAAATCATAGAATATTGCCTATGATAAATTCTATCCCCAAGATTCAGGTAGCATATAAACAGCAATATATATATATATATATATATGAAAAATATATGCATGTATAATGTATATGTACATGTAAATTTATATATTTTGAGACAATGTTTTGGAGTCTGGGTTTTTAGACTTTTCTACAATTCATTAAGTTATAGAGACAGACTTTGAGCTGATATTTCTTCTCCCTAGGCCTCCTGAATACTGGGATTATAGGCAACTTCCACATACCTGTTCTTTGCCTATCCATTCACTGGTTCCCTGACTCATTTTCATTTGAAACAAATGGCCTGGCCAGAAACTCCCTTGTAAAAATATCGTAAGAAGAATCTCTAAAGAATAATGAAACAAGATTTTATATGTGAATTCTTTTTCTCAGTATGCATATTGCATATACATTTTTATCTTGAGTGATTAGTCTAAAATGATAGAAGACATCTTTTTGTTTTTACTTTGCTGGGACGTTGGAATTTTTGTCTTATCGCCATTGTATATTATTTCTAAACAAATAAAGTCTATCTACACTACAAAACTCTTAGATTAGTGTATGTTATCTGTGGGGACATAGGAAAAAGTAAATACTAATAAATCAATGCCTCAACCTGAGAGTATAAATAATATTTCACGGAGGCTGTTTGTTTGATACTTTCATGAATGATAGATGAGACATCATACTTATTTGGGCCTCAGAGCTATGAGCAATGCTTAGGGGAAAACATGTTCAAAATTCAAATTGGTCTTGATTATCTGGAAAAGGATCGTAAATAAATATAATGGTGCTAAACTACAAAGTCATTGTAATACATCTTAAATGGGGAAGGGGGAGGGGAAGAGGAAGTACAATGTACCAAAAGCAGGAGGCTGTTTAATCTACATTGTGGTGTTTATTGGGCACTCTCCCAGACAGAGTGGGACTCACATGAGGAGGCTTTGGTGTTGATCTTTAAGTATTTCTTTTCCATTACATAATGGAAGAAATAAAAAGGAAGGTAAAATACAAATTAAAATCCCCTTAAAATACGAATACAGGCATATAAAAGCAGGGAAACATGAATTAAGAATTGCATGAGTGATATTGGAAATAGGTTTCTTACCTTCCACCTTTCTTACCTTCTACTTTGGCAGCCAATTACTACCTTGTTTACCTCCTTATTCCAAACTACTAAGGTAGTGAAGTGATTATGTCAACGAATCTAAAGGGATGAAGTATTCTGTCCAACTGTATTTCCAATTAACAGTGGTAGTTTTATGAATGCTTATAATTTATGTTTCCGCAGTATCCATTGTGCATTCAATTAAGATTTTTCTAATACAAACAGAAAGTTTAAGTCTTGCTTACTATAGTGTCCAGTCTGTATGATCTGGAGTTTTAGCTCATGCATGCTTTCTTTAAACCAACTAATTAAAACTTCATACTAGTGACCTGTTTGGATGCTGCCCTGAAGTCAGGAAAAGAAGCTGTCAGTCAATTCCTTTCCTTCTATGTTTGCACTGTCTGTGTTTGAACTAGTGGTAAGTTGTGTGCCTCTCAAGATCTCAAGTGAAAAACTCATTACATATTCACATTATATCACTATAGCTATGTCTGCCAAGGAAACCTGTGATAGGTAACCTAGAAGGACACTGTGCAGAATGATTTTCCACTGAGCTGTTTTATCAAGATCTAGACCTTGTGTGGCTGCAGGGTACAAAGGTGCAAGCTGACTGGATGGAAAAAACCACTATTTTTTTTTTTTTAATTTAAATTCTGAACAAGGGAAGGGAAGTACAAAATACCACGCTTTAGTAATCTACAGTAATTCGTACAGGTGAATAGCATACAATTACCCATTTTCTCTACTAAAAGACACTTGAAATTTTGTATTCATCACTTACTCAGTACTGTTGCCTAGTTCTACCACCCATTGGTATTGCTGAGAATATTCTCATCCCTCGAGAATGGAAACACTATGACGGCCCAAATTTTGTGAAGTTCTGTGATGCTTCAAGATAACAGAAATTTCAAGTTACTTTAAACTTGGAGACTTCATTTCTATTACTGGACTAATTAATCAGAATAAAAAGTTGAAAACTGTTGTGATCATTCCTGATGTGTTGGGAAATCACTGTTTCCATATAAGCAGATTTTACCTAAAACAGACATATACTTTTTCTGTAAGATCAAATTTGAGACACATAATTGTAGTAACTAACACATAATTGTAGTAACTAGTGCCATTAACAGAAAATGAAGCAATGAGAAGTTGTTAACCAAATGTATAGCAGAGAAAAACTAGAGTACACTGTGAGTGAACATGAGTGTGGGGGAGTACCTAGTAATAATAATGCACCAAGTAGAGGAACAAAGAGGGAGGGAGGGAGGAAGGGAGGGAGGGAGGGAGGGAGGGAGGGAAGGAGAGAGGGAAGGAAGGAGAGATGAAGGGAGGGGCCAAGAGGGGAGGAGGGAGGAAACTATGTTCTAGAAATAAATACTTTTTTAAGAAAAGAGTTAATAAGCTTTAAAACATAATAAAAATACAATATAAAATTTTCAAACTATAATTTACCTTACTGGCATGAAAAGAAAATGGCCTTAATTTCAGATTAGAATGTTAGACTGCAGGTGGCTACAGAGATTACACAAACTTGATAGCAGCTTAAAAGTTTTTTTTTGTTTTTTGGTTTTTTTTTGTAGAGGTATAGGCTATTTCCATGGTTTGGCATTAAAAAGCAGGTAACAGGTTTAAAACACTGTAAATAAATTAAAGGTGACAGCTGTTCAACCTGGTTTTACAAACCTCCAAGAGTTGAAAAAACTTAGAGCTAAGGTAAAATAATGCATGGTGTTAGCCCATGCCTTAACCTCCAGCAGAGACAGGAGGATCACTATAGAGTTAGTTGTCTTATAAATTCTAGAGTTACAAGAAACAGGGTGGTGATGGTGCACACCCTTAGTCACATCATTGGGGAAGAATACACCCTTAATCCCAACACACTAGAGACAGAAACAGGCAGATCTCAGAGCTCAAGGCCACCTGATACAAAACAAGCTCTAAACAGAGAAAAACTTTGATCCAGGGGTGGAGGAGCACATCTTTAATCCCATCAGTTGGAAACCACATGTCTTTGATCCCAAAACTTAGAATGCAGAGACAGGCACATAGGATTTGGAAAGATTTAAGTTTTAAAGCTACTTACAAAAGGCAGGCTGCAATTCAAACAAATTGTCCTTTGAGATCTCAAAATATATACACTAAAGGTTTGTTTAGCTCCAAAATATCAAAATAATTTCTTCTTTAATCCGGATTGAAAGGTAATACTTTATATATTATCAAAAAACCAAATTTGCTCCAGGAAAAATATTACCTGACCCCCCAAAAAAAGGTAATTGTCCCAGAGTTAGGATTAGGGCAGGGCTCTGTTCTTATCTTTCCAGGAGATTTAAAGCATCCATTCAAGGAATGCAGGGACAACTGGACAACGGAAACCTCAGCAGAAAACAGATCAGACACCAAAGAAGACGAGTGGCCCAGATGATCCAGCCTTGCAGACTTCTTCAATAGCAGTTTCCTCAAAAGTCTATAACCACAACAACTCAAAATCGCTAAGATCGTTCAGCTCCACAA
>CAJQZJ010032367.1:2591337-2617197 GCA_907164525.1 Lophiomys imhausi | reverse complement strand
ACACACACACACACACACACACACACACACACACACACACACACACATTTTCTCTAAAATCCCTGATTTATGATGGTTTCATTTGGTCCATGTACTTGTATAATTTTCTACTGGTGTGTGGGCTAAAATTAGTGGCTTGTTGGTAATAAATGGGACACATAAAGTCAGTCCTATGATTTGGTTACACAAGATTGTGGCTGCTGACTTACTAGCAATCTCACCCTCTTTCTGAGTTTCTTTGATGCTAGAGAGATTTACTTGACAAGGATTATACTGCCATTCCATGATACCAATTAAGATTTCAGCCCCAATGTAGTAGCCCTGGGTGAACTCAATGCTGCTAATGATGACAGAACTTTTCTGAAACATCGTGAATCAAATGAGCCAAGGCCAGTTGTCATCACCAGACAGTCTCACTGCAGCCATTTCTATGACCTTAATGCTTAAGGGAGGAGAAAAGAAAATAGTGCTATCCCAGGACAATTTTGATTCATATGTGAAATGAAAATTTCTAATTCTATTACTTCTCTCTCTCTCTTACACACACACACACACACACACACACACACACACACACACACACACAAAACCCTGTTCCTAACTCCACACACATACCTCTTTAGGGCATGTTATATATATTTCATGTTTACTTTTGAGAAGTGTATAATACAAAGGTTATTTACATGTTCATATTGAAAGGCCTATTCCTAACTCCACACACATGTCTTTAGTACATGTTACACACATTTCATATTTACTCTTGAGAAGGGTACAACACAAAGGTTGTTTAATAAACTTTATTTACTTATTCACATTAAAAGAAAATGAAAGTTGGATTACAAGTTAATGAGTTATAACTTGTTTAAGTGTTTGTAATTATATCATCTTCTCCATTTAAGTAAAAGATAAGATGTGTTGTTAAATGTATTGAAGCAGAGCTAATGAGTGGTCTTGGTGCATCGGGCCTTGCATTCTTTATATCAAGATTGTGTTATGGCACTAGAAATTCTGGGAAGTAAGAAAGCCTTATTAAAATGTAATTATTCTACCCAGAAAAGAATGCACATTTAGCTTTTAACATCCATTCAGTCAATAGTATAGGTAAATTATCATGTATTTCCTAGTTCTCTAAATGGGAGCAAAGCTGGAAATCAAGAAAGTGCATTTTTCTGAACCCCACATGGCTTCTTTTCTGGAGAACTACAGAGAAATGTCATGTGCCTGGAAACTTGTTTGGACAGTACATCCAAAAGAAAAGGCAGTATTAAATATGCAACAAGCTGTGTATTCCTACATGGTTTTAGTGAAGCCTTATTCACAATTTTGGTTTAATTGACAAATTCTTTTATTCTAGAATCATCGAGGCATAGATAAGAAAGCAAGGACACAGTCTGGAATGTGGCTATAGAAAAACTGAAATGTACAGGTTCTTTTCAAGTCACTGCTTGATAGTTCACAGCTTCTTCATCTTGTAAATATATGTATAACCTATGAGGTTTTTTTTTTTAAATCAAGCATGCTCTTATCTTTGTAGTAATCTGATCAACTAATTTCTCTGTCTCAACTAAAGTTTTTAGAACATTGGAATGCTCAGCAGTATTATAAGACCAACTTACCGAAGCAGACCATATTCAAGAGAGAAAAATGAGAGCGGCATTACAGCAGGAGTACACACATCTGAAATAACTGACAATATAATGATCTGAGGAAAGCTTTATAGTAACTGCTGTAATGGATGGTGTGCTCAGGTGTACTCAGTAAAAAGAGGTACACAGAGGCTCCCATCCATCGTGCTTTATGGAAAATAAATGCCCATCATCATCACTATCATCAGTGAGAGAGTGGAGGACAAGGTTTGACAGGACATTGTCTGGATTCACTGCAGCTTCAAATTGCAAATCTGACAGTTCATATCCTGATAATATGGAGGAATTTGCTTGACCTTTCAGTTTCTTCAGGGATAATGTATTCACCCATTATAAAGCTCTCAATTGATTAAAGTGGCACCTAGTAGGAGTTTCCAGTTATATGAGATGATTAAGCAGTGGTGGCTCATGAAAATAATGTGTACTCTTCCTAAAGCTGACTCTTCCTAAAATTCTTTAATGTAAAGACAGAGTATCCAATGAAATAAATCGGGTTAGGGAATATTATAAAAAATAGTAATGGACATAGAAATGAGACAAAGAACTGTCATACTTAGGGATTCATTGCTACGACGGAACACCGTGACAAAGAGTAACTTTGGGAGGAGGAAGGTGTTTATTTCAATTACATCTCTATATCATAGTTTATCATAAAGGCAATTGGGAGAAATTCGAACAGGGGAGAAGGCTGGAAGGAGTGTCTGATGCAGAGGCCATAGAGGACTGCTGGTTACTGGCTTATCCTTATAGCTTTGTCAATTTGTTTACTTATGCATCCCCAGGATGACATATCCAAGGATGACACAATCCATAATGGTCTGGATCCTTCCATATCAACCACTAATTGAGAAAATGTCTCACAGGCTTGCCCATAAACCATTGTTATGAAAACATTTTCTCAATTAATGTTCTCTTTCTAACCAGCACAAGAATCAAGATGAAAAAACTAGATGTATCTAACAAACTTTCTCTAGATCTATACTGCCAACAAAATAACAGCTGAGAAATTTAGTAGTGACAACACATAACCACCTAGTGAGCTACCAACCTCTTGAAAAGAGGAACCCAGTAGACAATGATAGGGTTTCCAAGGAATTATCTTACTACATAGACACTTTGTCACATGGTTAAGCATGATGATGTAAAAGAAATGCTCTCCAGTGTAATAATGAGCATAGAAGCTACTTCTAGAGAATAGAATTGAGTCTGTGCCAAAAATACTCTCCAACTCAATATGGCAAGCCAGTAAGGTGTCTGCCTTATGGAATGTTGACTTGCCCGTGGCTTTGTTTTTGTTTGTTTGTTTGTTTGTTTGTTTCTCTGTCTATTTGAGTTGTACTGAAATAAATCCAACCTCTCTTTTCAGTCCAGAATTTTCAGATTTAAAAAGAGTCATTTGCATACTGTGAGCATCATGCCTGCTAATAGAAAGTGTTACACTTGATCCTGGATGTTTATCCTTACTAAATGAAGCTATTCTCTTTTCTTCTTTGAGGAATAAATGAATGATTTAGCAGAAAAGAAAGGAAATAATATGTTGGTTTGTTGAAAATTGTTACTTTACTTAGTTATATGAGTCTCCTAATTGCTTCTTTATTAATCTTATATTCTTTAACAAACCCACAAAGAACAATCAAGAAAGTATTATTGATGTGCTTCCAAATTCCCACTGTCAGAACAAATTTTCCCCAGTTGTAGTGTTTAACTCATGAGTTCCAGTTCTGTATTGATAATAGTTGAAAATATTGATAATAGTTGTTTCCATGATAAGGAAGACTGTGATTATGCATTTTCCAGAAAATATCTGGTAAATATCCAATTCTTAAAAAACACTATTCTGTCATTTATTCTTTTAGTAAGAAAATGAAGCTTCAATGAAAAGATTGTCTCTTGAAACTTACAACTCTATCAGAAACTTACTTTACAACAAAGTAACCTGTGAAGTTTAATGTGTACCATAAACAATTTAGGTATTTCTCAGTTTTATAATGAAAAAAATTAAAAATATATAATCAAGGGCCAAATTAAAGGAAGTTTAAAGTTATTCATGCTTCAATGATATCATGAAGTAGAATTGATTTATTTATTATTCTTTTGATTACATCATCTAAAGTTTACAGTCTAAACTGAATGATTTGATCTGATCATGGAATCATAAAATATACAGACTGTTAAAAGAAGATGGCAACTTGCCTCCATTCAAAAATATTGTCATTCGTACATTAGCAATGGTCATAAGTGACCAAAAATCCTTAAGACAATGCCATTTATTTACCTGAAGTCCTCAGAGTCTAGAGATATTCTTATATCTTAGGCATAATTTCCAATTTAATGGTTTACTTGTCATTGCTACTTTGAGGGCAGTTATCCTTATTTGGGCAATTTTTTAATTAAAACGTTTAGTATAAAATTGCCCCAGATTTTAGTTCAGGTGACCAGTGGCATTGTTTCAGACATGGAGGACTTTCATGCATTTTTGGACAAATAGGTTAGTACATAGAATTAAGTTGAAAGCCATCTGACTGGTAGCGTGATGATTCATGACAGTTGTGTGGCTGATAGGGTCAGTGACCTTTGGAACCATGATTCGGGTCAGCTCTGAAAGTGAGTACTGCTGCTTCATTCCATGCTGGGGAAAGCCTTAGTTAAATGGTGTATGAGACAAAGAAAAAGGAATGTTCCATCTCTGTTAATGAGATTAATTATTATGTCCAGCAGAACTGCAGACTCATAAGGTAATTAACCACAGAAACTTTGTGCTTTAAAAACAAGAGAAGCTGAGGGTGAGAACTTTTTTAGATTTCTCATTTTCTTTGGTTGTTGTACTGATTTCTTCAATTGAATATTCCATGCCTGAGATTCTGTCTTCCATCTCTATTTTAATGTTCATTTATTACTTCAGGTTATATCTCCATCACAGTAGTCTCTTTCTACCCTTCCCAGTCTCGCCCTCCCACCCTCTACCCCCTATCCCTTCCATCCCACTCCTCCCGAGTGGAGTATCCCTACATATCAATCCCCTGCCCCAGTTCAACAGTCATATGAGGACCAAGAGCCTCCTCATACACTGGGAGCCTACAAGGCAGCACCACTAGGGCAAAGTCTCTCATTGACAGGTAACAAAGTCTATGTTCCTGTTCCCTTTGGTGCATTGGTTGTAGTATACTTATCCTGTATTATACGGCTAAACTGATTATAAGTGTATAGATGCCTCTTGTGTCCTATTTTTGATACTTATGTCTGTAGTTCCTGTTCTCTTCCCTTGACTTTCCACCTCCAGGATTATCTCTGCTTGTGATTTCTTTATTGCTTCCACTTCCAATTTCAAGACTTGAACAATTTTGCTAATTTTATGTGTTTGCTATGCCAATTTGCTTGTCTTTGTCTGAAAATCTTTCAAATCTTTCATTGCCTTGTCTCTTTCCCATTCCATTTGTAGTATGTTGGCTCAGAGGTCTCCAATGGTATTCTCTATTGCTTTCATTTGTAAAATTTAGGATTCTTTAAATTATTTCAGGGATTTAATTTCTTCTTGTAAGGACTCCATCACTTTCCTAAGTATAGATTTGTCATCATTTTCATGTGTTTCAGCTGTGGTATGATATTCATGGCTTGCTGTGTTAACCTTGCTGAACCTACAGATTGGGAAAAGATCTATACCAACCCCACTTCCGACAGAGGGTTAATATCCATAATTTATAAAGAACTCAAGAAATTAAACACCAAGAAACCAAATAATCCAATGAAAAAATTGGAAACAAAGCTAAACCAAGAATTCACAAAGGAGGAATCTCTAATGGCAGTGAAACATTTGAAGAAATGCTCAACATCCTTAATCATCAGAAAAATGCAACTCAAGATGACTCTGAGATTCCATCTCACACCTGTCAAAATGGCTAAGATCAAAAATTCAAATGACAGCACATGCTGGCAAGGTTGTGGAGAAAGAGGATCACTCCTCCTTTGCTGCTGGGAGTGCAAACTTGTACAATCACTATGAAATCAGTCTGGTGATATCTTAGAAAACTTGGAATAGCCCTACCTGAAGACCCATATATATCACTTCTGAGTGTCCACTCAAACAATTCCTCACCAAACCACAAGGACATATCCTCATCTATGTCATAGCAGCTTTATTTGTAATAGCTAGAAATGGAAACAACCCAGATGTCCCTCAACTGAAGAGCAGATAAAAAAAAATTGTGGTATGTTTATTTACACAATGGAATACTACTCAGCTACCAGAAACAAGGAAATCATGCAATTCACAGCCAAATTCATGGAACTAGAAAAGCTCATCCTGAGTGAGCTAACCCAGACTCAGAAAGATGCACATGGCATCTACGCACTTATAATTGGATTTTAGCCATATAGTACAGGATAACTATCCTACAACCAACATACCAAATACCAAAAGGATCAGGAACATAGACTTTGTTACTTATTAATGGGACAGTCTGCCCTAGGGGTGGTACCATGTAGGTCCCCAGTGCAAGAAGAAGCCTTATCTCGTATATGACTGTTGAAATGAGAGGGGCTGATATGTAGGGACACTCCACATTGGAGGAGTAGGATGGGTGGGTGAGGTAGGACAGGGTTGCAGGGTGGAAAGAGAGCACTCTGATGGAGATGTAACTAGAAGTTATAAATAAACATTAAAAAAAAAACAAGAGAAACAATGATTGGTTCAATTTTCTGAGTCTTGTGTTTTGTTTGTTTGTTTTATAATTTTCCAAGAAAGCACTAAGGTAGCTTTGTTCCATACTATCATTCTAAGAGTATCTTTTTTTTTTTTATGGTGAAGGTTTAAAGGTAGGAACAACGAGTTTGTTTAAAATGAAAGGTGAAGATTCTGAAAAACACACTCCTGTCTGTGAAAGGGCCAGAATCTGAACCCAAGAAACTAGTCCTAATGAATGGTAATACTTAGCTACTGCTGTTGCCATAGGTGGTGGCTTTCATTATTTTATACTAAAACAGTCTTCAATGTCAGCTTTCTCAAACAGTGAAACCTCAGATTGTGACTGTTAATTTGAAGAACAAAGAGAGTACTAATTGACAGGGGGAAAGTCAACTAAGAATTAGCTAGCTTGAATTATGACCTCTTACTTTTATGATAGGAGTTATCTCCTTTTAATGAATTTGTATAAATACACATCAAAATGTTATCATCAACAGACAAACACTATATATACATTTGATCAAACTTCATCATTTATATATTTACCTTTAATAGTTTTCAGCAGTGAGTCATTTGAAAAAAATGTTAAAATCTGCCACTGAGTTATTATGTTAACAATGTTTTATATGGAAAGGTTCATTTACATGTTCCCTTGTTTACTTATTTCCTTGTTCTTGCTTGTCAGTACTGTCTTTGGAACCAACCTTATTTCTCCTACTGCCTTATCTTCCTCACTCCTTCTGTTCAAAGTAATAGGTGTTACTATTTCCATTATTTGTATTCTATTGCTGAGAACTCCTTGTAATTTTTAACATATTACATTCTTAAACTAGTTTTCTCTTTTCTTTGTTTAAAGAAGTAAAACTTAAAGTACTTTCACAGCTCAGTAATGGATATTTTATTTCATCAAATAGAAGATTTTTTTTTATACATTTCGTACTGTGTTTCTGTGAACAGATAACAGTCATCTCCTCTTATTTTAAGATCTTCAAATAACTTCTCCCTTGAGATTTGATACCAGCACTATGCTTTTGGATTTTTAAAAATTATTGGTTTAAGAATTTTATAAATGAATGAAGTACATTTTAATCATATTTAATGCCATTAGCCTCCAACTTCTCTCATGTCTCTCTTACCACTCTGCAAATTATACTACTATGTATCTTATTATCTTATTAAGGTAAGATATTATTTTTCTTACATATAATATTATATTAATATATATGTGTTTTATATACGCAATTCTTATTAATTATATATATATATATATATATGTATGTATCTCCTATGATAATGGCATCCATATAGGTATGGGAGTGATCTCTATTCATTAGGCATGAGTGTAGGTGCAGGGATAGGCCCTTAGTAAACTTTTTTTTTTATATAAGGAGAAGTTGACTGTCTTTAGATCTTCAACTCTGGGTGGATTCTGTGAGCCATGGTAGAATGTTGACTAAAGTTTTTATGTGGCCATCTTATGAAGGCAATATGTTGAGAGGTTATTAGCATACCATCTCTGTTATGTCCAGAAGACACTGGTTCGAAACAAGTCATCCTGGCCCTCTGGCTCCTAATATTTTTCTGCTTCCTCTACTACAATGTTTCCTGAGCCTTAGGTGATGTGGTTGTGTTCTATTAAGAACAGGCACTCCACTGTCACTTATTCCTTGTACTTGTGGTTTTCTGTAAGAGTCTCTGCTGCTGCTTCAAAAAAAATGTCTTAATTGGGGGTGAGACTGCATTAACATATGAGTATAATAATTAGTATCTAAAGAATCATCAGTTATTGTCTCAATTTAGCAAAATGGTAATAGTGGGATCTCCTCTAGGATTTATGACCTCTTCAGTTATGTTTTTTTTTTTAATGTATGAGTATGTGATTATGCTACTTGGGTACTTTTTTCAATTTAAAAATGAGAATTTTCATTAATTTATTAAATGTTACCAACCAACACCCCTTTAAATATTGCTTTCTGTTTTCCAACCTTATAGTCATCAAAAGATACATTATGTATTTAATTTTTTTCACTCTTCTCATTGTAGACCTTCATTTCTGTTTTGTATTACCAAAAATGTGCAGAATTATATGGAAATTATATTATATTCAAAAATTAAATGATCCATTAAATTTTAGGGTTCTAGTGACTGGGAAATGTCATATGGCTTAATAACTTGAGTCATAAAAATTAACCAAGATGAAATTAATTTAATTTGTGAAGTCCTCAGAAGGAAGGTAGATAAGAATAAACCAGAGCTTTATGTTCAACTCTGGAAAGACTGAGGCAAGAGGAGTACGAACATGGGGGAATACAAGCTATCTGGATAGAACTTGTCTACTGAGAAGTGAGCAAACACATAAACTCTTAAGTCTTTAAGGGAAGGAAGTTTCTCAAGTAAGGCAAGATGTTGACTAAGTGAGATATTTTTGGCATTATAAACTGAACTACTTCCATAAGAGCAAAAAAATAACAACTGTAGAAAAAAAATATAACTAATTAAATTGTTTACCCAGTATTTATATTATCTTTAATTGGTTGGCGGTGTAAATCCTTAACCCGCCATTATAAATGAATAAACACAGACATTGGGTGGACCTTAACAAGCCTAGGCCTGGGTTGTGTAATGCTAGCCCATCTTAGCTAGCTCATAATTCTATTACCCAAATATAACCCCATATATACATACATCCCTTTGGACTATTATTCTCCATGCTAAGCCGATGTTCCAGGCCACGTGGAAGGATCTTCTTCAATCTACCCCATGGCGCGTCTTCCTTGTTTGCTCCTGGCTTCTTAGACTCAAGGACTTTTCTATTTCTTTTTCTTTATCCTTTTTCTCTTATATATGGAAAAAGGACTTAAAAATAAAAGAAGGGGAATATATGTATATAATATAGAAATGATAAGATGTAAAGATAGATTATCGAATCTGCTCTGAAACTTAAAACTGTCGTTATTCTTAAAATAAGGTTATCTTTTGATACATTGGTATAGAATTTTATATGTTGATAAAAAATAAGATTAATTTTGATAGAATTTTACAATTATCTTATTCAATGGTAGACAGATAGATTTATAAATCAATACATGTCTTCAAAACCCTCAGAGATGTACAGAAAATGGCATTTAAAGATATTATTTTAAGAATTGTTTGACTTTAAGACAGCTCTGCACAGCTCCCATTTGACTTGGAAGAAGCCAATGAGCATCAAAAAGAAATCTCCCATCAGGAAATAATTCCTACTGGACAAAATATCCCTGCTCTCTCTACAGACTATATACAGTCCAAAGATGGACCAGAGCTTAAATGCAGGTAAGTTGATGTCCTGATTCTGCAGAGACAGGATGGGAAAATCCTTATTTCCTGCTGCACAGTTATGTCTGTGAGATATGCTTGGCCAGAAGGCTGAAGATGATGGTCCAATGATATGGAGAGATATTTGGGATTGTCTAGACAACAAACTGTCATTTTTTTTCTTTTTGGAAGCTGCTCTTCTGTGCTTCCTATTCACTCAAATAATAACTTTATCCCTTCTTATATCTTTGATGGGGTTGAAGACAACATATATGATAAAAATTATTTAGGTTCAAAACTTTAGACACACCAAGATAGATGATTTTTTTTCTTCTTCAAGATTGCCTGATAGAAATAGGTTAAACATTATGTATGTTCTTTTTATCCTTTTTATTAGACAAAAGGAGGGAAATGATGGAGTGGTGCTAAGCATTCTAAATGTTAATTGGTCCTGTTTGCTGTCTGTTACTTAATTAACTCTGATTGGTTAAATAAATGCTGAGGCCTGGAGATTGGGCAAAGACAGAGGACTAAGGTTTGGGGGCTTTTTAGAGGGAGATACAGAGCCTCTTGGGAATAAGAGGTCACCGGAGAGAAGCCAGGCGCAAACAAGGAAGACACCCATGGGGTAGATTAAAGAAGACCCTTCCATGTGGTCTGGAACATCGGTTTAGCATGGAGAATAATAGTCCAAAGGGACCTATGTATATATGGGGTTATTTGGTAATAGAATTATGAGCTAGCTTAGATGGGCTAGGATTGCACAACCCAGGCCTAGGCTTGTTAAAACCCACCCGGTGTCTGTATGTATTCATTTATAATTGCGGGTTAAGGATTTATCCTACCAACCAATTAAAGATAATATAAATACTGGGTAAATACTTTAATTAGCCATCAGTTTTTTCTACAAAAAAAAAAAACAGAAACAAAACAAAATAAAAATGTATAAGATACTACAATCTCTAAATTTAATATAGTATTATGAAAAGATTTATTGAAAGCATAAAGGAAAGATCTCCTGCATCATCCAACCCCAGCTTCAAGTAGTCAAAACAAAGAGAAAATCTGTCATTTGGAAGAGAAGGAATTAAATCTTTAGGCTAGAAACTTAGACTAGAAACAAAGTGCCACATCCACTACAGTGAAATCCCTGCTGGACAAACTCCAGGACTCCTATTGCAGGGCCAATACCCATGAATTGGGGTATGAAACTACTCAAGAAGAGGTCAATAGCCACTCCCACTACTCCAGTGTCCAGGTATGAGCTTAAAGCAAGGGTTACATTTTTTTTTCACCCAAGGAAATGTGAACAAACATCTATTTGTCCCAGATGTGACATGTAGGACAACTAATGAAATTATTCTATCCAGATCTAGTTTGATAAACTAGAACTTTAATTTAATATGGTTCTTTCTAGGTACATGGGTCAACAGGGGCAGTTGAAGCACAGAAAAACATACCCCAGCATGAATGAGGGCTCAGGAAAGTTATATCTCTTGAGCTATGCTTAAGTTCCAGAGAGATCAAGGGAAGGGAACCAAGTGTTTATTGCTTATACAACCTTTGGCAGTAGTCTTATGAGTTAGTTCAGTTTCTGAGCTGGAGTTGGGTAAACGTCCCATTAACTTCTTGAATGCTATGAATCTTTTTGGCTCTTATAATAGGAATGTTTGAATTTGGAGAAAACAGAAAATAATAACAAAACTCTCTCCACTGGGAAGCAGTGAATAAAAACTGGATAAGGGCTTTGTCTTCAGTCCAGTGTCAGGCCCATTGCAGTAAATTATACCTGGCTGCCTGAGGCCCTTACTGAAGACCTCACAGAAGGAACCTCTACTAGAGCATGGAGAAGAAGAAGAAATGTGTACAGGTCAAACCTGAACAATTATCTACATCAATTATAACCTTAAAATAGACCTATACAAACTTGCCTTCCTTATGATACTGTAAGAAACTTTGTGGCTGAAAGACTTCTGCTCAGTCAATTTATTGGTATTTTTCCTGGCAAAAGAATAGTCTTTACAATTCAAATTCTAATATTATATGGGCAGCACAGTCAATGTTCATAGAAAGGGTTCTAGAAATTTCCTAGCCTCAGTTACCAACCTGCACACTATTGAGCATGCTCAGATCTGGATCCAAGTAGTCTGAACTTAACACACTATTGATGTTATATAGGTCCTTGGGGATATGTACTATCAGTCTAGATGACCAAGCAACTGCCTCCACCAACACTATCCCAATGTTAGGCAGCAAAGCTTGAGGTAACGCTGATTCATCAACGGTAGGAAAAAGTAGTGAGCATCTTAGTGGTGGACTGGTGAATTCTAATACTGGGCAGCCACCATCCTCAAACCTGCCTCTACAGAGAGTGTGCAGTAGATGCAGTACCTAGGGAAGATATGTGACCCCCACATATCACATTAGATAGCGTCACCCATGGCTGTTTCTTGGGGTCTTAACAATACAATAAACTACATATAAAATGATTGTATCTCAATATAGTATTTTCATATATAATAATGCAAAGAGTAAACTACTAAATGAGGAAATGCTAAAAGCTTTATCTCCAAGATTTAGAGAAAAATGAGAATTCCTAAATTTACCATTTTTCTTAAAAATAGTACAAGGATTGCTAAGCCAAAGAGAAGAAATGGAGGGTATCCGAGGTGCAAAATAAATAAAACTATTATTTACGGTAACTCGATGTGTGTGTGTTTCTTTCAACAACACGATGAAAACTATAAGAACCACAAAGTGGCCACATTGAACAATGAGCTAGGATCAAAAGCATACATGTGGATTCAGACATCAACAGCTGCTGTTTGAAAAAATTGCTAAGACCTTTCATTGGAGAAAGTCCAACTTAATAAACTGTTCTGGAAGGACTGCATGTCCACATAGAGATGGATGTCCACATAGAGATAGATATCCACATAGAGATGGATATCCACATAGAGATGGATGTCCACATAGAGATGGACATCCACATAGAGATGGATGTTCACATAGGGATGGATATCTACATAGAGATGGATGTCAACATAGAGATGAATGTCCACATAGAGACGAATCTCCACATAGAGAAGAATGTGGTTACACTTTTTTTTTGTCATCACGTTACAATATTCAACCAGAAGTTGAATAAATACTTAATTGATTTGAAGCTATAAAGCACCTTAATATTGTCAAATGGTAATGACAAGATTTTTTTTTTGTTTTTTATTTCCTTTCATGAAAAATGATAAGGGAATATCAGATTATCTTTGAGCACAATGGAGCTTGTCTTGCCTGCTTTGCTTAGCCTGAGAGGCTAGGGTCTCAGAAATTCTACGCTGCCGAGTAAAATTCACAGACCACAAAGGTGAGTTTTGGGAAAAAAATAATATAGGGAGCTTAATAGAGAGAAACAAGGTAGAGCCCCTATGTATCAGTGGTCCCTGGAAACCACTGAGCTCCATTACCTTGGAGATCAATAAGGCTTTAGAGGAGAAATAAGCTAGCCAGACCAGTTTTCTTTCCATTTCAGGGTCCCTCTTGGCTACAGCTTCCTATTCAGTGTGGTTTTTCAGGAAAGGGATATTTCCTTAAAGAATAGAAATGATGGAAAATAAGATCCCCCTCCCCCCCCATTCTGGCAGCCTGAGATAATGTCCACAGCAAAACCAGAGACATTTTGGCTTAGACACTTTTGGCATCTCTGGCATCTGTTAAGGACAAGACTGTGGGCATTCTCAAGAATGTTTCTGGCTTTTAGCTGAGAAAGAAACTGGGCAGTTTTCTTTGGGGTCTTTTTTCCATAAACTGCCTAAACCAATCTTTGCCTCCTATTATCACCAATAAGATGCCAAAAGCAAAGGAATTATATTCAAGTTAAGAGCGAGTGAAGCCATGGTTATTGGAGGAGAATATAAAACCACTAACTTTTAAAAAATATTTATTTATTACTTCAGGTTACATCTCCATCACAGTGTCCTCTTTCCACTCCTCCCAGTCCTGCCCTTCCACCGTCTACTCCCTATCCCTTCCATAACACTCCTCTGGAGTGGAGTGTCGCTACATAACAGTTCCCCACCCCAGTTCAGCAGTCATGTGAGGGCCAAGAGCCTCCTCATACACTGGGAACCTACAAGACAACACCACTAGGGCAAAGTGTCTCATTGACAAGAAAAAAAGTCCATGTTCATGTTCACTTTGGTGCATTGGTAATAGTATACTTATCCTGCACTACATGGCTAAAATCCGACTATAAGTGAATAGATGCCATGTGCATCCTTCTGAGTCTGGGTTAGCTTGCTCAGGATGAGCTTCTCTAGTTCCATCCATTTAGCTTCAAATTGCATAATTTCGTTGTTTCTGATAGCATAGGTGAGTAGTATTCCATCATGTAGATATACCACAGTTTTTTTAATCCATTCTTCAGTTGAGGGACATCTGGGTTGTTTCCAGTTTCTATCTACTACAAATAAGGCTGCTATGAACATAGATGAGGAAACTTCCTTGTGATTCGCTGAGGAGTCATTTGGATGTATACCCAGAAATGGTATGGCTGGGTCCTGAGGCATAGCTATTCCAAATTTTCTAAGATATCGCCAGACTGACCTCCATAGTGGTTGCACAAGCCTGCACTCCCACCAGAAATGGAGGAGGGTTCCCCTTTCTCCACACCCTCGCCAGCATGTGTTGTCATTTGAGCTTTTGATCTTAGCCATTCTGAGAGGTGTGAGATGGAATCTCAGAGTCCTCTTGAGTTGCATTTCTCTGATGATTAAGGATGCTGAGCATTTCTTCAAGTGTCTCTCAGCCATTAGGTATTCCTCCTTTGTGAATTCTCTATTTAGCTCCGTTCCCCATTTTTTGATTGGATTATTTGGTTTCTTGGCATTTAATTTCTTGAGTTATTTGTTAATTTTGGATATTAGCCCTCTGTCAGTTGTGGGGCTGTTGAGGATTTTTTTCCCAATCTGTATGCTGCCAATTTGTTTGAATGACAGTGTCTTTTGCCTTACAAAAGGCTTTCAGTCTCATGAGGTCTTATTTATTGATTGTTGGTCTTAGATCCTGAGCTGTTAGTGTTCTGTTCAGGAAGTAGTCACCTGTGCCAACCCCAGAAATGAACCCACACACCTATGGTCACTTAAATTTGACTAAGAATACAAAACTGCACAACAGAAAAAGGACAGCATCTTCAACAAATGGTGCTGGTTCAACTGGATGTCCACTTGTAAAAGAATGAAATTAGACCCATACTTATCATCTTGTACAAAACTGAAGTCCAAGTGGATCAAACATCTTAACATAAGGCCAGACACACTAAATCTACTGGAAGAGAAATTGGGGAAAACCCTCAAAAACCACTAACTTTTTAAACCAGCATAATTTCTACCACCAATCTATAAACATTTTTCCTTTTGCAAGCAGATAAATGTAGTCTTCTCTTCTTATCAAGGAAACTTTCATTTTCAACTGACAGAGACCACTACAGAAAATGAATACCAACCAAAATGCAATTTTGATTGTTTTTGTGGAGCCCAGTCCCAATGGATGAATCTCCGAAACAGTCCCACATTTAAGCACAGGGAACTTTACAAAAGAGGGAATAGAAAGACTATAAGAGCCAACTTGTGAGATTGTGTTTTCTATTAATGTCAGAAATTACAACCATAAAATGTCACCAATATACTGCTTGAATGTGAACTGAACAAGGATTACACCAAAGAACATTCCAAACTGAACATAGAAAAAACAATATGGCCTCAACATTACACAAAGAACGTTAAGCACTTAAGGAAATCTGAGGAAAGGAGGAGTTACTTTACCAGGGAAGAGCACACCAATTGGTTTCCCAGTCCTGAAAATGTATACACCAGAAACATTGTATGGACTCAGCGAGATATATATAGGAATATATTTGAATCCATATACAACAAATGAAAAAATAAGCCATAACTTTGAAGGAGAGTAGGGATGGATATATAGGAAAGCTGGTAGGAAAGAAAGAAAAGGAGAAATTGTAATTGAATTATAATATTAAAAATAAAAAAAATAAGTGAAGAAATAATATACAAAACAGGAGAAAATGTTTACACATACTAATCTTACATCCAGAAAAGAAATCAATGTAAAATCCCTAAACAAACAAACAAACAAAAAATGAACTGTTGGAATAAGGACTGCCATTGAGCAGGAACAAGGCCTGCTGCTAAATAGCCATTGCTGTGCTTTATATGCAACTGGTCTGAGACCTTCCTGGGCATGCCTGAACATGCTCTGTCTGAAACCTGCCGGGACCTGCCTGGCGATTGATGATACCACACCAGGTAATGAGACATGAGCCAATGAGGAAGAGCCACAGCAGCCTTCAGTTCAGGAGCCAATGGGACTCTGGGCAGAGGTTATAAAGAGGACATCTTCTTCTTGAAGTAAACAGGTCTGTTTTTGCCACTGACCAGACCCCCAGAGTATGGGTCCTTGACTCTGCATCAGTTCATTCTTGCCCCAAGAGTCCTGGGCATGGGTCCCAGCAACAATGAACTAATAAGCAAGACTCAACAATCCTACTGAAAAAAAAAATGACTTCTAGACCTAGGTGGACACATCTACTAAGAAGATGTACAAAGGATCAAGCACATGAAAAAATGCCCAACATCATTGCTAAGTAAATTAAAATCAAATCCATAATGAGACATTACTTTACCCCAAGGACAATGGCTGTTGTAAAAAATTTACAACAAAAATTTAGGGTAATAAATTCTAGTAAGGATATGGACAACAGAGAGCCCTCAAAACTATTGGTAGGTATGTAAGGTAGTATAGCCACTCTGGAGAGTATCCAGGAGACTCAAAAAATTAAAATAGAACTATGTAATTATCTAATAGTTTCACTAATAAAATGCAAAGAAAGGAGCATTTCAAAGAAACCCCTGCACTAGCATGCTCATTGTTGCTTTATTCGTGATTGTCAGTAAATACAGATAACTGTTCAAAAACTGGTGAAGAAATAACACAGAAATTTGGCATGTACAATAATGTTATATCACTTGGTCATGAAAATAAAATCTTGTCATTTTTGAGAACATGAGTATAACTATAGAACAATATTATGTTAAATGAAGCAAGTAGAGAAGAGAAAAATAGTTTTTTGGGTGGACAACAATCCTTATCTTTAACCTTATACTAGGGCAGGGAATAAAGTAAGGAAGATATAATCATGTTATAAAGCAGTCCCTCAGAACCAGCATTTACAGAAGAGTCTGTATTCTAGTCTGTCTCCTGTCAAGGTGTTCTAATTTGCAGACTGTAAACAAACAGGAGGTGGAAATAAACTCATGCCATTTGTAAATGGTCATCCCCAGAAACTCCAAACGCATGCTATGACATTGTAGGCCTGATTTCCTCTTAGCTGCAAGCTTTTGTGGAATCCTTTTTTTTACCTTATATACTTTTGTAATTTATTTTATATTTTGTGAATTTCACATCATGCACCCTGTTTCCTCAGATCTCCCACATCCCCTCACACCCACCCTCCACCCTTGCAACCTCCCCCAACATATTGTGGAAGCTGTAGTGTGTCTCAGAATATTCCCTTTTGTCCACAAGTTTTTGCTTGCAAATCTTCATTATAATGACTCCTCAGTCTGGTATGAGGCCTCTGGCTCTAGCTACTTCGTCAATATTGGAAACTCACTGTGACTTCTCTCAAATATGATATTATTGTCCTGTGTCAGAGAGAACCTGTAGTTTTGGGTCTGTGGAACTGGCCCCTTAATGCACTCCAGCAGATCTTCCATGGGGTGTATGTTCGGGGTGGGCCAACTTAAAGCCCTGGCTTTGGGCCTGCAACCCCCACTTACAGGGCCAGTTTTACTGTGCTACTGAAATAATGTGCAGGGCTTGTTCTCCCAGGTGCTGTAGCAAGTAAGGGTTTGGACCAGTTCTCTTGGTCTCATGACCCCATCAGAGCCAACTCTCCTGCCTGCTACATCCTCTGGGACAGCACACCCACATCCCCTACATCTCTCACATCCAGGGCCAATTGTAATATGCTGGCCAGGTGAGGTACAAGACCTGATCTCCTGATTGCTGCAGCATATGAGGGACAGGGATCTGTCCTTCTCTTGTGATCCTATGGAGCCAGATGTCCTGTTTGTCAATGGTGGTGAGGGGAAAAGAGAGGGAAGGGGATCTTTCCCTCTCCAACACTACCACAAAGAAGACAGAAGGCAGCAAAGGCAGGGCTGGCTCTCCTATACCCCACTCCCTTAGAGATGCCTTAACCACAGTCACCTTATCCAGGGCCAGGCAGAGTTTTTAGTCTCTGGCTTGCTTCCTTTCCTGGAAGCCCATCTGGTGCTTGCCTGGTGCTGGGCTGGAGGTCGACACAGGCTACACCATGGCACCCAAGTGGTGTTGGTATACAGCTTGCTTTTTTCTGGGAATGTTAGCCTACTATTCATTCAGATGTTCATAGGTCAGAACACCAAATGTAGACATAGCCTCTGTCCTCCCTGTCACCTACTGATGCACATGTGACAAAGCAGCCACTTCTGCAGTTCCTCTAGGGGCAGGTACCTTATATTCTTTAAAATATCTATTCTTTGAGAAAGGAAAAGGATTATTGTGTTTAATATAAAATGCCAATGGAAATGGAAGTCTTAAAGTATCCTATGTAACAAAAAATAAAAATAAAACCAGATATCATTGAATATCTTTATTTTATTTTTGAGCTTTAGCAAATCCAAAGAAGAATCATTTGAAAGACTTTCATTTAATCATTGTAACCCATAAAATCTGTACAACAAATAATGACTAAAATGAATTGTAATGCTTACAAATTATATTGCTTCTATAAAACAATACATTCTACATAAGTAATAAGTGTTTTATGTGTATAATTACAAATCTTAGCATTAAATTCATTACCAAAATCACTCATTGACTAAAAATCTTCTACCTAAAGACAACAGAACACTGAATGTCCAATTTAGTTTGCTAGGTTTAAAGCAGAAAATATAACATAATTATAATGTAATTAAATTGAAACATGACCTGTTGGCATGAAATTGTAATTATCTGTAGAACCTTACTGAAAGCATTCAAAAATGTTTTCCTAAGCACTTTAAAATTAGCATGCAGAATTAATGCTGCTGTGGAACTATTGACAGGGGAGGGAGAATCAGTTTGTTTTTTTTTGTTTTGTTTTTTACTGTTTATTTATTACTTCAAGTTACAACCCAACACAGTCCCCTCCCTCCACTCCTCCTAGTACCACCATCACACCCTCTCCCCCCTTTCCCAGAACTAATATTTTTTGAATAATTAGGCAACAATTATGAAAATTATAATGTAAAAAATACATGCTCAACATCCAGTCCATACATATTTGGAAACTGATATTAATATTTTATTATCAATCTCCATGGGTTTAAAGTTCTATACCTAACTTATTTTCCATCTTAACTTGCATTACCAGCTTAAAAACACCTTCTTAGACTTAGACCATCCTTTTAATTCCAAAACAATGTAAAATTTAACGTGAGACTATAACTATGTAGTCTTCAACCACAACAGAGACCTGAGAAGGAAAATATATCTGATTATACAGGAGTGCAGAGCCTGCAGCTTTAAAACTAAGAAATGACAGACAACTGACTGCCTGGACAGTCCCCAATTTCTCTACATGTGTTAGAGCATCTAACTCATCCTCTTGGCCCAGTATCTCTGACAGACATTAATTATAAAGTGGGAATTATGAAGGACTTACCTACCCTGTCTTCTTGGAGCTAGGCTGTTGACTTATTGGCTTCCAAGTTTTGTCCTTTTTGGACAACGTTCTGTCTACAGTTGAAGGAAGGGATTTTTTTTTTTTTTTTTTTTTTTTTTTGCCCAGTGACAGGCTTGCCACTAATGCAGTTATCTCCAAATGGGGGTCTTCAATGCTCATCCTCTACTTGGAGTAGAATGTGCAGTGCTGTCAGGAGCTGACAATATCAATATACAAAGATATAAGAGCAAGCACAATTATCTGTCCCTTTATCATTCCTGTATTATGTCTATATCCCATTTTAAAAAAATATTTTACCCCCTACACAGGAGAAAAGGGAGGATAGAGAAAAGTAAAAGAGAGAAATCCCAGGATCTAACCTCCAAATAGGTATTTAATAAGACCACAGAAAAGGGACCAGACACCAAAGAAGACAAGTAACCCAAAAGATCCAGCCTTGTAGACTTCCTTGATAGCTGTTTCCTAAAAAATTTACAACCAGAAAAGCACAAAATGGCTAACTAAGATGGTTCATACCAACAGACTGTTTCATTTAGGACTTCAATAAATCCCTGAAGTTCAGCCTCTGACTACAAATTTCTTAAGGCATTTAAATAGCTGAGCACAAAAGGACTGAACATCAAATGTTACTATCAACTTGCTTATCTATTTTTCCACTCTTATTTGGGCTACCAAACAAGTTTCTTCCATCCCAAATCAGTAGGAAGTAATTTTAAGAGAGCGATGTCCCATCCCTAGAAGGTAGGGTGGGTGATTCCCTCCCCTCTTTGGTCATTTGATGGGTTATAGATGTTTGTTGTTATTTAGGGGGATTGGTTACAAGAATCAGTTTTGTTTTGTTTTAAAGAATCACTTTATGGGTGTAGTCTCTAGTAGGCTGACGTTGTGCTAATGGAAGTCCCCACATGCATGGCAATATAGACCTCCAATTAGACCCGGTGATTTTTTTTTGAACAATAATTTTGGATGGAGATATAGGTATGGAGTAGGGAAGAAATTAGAAGAAGTTTTCAGTAAGAAGGCCATTTTTGTTGTTGTTGTTTGTTGGTCAGTTGGTTTGGTTTGGTTTGGTTTTTTAAGTCAGGATTTCTCTGTGTAGCCCTGGTTGTCCTGGAACAGGCTAGTCTAGAACTCAGAGATCTGCGTGCTTCTGCCTCCTGAGTTCTGGAATTAAAGGTGTGCACTCTCACCACTGGGCTCAAAAATCATTGTTAAAAGTGATTTTGTTTCCTTTTTCTTTTTCTTTTATTTTTTCCTTTATATTTTTATTGTTTTTCTTCAGAAGTATAGAGTTATTTCTGTAATTTTTCTTTTTTAAAGATTTTATATATTACATTTTTAGTTCTTTGAGGCACATAGAACAGGTAAATGGTAATAAAATGCAAACAAATTAATGTTAGGAGGAATATACAAAGATTCATAGGTAAATTATGCATGCACATATGTTTATATTTGTGTATATACATATGCATTTGAATAGACATAAAGAGCCGAAATTTTAAATATTTAAAAATACTTAAGAGGACTTTATGATAACACAATTAAATCTCAAGAGGCAATGAAATAAAAGATTAGGGACTTTCAAAGTTGTGGAAGGAATTTCATCCTTACTATGAAATGACATATTTCTTTCTGCATACTTCTTCTCTGGAACACTGGATATTTCACAAACTGAAAATGTAAAATTATACAGCAGATGTGCATTTTATTTACCCATACCCCTGTGGTTTAAACTGGCTCTAATACTCTGAAGTTTGATTTCATAACATGGAATGAATCTATTTCCTGAGTTATTTACCGACTATTCTTTAACTAATACCATATAATTTGTGGTATTCAAGAGGTTTAATTCAAATATAATAAAATTTGAAGTAAGGGAAGGAACCACTCTCATCACATATAATACCATTTAGTTAATGTCTTGGAAAATCATGCCATCCAATGACAGGTTTTGAAAATGCCAATATTTTGGAAATAGTGTGAGATTATCTTTAGCATTCTAAAGTTGCAAATCAAAGAAAGACATGAACTGCCAAAGGACATTTAAATACCTAGCCACATAGCTAAAGTTGCAATATTTACCCATATGCTTTTTTCTTTTGCTAAGAATGGCTTCCAGATGTCATTATTATTGTTATAGATCCATTTCAAGTTTCAAACTATCTAAGGTAAGGAGAAAAAAATTTAGTCAAATGAGAAAATCCTTTCAGGATAAAATTTAAGAGACTGTCTTGCATTTATTCCTGATTTTATACTAATATATAAGGAACACCTTATTGGATTTTTGTTGAATTCTTATGAGGGCTTAATGTGTTTTAGCTTTTTTATTACTTAAAATATTTCAATGGGACAAAAACAAAATCTTTTTTTTTTTTAGGTCATCTATGTGAAGGATAATACCAACTGATATCTATCTAGACAAAATTGAAAATTCCGTGCAGAGAATACTTTGGTATTTTGTCTAAGACTTGTTATTATTTTATGTTATAAACTCTAACCCATGATTGATTATTTAGTACATATGTATAATAAAAACTGTAGGCTAATATTTTAAAATATTTTAAACATAATACTAGATTACAATCATAATAAATAAGCATTAAGTTCAGATTAAACATTAGATGTTACAGTTATAATAAATACATTAATGTTTATTTTTACTTCAATTCTGTGATTAATGTTTTTCCTCATGAATCCTTGGCATATGTAGAATTTATATAAAATATCACACTCAATATTTAGAAGCTCTTTGTTCTAAATATAAAATGATTTTTATACTCAATAAAATTATGGTTAATTTTATATTTAAATACCTCCCTAAAAGATGTTTTATTATACATCAGTAAGTGTTTAGTGCTGTGCAGGTCTTGTACAGAGACTTGAGTAATAATGATAATAGAAACTGCTTGGTGTAATTGTATAAAGATAATATTTTTCATGTATTGTTGAAATTTGTACACGAACTAACTCATATAATTACAATATACCTATGGAGTAGAAACTATTCTTTTATCCACTTAACACATGATAATTACTATGTGTCTTTTGTCATTATGTGTTCTATGAACAATAGTTTTACTTGTATATAGCACTTATTTTCTACTGGCAAATGACATTTCAGTCCTATCAAGTAGATGAGGTCATTAATTGTGACCTATTGTGGATTTTTGTTGATTGGAATTATAATACTCATTTTCTGTAATCAAGCATAATTATAAAATTTGGAGTAGCGATGTAGCCCAATACAATCTTAATTTTACATCAATATACAAGGGTCAATACCACTGTGGCCAAATATAATCTTAATTTTGTATCGATATACAAATTTCAATACCGATGTAGCCCTATACAATCTTAATTTTGCATTAATATACAATGACGAATAACAATTTAGCCAAATATAATATTAATTTTGTATCAGTATACAAAGGTATAAGGCCATATTCAATAATCTGTCCTTTTTTTCTTGATCTTTCCTATACTATGTCTATGTCCCATTTTTCTCAAGTCTGTTCACTCCTACATAGGAGAGAAAGAAGGGAACAAAAAAGAAAAAGAGAGAAGTCCCTGGGTCTAACCTCCAAAACCCATTTAACAAGACCATTTAACAGCTTGTAGTCTTTTCCCCTAAATAACAAAATTTTCTATTATCTATCAAATAACCAAAGGGGGGGGCACCCTCCCCACCTTCTAGGGATGGGACGTTGTTCTCTTAAAATGACTTCCTGCTGATTTGGGACGTAGTAAACCTGTTTGGGGCCCAAATAAGAATGGAAAAATGGTTAAAAATGTTAATAGAATCATTTGATGTTCAGTCCTTTTGTGCTCAGCTATTTAGATGTCCTAAGAAGTTCATAGACAGAAGCTGATCTTCAGAGCTTTACTGAAGATCTGGCTGGAGTAGTCTGTGGAGCTGAACGATCTTAGCGATTTTGAGTTGTTGTGGTTGTAGACTTTTGAGGAAACTGCTATTGAAGAAGTCTGCAAGGCTGGATCATCTGGGACACTGATCTTCTTTGGTGTCTGATCTGTTTTTTGCTGAGGTTTCCGTTGTCCAGTTGTCCCTGGATTCCTTGAATGGATGCTTTAAATCTCCTGGAAAGATAAAAAAAAAAGAGCCCAGCCCTAATCCTAACTCTGGGACAATTACCTTTTTTTTTGGGGGGGGGGTCAGGTATTGGGCTACATCGGTATTGATCTTTGTATATTGATACAAAATTAAGATAATATTTTCTTAGATCTATAACACCCTCTTGATTCCTAAACAACTCAAAATTTAACTATGAGACTCTAGCTGTCTATTCTTCAACCACCTCAGAGACCTGAGAGGGATAAATATATTTGCTTATATAGGAAGTGCAGGGCCTGCAGCTTCCAAAACTAAGAAAGGACATACCAATGACTGCCTGGACAGTTCCCATTTTCTCTCCATACAAAGGGGGAAAAGGGAGGGGTTTGTTACTGAGATGTAACTTGAAGAAAAAAAAATAAAGTATTTAAAAAAAACATAAAAAAAGATAATATTTGGCCACATTGGTATTGATCTTTGTATATTGATACAAAATTAAGGGTAACTCTTCTTAAAGATATTGTTCCTAGTAATGCTTAAAAATGAAATGTCAAGTTTTGGCCTCTTGCTACCAACTGATATAAACTGTTTAGGAAAATTAAGAAATGAAATCTACTAGTCATGAAAACGTGTCATTTTGTTAGTTACTATGACAGTCTATCACAGTTATTTTCTAAGCTACTCAGAAATCAAGTTGCTAAGAGACAAGCAATATTTGCTTATCTAAATATAAGAGATAGATAGGGCATCTTCAAAAACCTCAAGAGATCTGCAGAATATGGCATTTAAAGATGTTTTCTTAGCTTAAGATTTTTTTGATATCAAGACATGTCAGCTCCTGACAGCACCCTCTATTCTACTCCAAGTAGAAGATGAACATCGAAGAATCTCCAGTGGGAGATGATTGAATTAGTGTCCAGCCTATCTCTTGGCAAGAAAAACCCCTTGCTTCAACTGTAGACAGAATGATTTCCAAAAAGGACAAAACTTGGAAGCAGGTAAGTCGACAGCCTAGCTCTGCCAAGACAGTGTAGGTAAGTCCTTCATATTTTCTGCTCTACAATCAATGTCTGCCAGAGAAACAGGGCCAAAGGGCTGAAGATTGATGGTTTAATGTATGGAAAGAAAATGGGAACTGTCCAGGCAGCCACTGGCATGTTATTTCTTAGTTTTGGAAGCTGCAGGCCCTGCACTTCCTATATAATCAGATATATTTATCCCTCTCAGGTCTCTGAGGTGGTTGAAGAATAGATAGCTAGAGTCTCATAGTTAAATTTTGAGTTGTTTAGGAATCAAGAGGGTGCGCTGGATCTAAGAAGATATTTTTAAAATTGTGAGGCAAGTTAGTATGAAAGCTGATTTAGATGTAGAACTTTAAACTCATGGAGATGGTTAGATAGTAGAATGTTAAAATCAGGTGCCAAATACATATGGACTGGACATTGGGAATGTATGCTAAGCCATATAACTCTTATAATTGTGGCCTATTTATTTCTGTTGTTTTGTATTGTATTTATAGTTATAAGAAAAAGAACCATTTTTTTGGACTGAAAGGGAGAGATGTTGGGGGGAGAAAAGAAATACCTTAAACTAAAAAAAAAAAAGAAAAAAAGAAGGGAAGAGGATAGGGGGTCGAGGGGAAGGAGGGTGGAAGGGTGAGACTGGAGGGGGCGAGTAGGGAGGGGATTGTGATTGAGATGTAACTTGAAGAAAAAAAAATAAATTATTAACAAAATTTGGAGTAGCAATTGCTTTGTGAAAAATAAGGGTTTAAAATTTATATAACAATTTGAAAATCTAAAGAAACAGAAAACATACATTCCCTTCCAGATGATGGAAGGACATTAAACAAGTGGAACAGAAAGGCTTGCTATATGTATTGACCAGTTAGGAAAAGGATTTCCCAGAGCATAGGAAACTGAAAATGTGTGTAGTGACTAGTAAAAGAGAGTCTAAAAATAAATTATGTGTGGACATCGAAAAGCAGTCATTATATATAAGTATTAGGTCATTAGGAGTATAATGATGTCAATTTCTTTAGTGCCTTGAGAAAAGACAGACAAAGTTCTGATATTGAAGGAAGCCAGATAAAAAGTCATTTGCTAAGATATAAATGAATACACCTATATATAGAGAGAGGAAACTAAGATTCAGATATTATGGGAAGCGGTTGTATCAATGAAAAGTCAATAATATAAGTCAGTAGATAGGCAGGGTGTCTAAGGTTAGGGTCAGACATAGTATAAAGATTACATTTGAGATTTCTTGGAACATTAAGGCTCCTGAACAGTCTTTAAAACTTGATGTAGTGAGACTTTCAGGTGATGGCAAGTATACAACTGTAACCGAACTTTTAAGCTATTATTTAACACTTATTTATTACTAA
>CAJQZJ010032367.1:2568184-2590937 GCA_907164525.1 Lophiomys imhausi | reverse complement strand
TATTCACTAAATCTAACTTATATTAACCTATCAGCCCCTACATACAACTTATCAGAAGTTAAATAATATTTTCTTCATGTGTGTGAACTACAAAATTTAGGCTAGCATAGAAATAATTATCTTCAATGAAATATTTTGATTTCTAAACATTGAAGACAGGAATCTTTATTTTGACTCACAGTTTTAGAACATCCTATCCTTTGTCACTTGTCATTGTTGGTTTGAGCAACAGAGGCCATATTTGTGCCATAGAAGATCTGTTCTCATGACAGCAAAAGCTAAGTGAGATAGCAGAATGGGGCTTCTAGGATGCCTTTTGTGATTTTGTTCTCAGTCCCTATCTTCCACTGTGTAATATGTGGTAAAACCACCTCCACACCCTCACAGTGCTGTGAAGTGGTGAGCAAGCATTTAAATAACAAGCCTTTAGAATCTGTAGATAAAACTATAACATGGACTTTCATTAATAAATCATACTTCCCATTACAAAGGACAATGAGCTTTAACATTTAAAAATTTATTCTTCTCCCATACAATGCATCGCCATCACAGTTTCCTCTCCCTCTATTTCTCATAGTCACTTCCCCCATGTTCTCTCTCCACTGGATCCATTCCTCCTCCATTTTCCTTCAGAAAGTAGCAGGACTCACAGGGATATCATAAAAAAAAATAACAAAATACAATAAAAATCCTCATGTCAAGGCTGGAAAAGGCATCCCAGTAGCAGGAAAAGGGTTCCAAGAGCAAGCAAATGAGTCAGAGACCGACCTCTCTCACTGTTATGTGTCCCACAAGAACATCAAACTACACAGCCATAACATGTATGCAGAGAAACTACACAGATCCATAATTAAACTTCACTGTGATATTTTTCCTCTTTTGCATTCTGAGCCAGTTATCTTCTAACTCGTTTAGAGAAAAAAAATTCTCTAAATAACTCAGTAGAAACCACATATCCAAATATTCATTAAAGTCAATGAATTTTATGATTGTTGTCTTAAATCCTGTATTCTAAGGTTCATCTAGGCAATTCTTATTGATAAACATTTCTACAGAACTAAAAGGTTTTATAGTGGTGATAATGGCCTGATCTTTTATATTGTTTGTATTTCTGTTATGTCATCTAGGCATGTGGACTTCATTTGTTAGTTCCATGTCAGACGAGATGGGGAAGATGTGAGAATATCTAGTTGGGTAGGGACTGGCTAGAGGTTAGAATGGCTTAGTGGACTGAAGTCAGATGGATAGAGGAAATGATCTGGTATGCAGGATGTATGATCTAGTTCAAGCCTGGAGTGTGGAGACAGATCTTATTGATGCAGAGGTTCGATTTGGTGTCAAAGTTACACATGAGTCAAAAGCAGGCAGGTGGGTTCTGGAGGAAGCTTAGACACTGGTTGTTGAACATGCAGGGTGGCCTGACTAGGCAGGGACTCCATCTATAAGACCCAGGCTAGACTTGGCCAATGTAGGAGATTGTGTGGAGGGAAGAATCTGGCAGATTACCAGAGATAAACTCTCAAAAAATCTGAATTTTATATAGACGGAAAATTTATTAAATATTTTCTACCAAGTATAATTGAATATACTTACAAATGCACATTCAAAAATGGACATTGTATTGTTTCTTTACTGGTTACTGTTTCAAAATACTTGACAAAAAGCAACTTATGAAAAGAGGTGTTTCATCTTCCTAATATTCCTATAGTAAATTTACTACTCAAATATGACTTATAAAAAAGGAGCCACAGCCGTTGAAGAAAGAAATTGAAGAGGCCATCAGAAGATGGAAAGATCTCCCATGCTCATGGATAGGTAGAATCAACATAATAAACATGGCCATCCTACCAAAAGCAATATACAGATTCAATGCAATTCCTATCAAAGTACCAACACAATACTTTATAGACATGGAAAAAGGTATTCTCAATTTCATATGGAACAACAAAAAAACCTAGAATAGCTAAATCAATTCTGTACAACAACAACAACAAAAAAAAAAAACATCTGGAGGTATCACCATCCCAGATTTCAAGCTGTCCTACAGAGCAATAGTAATAAAAACAGCATGGTACTGGTATAGAAACAGACCAGTGGATTAGTGGAATCGAATTGAAGACCCAGAAATGAACCCACACACCTATGGTCACCTAATCTTTGACAAAGAAGTCAAAACCGCACAATGGAAAAAGGACAGCATCTTCAACAAATGGTACTGGTCCAACTGGATGTCCACTTGTAAAAGAATGAAATTAGACCCATATTTAACACCTTGTACCAAAATTAAGTCCAAGTAGATCAAAGACCTTAGCATAAGCCTGGTCGCACTAAATCTATTAGAAGAGAAAGTGGGAAAAAGCCTCAAACTCATTGGCACAGGTGACAACTTCCTGAACAGAACACCAACAGCTCAGGACCTAAGACCAACAATCAATAAATGGGACCTCATGAAACTGAAAATCTTCCGTAAGGCAAAAGACACTGTCATTTGAACAAATTGGCAGCCTACAGATTGGGAAAAAAAAAAATCTTCACCAACCCCACATCTGACAAAGGGCTCATATCCAAAATTTACAAAGAACTCAAGAAATTAAATGTCAAGAAACCAAATAATCCCAATTAAAAAATGGGAGAAAGATCTACACAGAGAATTCAAAAAGGAGGAATTTCTAAAGGCCCAGAGACACTTGAAGAAATGCTCAGCATCCTTAATCATCAGAGAAATGCAGCTCAAGATGACTCTGAGATTCCATCTCACACCTCTCAGAATGGCTAAGATCAAAAGCTCAAATGACAGAACATGCTGGCGAGAGTGTGGAGAAAGGGGAACCCTCCTCCATTGCTGGTGGGAGTGCAGGCTTGTGCAACCACTATGGAGGTCAGTCTGGCGATATCTTAGAAAACTTGGAATAGCTTTGCCTTGGGACCCAGCCATACCACTTCTGGGTATACATCTAAATGACTCCTCAACGAATCACAAGGAAGTTGCCTCATGTATGTTCATAGCAGCCTTATTTGCAATAGCTAGAAAATGGAAACAAACCATATGTCCCTCAACTGAAGAATGGATTAAAAAACTATGGTACATCTACACAATGGAATACTACTCAGCTATCAGAAACAATGCAATTATGCAATTTGCAGCCAAATGGATGGAACTAGAAAAGCTCATTCTGAGTGAGCTAACCCAGACTCAGGATGCACATGGCATCTATTCACTTATACTCAGATATAGTACAGTATATCTATACTACAACCAATGCACCAAAGGGAACAGGAACATAGACTTTTTTTTCCTGTCAATGAGACAGTTGCCCTAGTGGTGCTGCATTATAGCCCCCAGTGTATGAGGAGGCTCTTGGCCCTCATATGACTGCTGAACTGGGGTGAGGGACTGTTATGTAGTGACACTGCACTCCAGAGGAGTGGGATGGAAGGGTTAGGGGTGGGAGGGTGGGACCGAGAAGGGTCGAAAGAGGACACTATGATGGAGATGTAATCTGAAGCGATAAATAAATAAATTTTAGAAAATGAGCCACAGTTGTAAATATGAATATTTAATTTAAAGATGTGAAAATTAAATAATGTTTAGGATAAGAAAATATTTGCATGAATTGGACAGAAGTTGAAACACATGACAAGTGAAATATATTTCAACTAGTTCTATGTGAAATTTTCTTCATCGTCTGTTTACCTAAAGATAATTATATCACAGATTTATAGAAAGAAAATTAAGTAAGGATTCTCTTAACATCTGATATGCCAAGTTTATATTTTGCAATAAAGGTATCGTTATATGTTTAAGATATTCTATGTAACTTTTGCGAATGTTTTCTGGTAAATATTTTACATTGTGTTTCCTGTATCTACAGCTCAGGGAACATTATGTAAGAAGGAATGAAAAGATTCTAAGAGACAGAAACCAAGAAGTCTCTTCTAGAAATGTTTACACAAACAATATTGAAATAATGGCAATATCAAAGAATACGTTAACATAGGAGGGAGGATATTTCATAGGGTATGTCCACCCAACAAAAAATTTAGGGAACTAATGACTACTGGAAAAGAAGAATTAAGCTTTCCCAGGAATGAGGCCCATTATTGTTTGTACAATGCAGAGTGGTCAGTCTTAAAACCATTTACACACTAATATATATATACATATATATCCTAATCCTATTATAGACATATATTCTTCTATTCTATTCTATATACAAACATACACAGATATGTATGTAACAATAATAATCAAATAAGATATAGTTATAGAGATGAGTCCCAAAGGAGGAAAACTGGGATGGTCTGGGGATAAAAGTAGGGGGTTATTTTTATATTTCAATTTTTACAAATTAGAGAAAGTTATTTAAAAATGAGATACAAAAAGCCATGCTGACATTATGTACCTATCAGAAAAAGCACAATTGTAAATTTTTTTTTGTGAAAGGTAGTAAAAGAACTACTGTACAGTATGTCAAATTTCATAATAATAAAGAAAAAACTCTACCACATGGTATGCTAGGTACTGATTTAGACACAAATATTTCCTTGAATGGGATGTCAAGGTTTACCTTTTAGTGCCATGTACATATATGCAGATGACAGAGTAAAACTGGAAGCATGTTCAAGGTCAAGTCCTTCTACTGTACTTTATAACACTTCTTTTGAATCTGACATTTGCTTTTAAGCATTAGTATTGAAGATATTTTAGCAAATTACCATTTATATCTAAAACGAGTTATTTCTCTATTCAATCACATTCTTTGTAAAATTATTTTGTTATTTTATTTGTGTTGGTGTTTGTCTGCATGTATTTCTGTGAACTACTGAGTACCTGGAGGTCATGGAGACTAGAGTAGTGTGTATTATTCCCTGCAACTGAAGTTACAGATGGTTGTGTGCCTCCTTTTGGATGCTGGGCATCAAACTTGGGTCCTCTGGAAAAGCAGCCATTGTTCTTAACAGCTGAGCTAATTCTCTGGAGCCACTCTATCTCTTTGTGCTACACCCTCACTAAGCAGCAGGCATAAACCTCTCAATATAGTCTTTGATTTTTAGAGTTCAAATGAAATATTTAATATCAACTGCCTTGATTTTCTTCTGTAGAGATACAAGGCATTCCAGTTTGTTTCTCTTTTTGTTTCTCTTTTGAAGGAGAAAGTCATGCAGCCATCGGTAAACTTCTAAAAATATAACAGACTCAGTTTACAGATTGTATAAAGGTTTTATGCTGTTAATTTTTTCCCTGGCTTAATAAGTTCTATTAAAAGGTATTTCAAATGTGAAATAAGAAAACTTTTTCTTTTCTCCTTTTCTTTGTAGTCATTAAATTAGAGACAGAAAACTGTTTTAACTCAGTAAATTCTGAGGCAGACCAGCTGGACTTCACACAGTTTGGGGAGATAATGTAATATATAAAGCATTTGTTAATATATAAGATACTTTCAATAGTTTTCTCACTTCAGTCTGGAAAATAACAGATTTCTTACAGATGCTACTTTAATACAGCTAACCTGAAGGAATTTTCCATAGAATATTCATAGGGACACTGGTACCAGTCAACTTAAACTCAATAATATTTTTTATGAATGTACATGAAACAATTAATCAAATGAACCAGTTTTGAATAAAATGTAATATAGAGTTTACTGATTTCTTGCAAAGGATTGATGGTTCAAATATATGTTACCAATAATGTATATAAGTTTATATTTCCAGCTAAAATAAGTCACATACCTAATATTCTATGTGTTAGGAATGAAAATAAATAGGACATTATATACACAAACTGATTCAGCTTGAAAGTTCATAGTTATATTTGGATGCAGATAAGTAAAAAATTTAAATAGGTAAAACTCTTCATTCTATATCAAATTATATCTGTCTCTGTCCATAAAATAGTGTAGCATATACATACCATTTACAGTGTGTGTGTGTACACTCATATATGCAGTTCTGAAAACATGCACATTATTATAATTTCAAACATTCCCAACTCCAGATTTATGCTATGTTGTACTTTCTTGTGATGCTAGTAAATAAGACACAACTCTCAGTCAAACACACTGCCATGAATTAAAAAATAACTGACACTTGACAATATATTGTGTCACTAAGTTCTGACATCATATATTTCTTTGTAATACATACATACATACATACATACATACATACACACACACCCCTAAGATTTATGTAAATAAGTGTACTAAAACTCAAATTGTTTTCAAGTTTAAAAGTATCACCTGATACTCAAAAACAATGTGTGCACCTTTTGCCTTCTAAAAGTAGAACCTAGAATATGCAAGTCCTGTATGCTCTGTATCATTTCCTGGCTTTTGCTCTGAGGAATAATTGAAGTCTAGCAAAAACAGGCTGAAAAAAAGAATCAGGGAAGCAATTTATCCCATTTTCTTCTCTTGGAATCAATGAAAGTCAGCTGACTTGACATTAGTCACACTTCTTTTTCAAATCCTACAATAACCCAAAGTCAGGTCTTTTGGTCCCTTTTGAATGAGAAATCTTCATGAAGCCAGTAGAAATCTGAGGATGTTCTGAATGAATTAGATAATTTTTATACTACATAATTTATTTAAGCTTTAGAAATTCATAAAAGGAGAAACCCATAATCTTACTAATCTCCTCTCTCAACTTCAGCATTGAAAATATAAATAGATAATGCAAGGAAAAAGATGCCAAAAGCCAATTGTTTCCCACTAGTTCTTTCTCTTTCTTTAATCACTCCTGCTATCATAACAGAGTTTCTACCATCATCTTTTATTTTCATTCTTTGCAAGAGATACTTGCATCATTTCAATCACATCATTCTTCTCTTATGCTGTGATTTCTTCCATATAAATATATGTGTTTTGACATTTCTTTCAAAGATCACTTGTGGGTATAAGGTATAGTGAATTGGTAGAGCACATATTTAGCATTTAGGTGAGCCTGGTGGGTTTAATTTCTAGCACTTAAAAAGTATCATATATGGCTTACTGAACACACTTTATAGTTCACAAAAATCATGTATTGAAAATTCCAGGATTTACAGGAAAACTGCTGCTTAAGTGAACCACTAGAAAGCTATGTCATTTTGTACCAGCATACTAACAAACACATAAATATTTCAATAAAAGTGGTACCAACTCAAAAAAGAAATAAAATTTCTTGAACATTATATTTCATTAAATACAGGATTCAACAGTAAAAAATTTAAGGTACCTTATCATTTGAAAAAAAAAAAGGGTTTTATCTATAGAATTAAGAAGACATGTTAGATGAGCAAAAATGATAGAAAATTTTACTAGAAGCTCCTGTAAGAAGAAACATGTGGGACAAAGGAGCAGTGTAAAGGGATGCCTTACACAGAGCTATATTTATCTGTATAATGCATGCTTCACTCAGGTGTATTTTCTATATGGTGAAAAATTGCTATATGGTGAAAACTTCCCTGGAAATAAAATGTGGCATTGCAGTGAGACATATCTCACTTAAGCAACAGCTTTCAAGGCAACTCTAAATGCAAGCATTGTAATGGAACAGATATTAACTGTTTGTGAAATGGAGTTTAAGTAGGTATTCCACAGGCTCCTCAAACTAAAAGAAGATAAAAGAGAAACATAATCTCATCCCTCCAGAAATGCTCATGCTTGTTTACATCTTCTTGGGATAATGAGGCTTATATTTGTGCAGTGGCAAAAGTAACATTCACTGTGTATCTGAGAGTTGATCATCATGTTTCCAGCAAGCTAATGTTAGCATTAACTAAGGAACTAAAACAATGCTTAAAGTATTTGGAATGTTCCGCTACAGTTAAACTCTCAAGAAATGGCAGTAGGATTTTCTTTTTTTTTTTTCCTTTATTTTTTATTTCTTCAAGTTACATCTCAATCGCAGTCCCTTCCCAATTCCCCCTCCAGTCCCACCCTCCCACCCTCAACCCCCCATCCTCTTCCCTTTTTTTTTTTCTTTTAAGTTTAAGGTATATCTTATTTCCCCCTACAGTTTTCCCTTTCAGTCCAACAAATGGCTCTTTCTCTTATAATAATAAATACAATACAGTACAACAGAGGTAATTAGGCCACAGTTATGAGGGTTATATGGGTTAACGTACATTCCCAATGACCAGTCCATATGTATTTGGTATCTGACTTTAACATTCTACTATCTAACCATCCCCATGAGTTTAAAGTTCTATATCTGACTCAACATTCATACTAACTTACAACACAATTTTAAAAGTATCTTCTAAGATCTATAACACACTCTTGACTCCTAAACAACTCAAAATTTAATTATGAGACTCTAGCTATCTGTTCTTCAACCACCTCAAAGACCTGAGAGGGATAAATATATCTGATTTTATAGGATTATAGGAAGTACAGGGCCTGCAGCTTCCCAAACTAAGAAATGACATACCAGTGGCTGCCTGGACAGTTCCCATTTTTTTCTCCATATATTTCAGCATCGAACTTCAGTCTTTTGGCCCCATTTCTTTGACAGACATTGATTTTAGAGCAGGGGTTATGAAGGACTTGCCTACCCTGTCTTGGCAGAGCTAGGCTGTCGACTCACCTGCTTCCAGGTTTTGTCCTTTTTGGACAGCATTCTTTCTACAGTTGGAGCAAGGGGCTTTTCCTATCAAGAGATACGCTTGCCAATAATTCAATCATCTCCCACTGGAGATTCTTCGATGCTCATCTTCTACTTGAAGGAGAATAGGGGGTGTTGTCAGGAGTTGATATGTCTTGATATAAAAAAATCAAAATTACGAAAACATCTTTGAATGCCATATTCTGAAGATCTCTTGAGGTTTTTGAAGAGGCCCTATCTATCTCTTATATTAGGGTAAGCAGATGTTGCTTGTCTCTTAGCAGATTTATTTCTGATTAGCTTAGCAAGTAACGATAATAGGCTGTCATAGTACCTAACAGAATGACCGGCTTGCATAACCATTAATTTGCATTTCTTAATTATCGTAAACAGTTTATGACAATTAGTAGTAAAAGGCTGAAACATCACATTTCATTTTTTTTTCTTTACCTCCTAACCCTTCCATCCCATTTCTCTGGGGTGGGGTGTCCTTATATAACAGTCCCTCATCTCAGTTGAGAGGTCGTATGAGGGCCAAGAGCCTCTTCATTCATTGGGGATCTACGAAGCAGTACCATCAGTAATAAGTGTCTCGTTGCCCGGGAGAGAGAAGTACTAAACAAACAAACCAATAAGCATACAATAGATAAAAAAGACTAAAAAATAGAAAAAATATAACTAATATATAAAAAATAAATAAAATTTAAAAATAAGAAGTCTATGCCCAAGTTCCCTTTGGTGTGTTAGTTGTAGTATTGATACCTTCTACTATATAGCTGAAATCCTACTATAAGTGAATAGATGCCATATGTGTTCTTCTGAGTATGGGCTAGTTCACTCAAGATGAGCTTTTCTAGTTCCATCCATTTGGCTGCAAATTGCATAATTTCACTGTTCCTGATAGCTGAATAATATTCCATTGTGTAGATGTACCACAGTTTTTTAACCCATTCTTCGGTTAAGGGACATCTGGGTTGTTTCCAGTTTCTAGCTATTACAAATAAGGCTGCTATAAACATAGATAAGGAGACTTCCTCATGATTCCGTGAAGAGGCATTTGGGTGTATACCCAGAAGTGGTATGGCTGGGTCCTGAGGCAGAGCTATTCCAAGTTTTCTAAGATATCGCCAGACTGACCTCCATAGTGGTTGCACAAGCCTGCATTCCCACCAGCAATGGAGTAGGGTACCCCTTTCTCCACACCCTTGCCAGCATGTGCTGTCATTTGAGTTTTTGATCTTAGCCATTCTGGCAGTAGGATTTTCATTCCTGCCTGATCTGGCATGTACAGTGTCTCTCCACCCACATAATACTGAAATTCCTTGTGCCTCTTTGTTGTTAGTCATTTTAAAGATTTCATTCAATAATGACTTTCACAAGAACAATGATATATTTCATCATTTTTTTTTTGGTTTTTCGAGACAGGGTTTCTCTGTTTAACAGCTCTGGCTGTCCTGGACTCACTTTGTAGACCAGGCTGGCCTCGAACTCGCAAAGATCCGCCTGCCTCTGCCTCCCAAGTGCTGGGATTAAAGGCGTGCGCCACCAGCGCCCGGTCCTATTTCATCATTTTTAATTATCTCCTTTTAAACCAATTTAACCATGCTGTCTTCTTGGCTATGCTTTTTTTCATCATATTAAATTATGTGCAGCTATGATAATATGAATCAAATTACAGATTTCCTATCTAGGTTATGATGTTTATGCATAACACCTTAACTCATTGAAGCTACTGAAGATAACAAGAAATTTCCCCCTAAAATATACCATATCATACTTTTAAAATCAGAGACCAACTTCTGTAAGAATATAAGTAGTTAAAACATAAGTGAAATTTCAGAATGTCTATTGAGACTTAAGCCAGATGTTTTGAAATATACACAACTGCACTGCTAGGTACTCTTCCATTTTTTTTTTAATAAGTTCAAATAACCGGACATAACATTGTAAAACAGACTAAACAGGGATATAAAATGTGACTCATAGAAATATTCTCTACTTCCCAACTTTGATTTCTCTCAATGTTTTCATATTAATATTCATACATGAATATTAGTAGTGTATACATTGTTTCAACCTGGAAAATAACTCTGTCTATAAGACCCCAGTGACTATCTCTAATGCTAGAGTTAACCAAGTAGCATAAAAAACCATGGTGTATTATACCAGTCATTAGCATAATTAGATAAAGTTGCTTTTCTTCTTCTTCTTCTTCTTCTTCTTCTTCTTCTTCTTCTTCTTCTTCTTCTCCTCCTCCTCCTCCTCCTCCTCCTCCTCCTCCTCCGCCTCCTCCTCCTCCTTCTTCTTTTTCTTCTTCCCTATAGACCAATATATCTTTCAGAAATGCTGTCAACATATGTTCACCAAGGCTATGATTTAGTAAACATGAAAGTAAACTGGAATTAATGAAGAACCAGTATTTTTTTCAGTTGGAACCTACATTTATGAGATGATCAAACATGTATAATACCAAAAAGCCTTAATAGGCTTTAAATTAAATGTAGGTATATAATGTTCATCATATGATGTTCCTGGAACTAATTTTACTCTTAGTATACAGATTCAAAATAGAATTTACCATTATGTATCATACTGATATCTGCAAATTTAGGAATGCATTTTAATTATTATTGTAACTGAAATAGAGCATAGTCTAAGTTAACTGTTATTAAGAAATTCTGGCTGAATAAACAAGTAAATGATTCAATGGAAAAATTATCAGTTGTCATAAATGATTGGTATCACATTACAGTTTATAGAAAAACTGGCAGAGCTTTGTTTCTTATCTGCTAATATAATTCATCTTCCACAACTAGCAGGCCTGCATCTCTTCTTGGTATGACTCAGAATTTAAAATAGAGGAGAAAATGGAAATAAGGATAAATAATGTACTAACTAAAGATTGAGCCTAAAATCTAACCACTCCTGGTACAAGTTAAATAACTCCATAATCTCTTCTTTTTATTTTACCACCTATATCAGAGGGATGGTCTCAAATTGAAAGCATGCATTTTTCCTGTTATTGCTTTTCTTTTCTTTAATACTAACATGAGTACTAAGCAAGAACAGCAACTGCCTGGTCAGTGGTGACCGGGACAGCCTCCATATCCTCTCTGCTAGAAGCCTCAGCTACACTCATCCCTATATCCTCCCAGGAGCCTCCAATGTTCCACTTGTCCTGCTTGCCCCAATGATGCTACTCACCCATTGCTTCCCTTCTCTCTCCCAGCCCTGTCAACTCCCACCCCTGCTTCCCCACAACTGATTTCCACCCTTATTCCCCTTCCCAGCCCCTCTCACAGCCAGTTCCCTCTTTCCATCCGTTTCTGATGTCTATTTCATTTCCCTTCTGAGTGATATTAAAGCAAGCATCCTCTTTTGGGCCCTCTTTGTTACTTAGTTTCTTTTAGGTCTGTGGATTTTGGCATGGTTATTCTGTACTATATGAATAATATTCACTTATAAATGAGTACATTCCATGTGTGTCCTTCTGGGTAACTCCACTCAGGATGATATTCTCCAGTTCTATACATTCACCTGCAAATATTATGATATCCTTTTTTTTTTTAATCGCTGAGTATTACTCCATTGTGTAAATGTATCACAGTCTCTTTATCCACTCTTCAGTTGAAGGATATCTGTTTCCAATTTCCAGTAATGACAAATAAAGCTGCTATAAACATAGTTAAACAAATGTCCTTATGGTATTGTGTATATGCTCAAGAGTGGTATAGCTAGGTCTTGACGTAGAACTAATTCTAATTTTCTGAGAAAGCACCAAATTGATTTCCAAATAAGTGCCTTCATAAAGAAATTGTAGAGTTCTCATTCTAGCAATTTAAAAACACACCTACAAATCTCTAGAACAAAAAAACAAAACAACAACAAAAAAAAAAACAAACACACCCAAGAGGAGTAAACAGCAGGGAATAATCAAACTCCACGCTGAAATCAATACATTACAAAGAAAGAGAACAATACAAAGGATCAACGAAACTAACAACTGGTGTTTTGAGAAAATCAACAAGTAGCTTTATGTGTCTATCAGCTGTAAAACTTTTCTGGTAAATACTTTAGGGTCCTTAGAGTTTCCATATAGAATTATGGATTATGTCATCTGAAAATAATATTTTTAATTATATTTAATAATACTATAATGACTTCTTCCTCTTCTGTTTGAAACCTTGTATCTTCTTTACTTATTTTATTCATCAATCTAAGACTTTATTAAATAGATAGAGGGAGAGTAGACAGCCTTATATTTTTCCTCATTTTAGTGGAAATGGTTTGATTTTTTTTCTCCATTTAGAATGATGTCAGCTGTTGTCTTGGTTATATTGCCTTTATTACATTGAGGTATGTCCTGTAAATCCCCAGATTCTCTGGGACTTTTGTTATGAAGAAATGTTGGATTTTGTCACAGACCTTAACCCAATGAGATGATCATGATCATCTTAGAGTCTATTTATGTAGTGAATTCTGTTTATAGCTATACCTCTTGCTTCTCAACACAGTGTGTCTTCCTCTTAAACAAAGAAATTGAAAGGAATTCTAGAAGACAAAGAACAAAAAATAAGCAACAGTAAAAATCTCATTGTTTTAAAAGATAGCCAGGCATGCTGAGTCACACCTTTAATACTAGCACTCAGGATGTAGGGGGAGATAGATCTCTGTGAGTTCAAGGCTAGCCTGATCTACAAAGTGAGCCCAGGGCAGCCATGGATACATAGAGAAACCCTGACTTGAAAAACAAAAACAACAACAAACAACAAACAAACAAAAAAAGACAAAGAAAATGAACACATAGTAGATATGACTCAGTATTTTAATGCATCAGAAAAAATAACTACTATCATTTGACTAGTAAAAATATATAGCCCAGAGAAAACTGTAATGAAAACCATAGGATTTGGATAAGGGTGTGCCTGTGTTGGATTCCTGTTTGTAATTAATATATCATTGTGGTGTGAGAGCTTGATATTTAAGGATGGTATGTATGTGTGATATTGAGCAAGGTGAATATAAGAGTACCTTTCTCTGAGTTTTGATGTGAATTTTAAAATGTTCTAAAAAATAACATGTATTAGAGAAAAAACTATGCTATGATACAGCCACCAGTGATAAAAACAGGATGAACAGAAGTGGAGAGAAAATACTGGAAAAGGGAGAGTTGGGCACTAAGAAAGGATTTAGAGGGATACTAGAAACAGAAACCACTGTATCATTCTGCATCTTCCAGGGAGCTCTTGGGGCTTTGTTTAGTACCCAGTCAGAAGTTGTGGCCTTGTCAGGCACCAAGCTAGAAGTGGACATTTCTCTGCTGCAAAGCTAGGCTATATTGGTTTCTAGGCAGAAAAGGATGAAATATGGAATAGGTTCCCTGCCAGAGGATATCCCTGAGAGGCAGAAGAAAGATTATCTCCACCACCAAGTGTTACAGCCCTTAAGATAAGCATACAGGAGAGAAAGACCTTCTCTGGAGCATAGTGAAAGGTCACAGCTCTTTCAGCTAAGCTGCTGGCACCAGGCTGGGCAGCTTCAGAGAGTTCAGAGCTCCTGGACTGGGCCTAACAACTTCAGGAGTCCGACTTGGTTCAGGAGAATCTGGAGGCTGCTTTGGGAAGAGCCAGAGACCAGCTGCTGCTGCCTCAGGTGAGAACCAGCGCAAATGGCGCGGGCACAGGAGACATGTAGGAAGCTCAGCACCTTAGTAAGCTTTGGAATCAGCTGTGGCTATGGTGATGAGGCAGATTCAGGAGCTTGCTTTGGACACCCTGAATTGCACTTTGTATGCCAACAGCAGAAGCTTGGCTTAGGCAGGTGAATCCAGCAATGGATTCTTCTGGGAGGGAGAAGGCTCTTCTCAAGCCCAACATAAACAGCCAGTCTCATATGATCAGAACTCCAGGTACAGTTAGAGGCAGGGACAAAGATCACTGGTTGAAAGCATAAGTACTTAAAATATCTCCTTAGATGGAAAAGTAGTCCCAGGTGCTTACTGAACTGGTTTCTAATCAGGAGAAAGGGTTGGACCTGTAATCTCACTAAGAGCTGTGTGACATTCCTACGATAGGGGATCTGGGTTTCACCAGGTCAGGAAACGGAGGAACCCTGCTGACAAAGGGAGTCCTTAATTTTGCACCAAGCTCAGAGGCTTTCTGGCAAGGCCAGACTTCAAACTTAGCAGCATAATTTTCTGACACCACTACAATGAAAAACAAGAAGGTCCTTGATGGTCCAGCAGCAGAAAACACACATCATGGACAAAATTTGTAAGCTAAAACATATATCAATAGAGTGTCTCCAGTTGAGTTGAAAAGGAAAAAAAAATACTAAAGGTGAAAAAAATCCCCAAAGAAACAGAAATGTTAAATATATTCAAAGGTGCAATATATATAGCTGAAAATCAATGAAAGAGAGGTGGGATGATGGATCAATAAAGGAGTGTTAGAAATGTTAACAAAAATTTATGAAAGACACCAAATCATAAATCTGAGAGGGCCAGAAAAGGCCAAACATCATAATAACATCCTCAGTAAACTCTAACTAGGCAAATGATACTCAAGGTAGAGATGATGACAAACACAGACCATCTTTGTAGACACAATGGAGATGTGTTATGAGAGTACTAGCTGATATGCTGTTATTTCTTTATATAATGTGTGTGTGAATTACATTGCATTGAAAGAGACATCTCATCATCAAGAAATAAAGCAACAAATATAATAAAATATTCTAACTGTTGAATGAGAAACAAACAACCAACAACGTATACTTCTGTGTGCAATTAATTTATCTTTCAAAATGGCGCAAAAATACAGACATAGTACTCTCAAAGTACTAGAAATTGTAAATTCATTGCTTACCTTCCTGGAAATAGGTGTTAAAGGAAATAGAGAAGCAAAGTGATTTAATGCAATGAATTTGAATAGTTGTAGGCATGGGTCAATATGAATCTAAACATAGCAATAATCATTTTAAACATGAATAATATTATATAAATGTCCCAGTTAACAGACAATGAGAATGAGAAAGGCTTAAAAAAACTCAACTACAGGTTATTTATTAGAATCTCACTTTAAATAAAGACTTTAGGAGGCTAAAAATGGGTGAAGAAAGATACCCTGCTTACCAACTGAGAGGAAGCTGAGGAAGTTGAATAGCTATCAAAGCAAATGACATCACATTCTTGAGAAAAGAAAATTATCCACGAATGGAGAAAGTCATCATGATTATGACATGAGACTCAGTTTCCTAAAAACCAGTCATGCTTTGTGTGGTGCAGCCTACATGTGCAAACGTGTGATGAAGAAGACAAAGGCAGATTTGTCTTGAATACTTAACATTGACTCTCTGTCCTGGATTGATCAAACAGACAGAAAATCAGTAACATTGTAGACTATTTGGTCAGTCTTCATAGCTACAGCTGTGTTTTACACATTGACAAAAGGAGCACAAAGGTTACAAGGAAGGAGAAAGGATCAGAATAACTAACACCATACTATAGAAAAGGAAAATTAAAGGACTTACACCATCTAACATTGAGATTCATTAACAAAGCTAGTGACAAACTGAAAACCAGTGTAACTGGCTCACAAGCAGTTAGTTCATGCCTTATAAGGGAGTAAACACAGTTCAATTAACAAAAGATTCATTTTTTAATGAGCAGTACTGACATAATTTCACACCTATGTACCAAACAAACAAACAAAACATAGAGTTCTATAAGAAATGCTACTCTATTTGAAGTATGAAGCATGTTAATGAATTGATAGGGACAGGATGATGATGATGATAGGATCCATGGAAAAGAACTGGTAAACTCACTTGTATTGAATTCATAATTTATCAGTGACTAATATTTTTAAATGCAAGGATAAATCACATATGTGAGAAATATTTGCAAATATATCTCTTACAAAATATTGTACATCCTAAATTTCATGTGTCTTTATCAAAGAAGATACGGTGTCTGAACCAAAGCAAGGACAATACAGAAAATGAAAATAAACATTTCAAACATATATTCATTAAGATAGTAAAATGAAAGAATGAAAAGAAGTGATATCTATTGCCCACCTGATAGCATTTATAAACTACCAATCAACAGAGGACCAATAAGAAAATTACTAGCATGGATTGAAGCCAATAAAACTTCTCTACACTCCTGATAGTAATAAAAAATGGTTCACCACCTTGGAAGATAATTTTGCAGTTTCTTAGTCTTAAATAATTCAGAAAGTGGTCTTCTAGATATTTAAAAAACAGATCTAAAAGCTAATGTCCATACAGAAACCTATACATGCTACACACTACAGTCCTCTGTCCTTGTATTTGATTTCCAGTTTAGTGTTTTTATGTGATTCCTGAGTGTGTGAAGGAGCAGGGATTAGATTCTTGTGCGTTCTTTTGGGATCTTGTCCTTCTGTTGATATTCTTATCCAACTTTGATGTGATAGGCTTCATTGTATAGTATAGTTCTAATTTGGTATGATTTTTTAAAAATGAATGAATAAATCAATGGATTGATGGATGCATGAATGAATGCAAACCTAGCTACTGCAGTAAACATTAACAACTGAACTATCATTTATGACTTCTGAGAGAGGGAAATTTAGTTTCTGCAATAGAGTGGCACTGGGTATGTCAACTACTCCAGGTTAGGCCTCATGTTCAGGAGTAGTTGACCAATATATAGCAGACTCCGTAATTTTGTTGTGTGCTCTTCATTATTTGGTTAAAGTTTGGTGGAAGTGTTATTTTTCTTTCTTTTCTTTCTTTCTTTCTTTCTTTTCTTCTTCTTCTTCTTCTTCTTCTTCTTCTTCTTCTTCTTCTTCTTCTTCTTTTTTGGTTTGTTTGTGTTGCTTTGCTTTCTGTTTTTTTTGTTTTGCTTTGTTTTAATGTTTCATGTATGTTTTTATTTTTCTTTCTTCATTTTGGGGGATTTTGTTGTTGTATTTGCTTTTTTTAAAAGAAAGAACTTAAAGTTGAGTAGGTAGGAATGGGGTGAGGATCTGGAAGGACTTGAAAAAGAACAAATTTGATCAAAATACATTTAAATTTAAAATTTTATGTAAGTAATAAATGATAAAATTATAATAAAATATAAAAAAGCCAACAATCAAACAAACAAAAAGATTCTGGACCAGAATGTGTATAAGAATATATATGTATTTTTAGAATGTTCTATGGTTGTGTGGAGATAAAGACAAAGATACAGAGGAAAAAGAGACAAAGAAACAGAAAGAGAGAAAGATTCATACAATTGAATATAATCAAGTAATAAATGTAGATAAACTATTAAGCCATTCAAAAATACAGTAAAATCTTGGGAGATCTTTCCACCTTCTGGTGGCCTCTTCAATTTCTTTCTTCAAGGACTTGAAGTTCTTGTTGTACAGGTCTTTCACTTGCTTGGTTAGAGTTACCCCCAGGTATTTTATATTGTTTGTGGCTCTTGTGAAGGGAGTTGTCTCGCTGGTTTCTTTTTCATCCCACTTATCTGTTTTATAAAGAAAGGCTTCTGATATTTTTTTGAATTTAATTTTGTATCCAGCCACCTTGCTGAAGGTGTTTATCAGCTGTAAGGGTTCTCTGGTGGAATTTTTAGGGTCGCTTATGTATACTATCATATCATCTGAAAATAGGGATAAATTGACTTTTTCATTTCCAATTTGTATCCCCTTGATCTCCTTTAGTTGTCATATTGCTCTAGCAAGAACTTCAAGTACTATATTGAAGAGATATGGTGAAAGTAGACATCCTTATCTTGTCCCTGAGTTTAGAGGAAATGCTTCAAGTTTCTCTCCATTTAATTTGATGTTGGCTACTGGCTTGCTTTATATCACCTTTATTATTTCTAGGTATGATCCTTGTATGCTCGTTCTCTCCAGAACTTTCAGCATGAAGGGGTGTTGGATTTTGTCAACTGCTTTTTCCGCATCTAGTGAGATTATCATGTGTTTTTTTTCTTTCAACTTGTTTATATGGTGAATTTCATTGATGGATATTCGTATGTTGAACCATCCCTGCATTCCTGGGATGAAGCCTACTAAATCATGGTGAATGATACTTTTGATGTGTTCTTGGATTCGGTTTGCCAGTATTTTACTAAGTATTTTTGCATCTATGATAATGAGGGAGATTGTTCTGAAGTTCTCTTTCTTTTTTGGGTCTTTGTATGGTTTAGGAATCAGGGTGACTGTGGCCTCATAGAATGAGTTTGGCAATGTTCTTCCTGATTCTATTTGTGAAAGAGTTTGAAGAGTATTGGTATTAGAGCTTCTTTGAAGGTCTGGTAGAATTCCGTGCAAAAGCCATCTGGCCCTGGGCTTTTTTTGGTTGGGAGATTTTTAATGACTGTTTCTATTTCCTTCGGGGTTATAGGGCTGTTTAATCTGTTTATCTGATCTTGATTTAGCTTCAGTAGGTGGAATCTATCAAGAAAATTGTCCATTTTGCTTAAGTTTTTTAATTCAGTGGAGTATAGATTTTTAAAGTAGTAACTGAAGGTTCTGTGGATTTCCTCAATATCTGTTGTTATTTCTCCCTTTTCATTTCTGATTTTGTTGATTTGGGTTTTTCCCCTCTGCCTTTTAGTTAATTTGGCTAAAGGTTTGTCTATTTTGTTGATTTTCTCAAAGAACCAACTCTTGCTTTCATTGATTCTTTGTATCATTCTTTTTGTTTCTAAGTTGCTGATTTCAGCCCTAAGTTTGATGATTTCTTGCCTTCTGCTGCTCCTCTCGGGAGTGTTTGCAAATGAATAATCTTGCATGAACAGCCCACCATTGTAAAAGGCATATTCTGTGATTTATTTTGTACTACATCTGAGAAAAATGAGTAAAGGATAAGAGATTTCCAAGAATTCAGAAGTTACAGAGAGAAGTGAATAGGTGAAACAATTTTTAAAATTGTGTGTATATTTGTGATGTGTGTGTGAGGGCGTATATTGGGGAGGGTGTGTGCACACACCATGAAGTGCATGTAGAGACTAGAGGATAAATTTGAAGAATCAGTTGTCTCCTTCTGTCTTATATTCCTCTCTGTATGCCTTTATGAGGAATTGAATTTAGATTGTCAGGATTTTGTGGCAACATGTAGATTATCTGAGCCATCTTATTGGTCCACTAATATTTTGAAGTCGGAAGCTAAATTAGCTTAACACAATACTGCTGGCAATTTGGTCTTCTTCCATAAACCATCCTGGACCATAGCCCTCATGATAGATCCATTTTGGGAATCAATAGTGGTTGACATATAAAATGCTGCCTGTCTAGCTAAGTTTTAATTTCAGATAAAAAATTTAAAACACAAATGCTATTCTATTACAGCACATGACATACTTATATTTTAAATAGTGAATTGTTTATCTGAAATTTAAAACTCCATGCTTTTTATTTTTATATGTCAGCACACACAGTGAATGACAAGATAACAATTTGTTCTAGTAAGAAATCTGTTTTTAAGAATTTCATAAACACTTCCTTGGATTTGTTGTAGCAATTAGAGTGAGATCTGGTGTTTGTATCTCAAGTCCTTCGGTGATGTTGTTTCTGGTGGAATTAAAGATCCTCAGTACATGAACTTAAGAAGTGCACCAGTGCAAGTTATTATGGTAGTCCCATCTTGCTTGCAAGGTCTATGTCCCAAGATAACACTTAAATGTCTAAAACTGCAGATAGAACCAAGCTGGGTGTACTGTCATTTCTCTATGCATGAACTTTTATAAGAAAGTTTAGTTTATAATTAGGCACAATAAGAAATTGTCAGCAATAGTAAGATAACTATAACAATATATGATATTAAAATATTTGTAGATGTGGCCTCTCTCAAATTATTGTATTGTGATCTCTCACCTCTTGTTTTGTTTTGATAACATACTGTTTAAAAAATGAGGTGCTATAAATTATTTATGCGTTATGGTAAACAGTCAGACACTATGTAAAGATTACTGGGACCTAAATATTAATAACTATCATAGCTTAGCCTAAGGGGTGGGTAATGTACTAAAAATAAATTGTGTGGATAAAATGAAGATTCTCAGCATATCAGAGCCTGAGATTACATCATTATGCTATTCAGAATAGGGCACAATATCAAACATGTTGATCACTTCTGGAATCTTCCACATAGTATTCTTAGATCACATTGAGATATGAATAAAAGGAAATCTACAGATAAATGGGGGCTACTGCAGTAAATTTCTAAATAAACCACTTTGAGGATTAGATTTTGAGATCGAGTTAGCAAATAATGTCAAAGCTCCAAATAGTTACCTCTGGCAATCAACTGACATCTCATGTACCAGAAATTAATAATATCTAATTGAATTGTTGGACAAACAACTTAAGCTATTGGCCAGGTTATTGATTGCTCTCTACAAACTGATGGTAAGGCCCTATTGCTGAAGACAACACTTACATATCTCATGTAACAAAGAGAAGTAGAACTGGAGCCTTCACTCTTACTGAATAGTGTTCGTGGTATTAGAAAGTATTCTGCATGCTACCAGAGGTGAAATATAAACATCATCCCTGCAACAACCCCTTCTATCTATGACCAGCCTGCATGATATGCTGATGCAACAATGGCACAAATGTTCTGAGACTAAGCAACCACTGTACGATTGAATTTAAGATCCCCTCTGTAAGATGGATCCCATGCCTTACATTGCTCAGAAGGCCAAGAGTCAGAGACTAGATAGGCCACAGACCTAGAATACAACCAAATACTATTTCTGCTAAAAGAATGTAGCAACATAATTACTCCCAATGATATTCTGCTATATTTGTGCATCAATGCTTTCCTAAGCCATCATCAGAAAAGCTTCCTCCTATGGGAGATAGGAACTAACACATAGTCCCACAACTGGACAATGTGCAGAGAATGAAATACCTTGAATAGTCAATCCTGAATGAAATATTTTCATTAAAGTCCTCTCTCTGGGCTCAGAGGAGGAACTTTAAATATTATAAGAGTCAGACGAGAAGGATGATATACCAAGAAAACAGTTTTCCAGACAAAACAAGACTAGCACTCCTATAAACTTAAGACTGTGGCAGTATGCACATGATCTGAATACTTCCAAACCACTTGGAGAACATGAGCCAATGAGATGAAGACGTTAACATAAGTCCCCACTCCCAACAAAAAAGCTATCTCCAATTGACAAATGCTTACAAAGGAAAATCAGTTTCTCCAAGTGAGTCTCACTGGGAGTACAAACTATATTTAAGGGCAGGCCCCATGCCTAGCAGAAGATGCCCCCAACACACAAAAAAATTCAAAGATATTTTTGGAGGCCATTTTTGTTTCATGTTAATTTGCTTAGGCATTTTTAAACGTTACCGGTCTTTTGTTTGTATATTGTATTTTTCAATTTTGTGTTATTATGGGTTTTGTGGTGTGTGTGTGTGTGTGTGTGTGTGTGTGTTTATGCATGTGTATATGCTTCTTGTTACCTTTCTTGGTTTATTTCTTTTTTCTTTTTGTTTGTTAGTTTGCATGCCCTAATGTTGTTTGCCTTTTTATTTGCCCATTTATTTTCTTACAAGAGCGATAAAGAAGGTGTGGAGATGGAAGGGTGGGAAGGTAAGAGAATCTGGATGGAGGTTACAGACAGGAAACCATGATCAAATCATATTGTATGAGAATAACTTTATTTTTTAAAAAAGAATTATATTTTTGAGAATTTCATAATAGAAAGAAAAATGTAGATGTGAAAGAAATGGCACACTTTGTTAACTGCTCAAAAAAATAAATGCATTTACAATGCTTCTAGAAAAATTAAACTTAATTATACTTTTGAATATGCCACATTAAAGAAACTTTAGTGGGGTCTGAAGAGATTCTTCAGTGGATAAAGTTCTTGTCATGTAAACATGAGAACCTAAGTTCATGTTTCTAGTAACCCCATAAGAAATTGAGCATTCTGATGCTAGTCTATAATCCTAGGGCTGGGGAGATGAAGGCATTAGAATACCTCAAACTTGCTGGCAAGCCAGTCTAGTCTAGCAAGTGAACTCCAGTTTGAATGAAAGACACTGACTTCAAAAGTACTGGAGGGTTATAGAGTAAGACTCCAATCAGGACCTCTGTTTTCCATATTTACTTGCATACACACACACACACACACACACACACACACACACACACACACACA
>CAJQZJ010032367.1:2523034-2568174 GCA_907164525.1 Lophiomys imhausi | reverse complement strand
ACACACACACACACACACACACACACACACACACACACACACACATACACCAAAAGGAACTTTAACAAACCACAACACAAAGCAATCATAAACAAAACCCACCTACATCAAACCTTCACCATCAAGCCTAAATTGAAGAAGACTCTTTCCTCCTTTACATTCTAAAACTTCATTGCAACTTCCTAGCCATTTTCCTTTTTTGTGTGTCAACTTAAGCTTACATTTCCTTTTCTACATAATCAGAAACTTATATCCAGAAGAGTGTTGTTACACACACCTCTCATGCCAGCACTCAAGGAGGGTAAGGAAGGAATACAATTTTAAGGCCATCAAGGGACACAATTGAGATGAAATTAGAATAAGATAAAAAGGAACATTCATATTCATTAGTAAAATTGTTTTAGATGACAGTCAAGTAAGCTTCTGTCTACTCAACTTCTGCGCTTTGCATGTGGCCCATCATCGCACTCACTCAGTTCAGTGTATCTGCAGCTTGGCTCTGGGTCCAGATGCCTTAGGAAGATTAGCTCTAAAAAGAAGCCAACATCCAGGAAAGATTTGGACAATTTTCAAGATTCTCTGAAAGTCTGACAAACATCTTTTGAAACATATTCTTCTGCTTTATGTCTTAGAAGGTTCTTTTTCTACTACAATGTTTGCTCTCAACAATTCACTTAATCATCTCCAGTTTGTTTGAAATCATGGTTTATAGCAAAGATTGAAGCAACTGAAATGTCACCCAAGAAAAGAAGGAAAGAGGACTCAGAAAAACTACAGTTCTTGCCTAAAGCATTTCCCAGCTAATTAGTCCTCAGTGAGAGAGTTTTCCGAGCCTTCATTGTTGTTGTGGTTGCCGGTGGTCACTTGTATTCATGCTTCAGTATTGTTCAGAAATTGCAATGTCCCTAGAATGTCTTCAGACATTTTCTGAGGCTCTGAGAGATAAGAAGGGAATGTTTGCCCTTCTGTGAAAGATGCTAATATTATCATAATTTGAATAAAATTTGTTTTTAATCCCATATCAAGATCTGACGCAAGCATCGGCTTTTAACTACAATATCAAGTTCATGTCCTTCTCCTTAGGAACCAAGGACACTACAAGAAGACAACCCACAGAATCAACTAATCACAGCTCAAAGGATCTCATAGACATTGAACCAATAATCAGGGAGCCTGTATGGGTCTGACCTAGGACCTCTTCATATATGTCATGGATGGCGAGGTTTGGGGGATTCCTATCAGTGGGTGTGGGGACTGTCTCTGACTGTTTTGTCTGCTTTTAGAACCCCTTTCCTCCTAATGGGTTGTATCATCCACTGATGATATAAGCATGTGCCTGGTCTTACTGCAGCTTCTTAAGCTTTTTTGGTGGGTATCTCTGGGAGAACTGCTCTTTCCTGAAGGGAAAAGGAGAATGAATGGACCCGAGGGAGAGGAGAAATGGGAAGTAGGGACAGGATGGAGAGGAGGGAATAGAAAATGTGATTAAGATGTAATACATAAGAGAAAAATAAATGAATGAATGAATAAAGAAAGAAATGGATTTTCATATTGAGTCTTATATGGCAGTGCTGATCTCATATCATTTCCTATTTTTTAAAGGGATGATCATAGAACACTAGTATTATTTTCAGCTATACTTTCTTTTCATGTTTATCTATGTTTGTATGTGGATAGGTGCACATGTGGACTTGGGCATTTGTGCACGTGCATGGAGACTCTAAGTTTAACTCTAGTGTTTTCCTCATTGCGCTCCACATTAAGTGTTGAGTCAGGGTCTCTCACCGAGCCTGAAGCTCCTGGGTTTCAACTACTCTAGCAGGCTAACTTGCCCCAGGGATCCCCTGGTTCTACCCAGGTTTTGCACAGGTTCTGATGATCCAAACTTTACTTATCATATTTGTAGAGAAAAACTTTATTCACAGAACCATCTCTGCTACATTTGTGTGCTGATTTTATAAAATTAATTTATTTCAAGGAGAGCGGGGAGGGCTGTGGAGGATTTGGAAATAGGGAAGGGCAGGGAGAATTGTAACTAAATTATAATCTCAAAAAACAAAAGGTGCTCTCAAAAATTAATTTATCTTCATGAAAAAGTATAAAGATTATATTTTTATTATTTCAACCATGTATACTCTCCACCCATAGGTGTGTGTGTGTGTGTGTGCGTGTGTGTGTGTGTGTGTGTGTGTGTATGAATATGAAAACAGGCACCTAAAAAGGCCAGAGTCCTCACATCCAGGTGGAGTTAGAGTTACATATACTTGTAAGCTGCCTGGTGTCTGTGCAGAGAACTGAACTCAGATTCTCTGAGAGAACAAAACATACTCTTAGCCACTGAGCTATCTCTCTAGTAACTCTCTAATATTTTGAAAACAAACTTCTCTAATATTGGGAATTACTTATGTTTAATATTTCTTGCTTGTAACCATGTGAAATTCTCATGATGTTAATTTTATAAGGTGGACCTAAACTCCCAGAGTAATAGAAAAATGGAAATTGTGTAAATTATATAAGCAAATACACAGATAATACATTCAGTAAATACAATTTACCTTCTAAAAGAATTTTTTGATATTCTATTAATGATAAGGAATTTCCATTGGATTAGGAATTATAGTATTTTGTAATTAAGTAATGTTAAATTCACTGGCCATGGTGCTAAGAACAAAGTGGTGATAATGAAGATTTGTTGGCCTTTTGAAGATTACACTTTGATAGAGGAAAGGAAGAAGAGAGAGAGGAGTAGGAGAAGGATCTGGACATGGAAGGACAGAAGGACAAAGACTGTACATCACAGTAGAGTGACCTTGAATCTCCAACCCCTTTCACAGATCCTGGATTTTGCCACTGATATTTTACTCTACACTGCATGATGATAATGGTGTGAAATTAAAGGGTAGATTACAGAATAAGGTAAGAGGTGATGGTGCAATTCTGCCATCTATTAATGTGACATATTAAGGGATTAAGACCTGGACTTATTAATTATTTTAAGTCATTATTAGGTTATATTATTTAATATAATATGTAATTTAATTAACATAATATATAATACTAATGCATATTATAATTATATATTATTGTAATTATATTAATTATAATTAAAATAATTCTAAGATTTCACTTTATTTATATACTAATTACACACATATACAACTATTTATATGAATAAAATATAAGTAGTACATATTGTAATATATATAACCATCAAAATAAATTATTTATATCAATGTTTTAATACATGTGTTACTTAAAGATGCTTTAGCAATTAACCTGTTTTATAACTCCAAAACTAAATTGAAAATTGGATCTCTAAATACAGCACAATTATAATGGCATACTTAGATTGCGAAATGAACTGGGTTTGTACGAACAGTGCAGAAATCCTTATTGGGGCTGGTATCACTGAGGCAGCACAGATCTCCACGTTAATCTCCTAGGACCCATTGGCCACTTGGTTTTCTTTTGAGCACTGTAGGTGATTTGCTGTTTTTAGTAAAGTTATAAGGAGAGACAGAAGAAACTAGTGTTCCTTAAGCAAAAGAATGGGGAAAGATTAACTAATAGGGAACTGAGAAATCTGCTACTTCATTCAGTATGTTAAAATGCAAATTAAATACATAAATAGGAATTCAGAACATGTTCAAGATTACCTGCAAATAAGAACTTAAGATTGTAGTACAGATTTTTATAAAAATTCTCAAAATGAGATAGCTACATATATGCCAATATTAGAAAATAAAACTTTCAAAATCCCCCAAATTTATGTAAAGGTAAATATTATGTGTTTAACATTTCTTCTTTTATCACTTTTAGATGTATTGTTTTAATGAAAGGTGTTTTGTACTTTTCATGCAAAATCAAACTTTGTTATAAGAAGACTTTTATAATCTATAGCTAGATATGTCATTGGGATGGCATGTGTCTTTAAAATAATGAATACGTTGCACTCATAAACTTGGCAATTCATACTCCTAAATCTGGTTCCAAATAAAAATGTGATCATTAACATGAATGCAGGAATCAAAGGCCATGAAGCTCTTCCAGGTCGGATTAGCTGCTCTTCAATCTTGACTGTATGCTAGGTCTGTCTTCATTGCTAAAAATCTTTCATTTTCCCTCAAGTATTCAGCTATGAACATACAGTTTTAATAAATGGCATCTGTTTTGCCTTTTGATTCCTCAGTTCCTCAGCCATCCAAGCCTATGAAGCATGTGAATACCTAGGAACTGCAGATCAAAACACATAATGATGTACTTCTGATACTGGGTTTAATGTCTTAATGTTCAGTTTGCTCTAATTAACACCAAAATGCATTAGTGTTAGCTGAGTATGCCTCTGGGGAAAAATAAGAACCTTGATGAAATTATATTTCTGTTGTGAGCTTCGAACTTATAGAGTAGCATTTGTAAATTTAGACAAAATGCCATAGGGACTTTCTTCTACCATCCACATGACCCACCCTGGCAATTTTTAAAGTTTAAAGTATGAGAAAATAATGTAATAAATTATGAAATCTAGTTAATATACATGTATTTTTCTTGAGAAAATGACATAAACTAATGTATGAAACAGATTCCAAAGATATTGCAAATAGTGAACATGTTAACCAAATGTTCTATGAATCTAATGATATTTACTGTAGCTTAAATGATGACTTAAAAGTCAGATGCATATTTTTTTTAAGTTTAAAAAAATCCATTTATTTATCTATTTTACATGTGCAGCAGTGCATGTGTGGAGGCTAGGGGACAACTTGGGGAAGTTGGCCTGTCTTCTTCTTCTTTTTTTTTTTTTTAATACTTTATTTTTTTTCTTCAAGTTACATCTCAGTCACAAACCCCTCCCTATTCCCCCTTCCTATCCTGCCCTTCCACCCTCTTCCCCCCAGAAGTTTCCCCTTTCAGTCCAACAGATGGCTCCTTCTCTTATAACAGTGAATACTATACAAAACAACAGATATAAATATGCCACATTTATGAGAGTTAAATGGTCCAGTATACCTTCCCAATGTCCAGTTTATACATATTTGGCCCCTGACTTTAACATTCTACTATCTAACCATCTCCATGAGTTTAAAGGTCTATATCTGATTCAACATTCATACTAACTTGCAACACACTTTTAAGAGTATCTTCTTAGATCTATAACACCCTCTTGATTCCTAAACAGCTCAAATTTTAACTGTGAGACTCTAGCTGTCTATTCTTCAACCACCTCAGAGACCTGAGAGGGATAAATATATCTGCTTATATAGGAAGTGCAGGGCCTGCAGCTTCCAAAACTAAGAAAAGACATACCAGTGACTGCCTGGACAGTTCCCATTTTCTCTCGCAGCTACTTACTACCAACACCTGCCAAATGTAAACTAGTACATTCTGCTTGAATGACCCCATACCTAACTGCTAACCCTTAGCTACTCTGATAGTCTGAATAGGAATGCCCCCAAAGGCTCATATAGGGAGTGGTGCTACTTGAGAGGAATTAGGCCAGATGCATATTTTTATACATTTTTCATAACTCTTAAGTCAAATGTGTGAAAAGGTGGTTCCTAATATTCATTACTTGAGCTTCTGAATCAGAAGAATTAGAAAGTATCTGGGAACTTGAAGGAATATTCCAGAGTCCAATGAGATGACTCACCAGGTCAAAACCCACTCATCTCAAACTTGACAACTTGGATTCAACCCCTTAAACTCACTCAGAAAGGTCAGACCTCTAATCATAGCACCCCCACTATGATATGGGAAGCAGAGGCCAAATATCACCAGGAAGTTCAAGGACCTGCTACACTGGAGTAGTCCCTGCACCAATATATAAAAATATAAGAGCATATTCAATAATCTACTCCTTTTTCTTTATCATTTCTGTTTCATGTCTATATCGTGTTTTTTTTTCTTTTCTTTTCTCCTCTACGTAGGAGAGAAAGATGGATAGTGAAAAGAAAAAGAGAGAAATTCCTATGTCTAACCTCCAAAACTTTGTTTAACAAGACCATTTAACAATTTGTAACCAATCCCCATAAACAACATCAGACATCTATAACCCATAAAATGACCACAGTGGGGAAATCACCCACCCCACCTTCTGGGACTACAATATCGCTCTCTTAAAATTGCTTCCTGCTGATTTGGGATATAGGAAACCCGTTTGTGGGCTCAAATAAGAATGGAAAAATGGTTAAGCAAGTTAATAGTAATATTTGATGTTCAGTCTTGTTGTGCTCAGCTATTTAAATGTCCTAAGAAGTTTTTAATAAGAAACTGAACTTTTAGGGGGAAAGTTCAGGGCTTTACTGAAGTCCTGGCTGGAATAGTCTGTGGATCTGAACCATCTTAGTTAGCCATTTTGAGTTGTTCAGGATGTAGATTTTTTAGGAACAGCTATTGAGGAAGTCTCTGAGGCTAGATCATATGGGCTACTTGTCTTCTTTGGTGTCTGGTCCCTTTTGTTCAGAAGTTTCAGTTGTCCAGTTGTCCCGGGACTCCTTAGATGGATGCTTTTAATCTTCTGGAAAGAGAAGAACAGAACCCTGCCCTAATCCTAATTCTGGGTGCTACTTTTTTTGGCAGGTAATATCTTTCCTTGAGCAAATTGAGATTTTTGACAACATAAAAAGTATTATCTTTCCATTAAGATTTTAAAAATCTTTCGATATTTTGGAACTATACATACCTTTAAGTGTATATGTTATGAGATAACAAAGGACAATTCACTTTGAATTTCAGCATGCTTTTTGTGAACAGCTTTTAAATTTAAATCATTGTAAATCCTATGTGGCTGCCTCTGCCTCTCAAGTGTTTGGATCAAAGGTGTGCACCACCACCCCTGGATCTAAGTTTTTCTCTGTTTGGAGCTAGTTCTGTGTCAGACTGGCCTTGAACTCAGAGATCTGCATGTTTCTGTCTCCAGTATGTTGGGATTAAAGGTGCAGGCCTCTCAAGTGATGGGATTGTATTTGGTTACATAGGTATTGATCTTTGTATATTGATACAAAATTAAGATTAACTTTTTAAAGTTATTGTACCTGTGTAATGCTTTAAAATACAATGTGAAGTTTTGGCCTTTTGTTATCAACTGTCACAAGTTGTTGAGGGTAATTAAGAAATGCAACCTAATAGTTATTCAAACATGTCATTTTGTTAGGTACTAGAGTGGTGTATCACGTATGTTTTCTAAGTTAATCAGAAATAAAGTTGTTAACAGACAAGCACATTTGCTTATCCAAATATACAGAGAAGTGGTCTTCAAAAACCTCAAGAGATCTGTAGAGCATGACATTCAACTAACTTAAGATTTTTTTAATAGTGAGACATGTCAGCTCCACACATCACCCCCCATTCTACTCCAAGTAGATAATGAGCTTCGAAATATCTCCGTTTGGAGATAGCTGTAGTGGCCAGCTTGTCACCTGGCAAAAGAAAGCCCTTGTTTCAACTGTAGACAGAATACTGTCCAAAAAGGACAAAACTTGGAAGCTTTACAATTAATGTCTATCAGAGATATTGAGCCAAAAGGATGAAGATAGATGCTCCAATGTATTGAGAGAAATTAGGGACTGTCCAGGTAGCCAGTTGTCTGTCATTTCTTAGTTTTGAAAGCTGCTGGCTCTGCACTTCCTGTATATTCAGATATCTTTATCCTTCTCAGGTCTCTGATGTGGTTGAAGACCAGATACTTGTAGTCTCACAGTTAAACTTTAAGTTGTTTAGGAATTAAAAGGATGTTCTAGGTCTAAGAAGATATTTTTAAGTTGGTAATGCAAGTAAGGATGGAAACTGAGTTATGTATAGAACTTTAAACTCATTGAGATAGATAGATAGATAGATAGATAGATAGATAGATAGATAGATAGATAGATGGATGGATGGATGGATAGATAGATAGATAGATAGATAGATAGATAGATAGATAGATAGATAATAGAATATTATTATCAGTGGCCTAATATGTATGGACTGGACATTGGGAATATATGCTATACCTTATAATTTTCATAATTGTGGCCTCAGTATTCTTAATGTTTTGTATTATATTTATTCTTATAAGAAAAAGAGCCTTTTATTGGACTAAAAAGGGGAGATGTTGGGCAGAAAAAAGACACATCTTAAATTAAAAAAAAAAAAAAAGCAGATAGGAGGGTTAAGGGGAAAAGGGTAGGAAGGTAGGACCAGGAGGAGTAGGGGGAAGGGAACTATAATTGAAATGTAATGAACTTGAAGAAATAAATAAATGTTAAAAAAGAAAAAAGAAATACTCTATGTCCAGCAGCCTTAGTGTCAGCACAGTATATATAAAGACAAAAGGCATTGACAAATGTTAGACAAAATCCTATTCAGAATTACAGATTTTTTTTCTTCATAAATATACTATAAAATTAATATTTATAAAATTATAAAAATTACAAAGTTGTATATGTAAACATATATTACTGTGCATTTATGAAGGAGAAAGTATGTTTTTGATATGTTAGAAAAACTCCAAAATATCTCTAAAACAATATTAAACTAATGACTAATAGATATGAAAGGATTACATCATAGTATAAGTCATTATAATTATTTATATTATCCAAGTTGTATAAAGTGACATAGGACTAATGAAATTGAATTGCCAAAAGGTAAATAAATGTTATTTTTAAAATATAAAGCAGCAGTCCAATGGAGGAAGACATCAGACCTCTTTAACAAATTAAGGTAGCTGTTTGAAGTTTGTCAAATATTAGCAGAGTCTAAAAGCTAAAATATAAGACAGCCATTAGAAAAGTGCATATTTTGTGTTTGAAGGATATGTGCCATTTTCAAGACACCATAATGATAATACCTTGCTAGTTCACCAAGCCAAAAGTTGTTCCACATTGCTAAGAAGTGAAGTAAAAACTAGAAACAGGAAATGGAGCTGAGGACCTGTGCCAAAGTCCTGCTGGTAGGACATGGCAAAGAGTTGCAACCCAGTAGAATAAGTGGGCTGCAAATATGCAAGATAGCATATGAAGGGGCGGGGGATAACCTGGAGAAGTGAAGGGTGCAGAGAAGTAGAGGCTGTGAATAGCTCATGGGTGTTGATTTGCAACAGCAATGTACTCATCGGAAAATGTGGAATTTTAACCCAGAGAATGAAAAGTCAGTAATATAATTATCAAGAAATAATGCCACAGTCCTTTAAAAAATATTAAATGGCACCTTTCTGTCTTATACGAGACTAATTGGTTGGCCAAAAATATCTTGACTTTTGGTATTAAGAATTACTACAGAAGTCACACCTGCCAGAAAATAATGTGGGCTGCCTGAAAATCACCTGTTCTTCCTCTATCCCCTTAGATCCAATCCCCAATTCTTACTCCTAACTATGTAGCAGAAAACCTGTTGTAGCCCCCCTTTCCTTTCTTTCTTTTTTTTTTTTTGTTTTTCTTTTTGGTTTTTCGAGACAGGGTTTCTCTGTTTAACAGCTCTGTCTGTCCCGGACTCGCTTTGTAGACCAGGCTGGCATCGAACTCGCAAAGATCCGCCTGCCTCTGCCTCCCAAGTGCTGGGATTAAAGGCGTGCACCACCACCGCCCGGCTCCCCTTTCCTTTCTTACCTTATCCCCAAAAGATCACAAAGATCCTTTCCCCAAATCTTCCTTTCCCAACTCTTCCTTTCATCCCAGACTCCAACAGCAGCAGGCATTCATTGTGAAGATCCCTGCTCAGAAGGCCAGAAAAACAGATAAGTCTAATGATGACCCTCACCCCTCCCTAGTCCCATCCAATGCAAATCATCCACATTTCTCCTTAGCTGTGTAACAGAACACAAACTGGAGCTTTCCTTCCTCCCTGCCTATATCTCCTTTGAATTCCATAGACCATCTTCTCCTCCTATTCTGCTTCCCTCAATTGATAGGTTCATCCCAGCCCATTCCTAGTATGCATCATCTGTTAACCCACAAGCCACAACTAACAGAAAACCAGGTAGGCTACCTGCAGAATTTTTCTTCCCCCTCTGTTCCCCCAGATGCAATTACCCAATGTCATCCTCAGCTCTGCTGCAGAACACCAATGGTAGCTTTCTCTGCCCTCCTGTTCCCATCTCTTGTGGATCCCACAAAACTTCTTCTTTTTTTGTCTTTTTTAATTAATTTATTTATTTATTACTTCAGGTTACATCTTCATCGTAGTGTCCTCTTACCAACCCTTCCAGGCCCACCCACCCACCCTCTAACCCCTATCCCTTCCATCCTACTCCTCTGGAGTGGAGTGTCCCTACATAACAATCCCCCACTCCAGGTCAGCAGTCATATGAGGGCCAAGAGCCTCATATACTGGGGGCATAAAAGGCAGCACCAATAGGGCAAAGTGTCTCACTGACAGGAAAAAAAAGTCTATGTTCATGTTCCCTTTGGTGCATTCATTGTAGTATAGTTATCCTGTACTATATGGCTAAAATTCAACTGTAAGTGAATAGATACCATGTGCATCCTTCTGGGTCTGGGCTAGCTCACTCAGAATAAGCTTCTCTAGTTCCATCCATTTGGTTACAAATTGCATGTTTTCTTTGTTTCTGGTAGCTGAGTAGTATTCCATTGTGTAAATGTACCACAGTTTTTTAATCCACTCTTCGGTTGAGGATATCTGGGATGTTTCCAGTTTCTAGCTATTACAAATAAGGCTGCTATGAACATAGATGAGGAAACTTCCTTGTGATTCAATGAGGAATCATTTGGATGTATGCCCGGAAGTGGTATGGCTGGGTCCCGAGGCAGAGGTATTCCAAGTTTTCTAAGATATTGCCAGACTGACCTCCATAGTGGTTGCACAAGCCTGCACTCCCACCAGCAATAGAGGAGGGTTCCCCTTTCTCCACATCCTCGCCAGCATGTGCTGTCATTTGAGCTTTTGACTTCTTTTGGTCTTTATCCCAGTTGCCAGCCCCAGCAGCTGACACCTGCTAACCCAAGGGCTGCTCTTGCTCTTGCCAGGACAGCAAGTAGTTTGACAGGGGATCCACACCATTCCTTCTGCTCTTCCAGATCCAAGCCAATCAGTCTCATCACCAGGACTGAAGCAGAAAACCTATTGCAGTCTTCTTTTTTCTCTCTCTCTGATATCACTTCCACTGGATCACAAAATCTTTTCTTCAAACCTTCTTTCCCCCAAATCATCCCATTTGGGTTGTCATTCTCCACCAACAGCAGACATTCCCCATGAACATATGATCTGAGTAGGTCAGGGAAACAGGTATACAGAACATTTTCTACCAGGAAGCATGCAGCCATCCCACTCTCCTAATGTCCAGGGAAGAAACAGAAACTCTTGAACAAAACACTCATCCAAGAGATGCAAAACCAGCTATCATCACCCAAAACAATAATAATTCCAACCCAGATGCCGGAAATCAGTTAAAACATAATCATTAATAGCCAAGCAATATGTCTCTACCAAAGCCTGCAACACTACCACAGCAGGCAAAGATTTGTCAAAAGTAACAGAAGCCCAAGAAAAAATATCAGAAAGAAAAAAAAATATGTGTAAAGATGATAGGAGTTCTTAAATGGTAAGTTAATAAATCCTTTAAAGAAATTCAGGAAAACAGAAACAAGCAATTCAAGGAAATGTATGAAACTGTTTAAGACCTGAAGATAGAAGTACAGTTGATGAAGAAAACCCAAATAACGGTAATACTGAAAATGAAGAAAATAAGATATTCCATAGTAATGTCAAATTTAAACTATAACTATCTACAAACTCAGTCCTACAGAAGATACTGAAAAGAAAATACCCAAACACCCTCCTCATGAGGTTAACTACACCCAAGAAAGCCTACTGCAGAAAACCTACTGCAGTCTTCTTTACTGCAATAAATGATCCCAAACCTCCAAAATCAAATGAAGAAACACACACACACACACACACACACACACACACACACACACACACCATCACCACTCGAACCAACAACAAAATTATAGGAATCAACTACCAAATATCTCTCAATATCAATGGTCTCAAATCTCTAATAAAAAGACACAGGCTAACAGAATGGATGCAAAAGTAGGACCCATCCTTTTGCTTCATCCAAGAAATGTAGCTCAATATCAAGGATAGACATTACCTTAGGGTAAAGAGTTTTAAAAAGATGTTCCGAGCAAATGAATCTAAGAAACATGCTAGTGTAGTTATTTTAATATCTAACAATAGACTTGAGATTAGAACTGATCAAAAGACATGGGGAGGACATCACATACTTATCATAGAAAAAATCCACCAAGATGGCACTTTATTCTTAACATCTATGCCCCAAACATAAGTGATGGGGGAGTGTTAAGCATGCTAAATGTTAATTAATTGGTCCTGCTTGCTGTCTGTTACTTACAATGACTCTGAATAAAATGCCGAGGCCTGAGATTGGGAAAAGACAGAGAAGGTGGGACTTCCCGAGATTAGAACAGGAAGCCTGTGTTTTAGACAGAAGAAGAAAGCATTCCAGCCAGGAGCAGGAAGAGGCACACACCATGGGTTAGAGAAAAGAACCTCATTCCACATGGCCAGAAACATCGGCATATCGTGGAGATTGGCAGTCCAAGGGGACATATGTATATATGGGGTCATATTTGGGTAATAGAATTCTGAACTAGCATAGATGGGCCAAGATTCCTCAACTCGGGCCTAGGCTTGGTAGAAAGCCATACAGTCTCTGTGTGTATTTATTTATAATGGCAAATTAAAGATTAACAGCCCCTGAACCAATTAACAATAATATAAATACTGGTTAAATAGTTTAATTAGTCATATTTCTTTCTACACATAAGGGCAACCAAATTTGAAAACAAACAAATAAAACACAGATAGTAGGAGACTTCAGTACCCCATTCTCACCAAGAGACAGGTCATCTAGACAAAAACCAAACAGAGAAATGTAAAAGCTAACACCAAATGGACCTGATATTTACAGAACATTTCATCCAAACACAAAATTGTACACCTTCTTCTCCTCTTCACCTCTTAGAACTTTCTCTAAAATTGACTACATACTCAGGCACAAAACAAGTATCAAGAGATACAAGAACGTTTAAATATCTTCGTGAACCCTATCAAGCTAGCACAGATTAAAGCTGGATATCAATGGCAACAGCAACAACAGAAATCTTATAAACTCATGGAAACTGAACAACTCTCTACTTAAACAAAATGTATGTCTATGAACCCTGGATTTTAAATAAAGAAGCCAGACACAATCGATGGAAAATAGAAGGAATATTCAACAAATGACGCTGGTCAAACTGAGTGTCTGCATATAGAAGAATTCAAATAGACCCATGTTCATCATACTTTACAAAACTCAACTCCAAATGAATCAAAGACCTCAACATAAAAACATTCTTCTATCAGGTACACTGAACCTGGTAGAAGAGAAAGTGGAGAATAGCCTGGAACACATAGGCAGAGGACAAGTTTCTCAGTAGAGCACCAAAAGTCTAGTCACAAATATCAAAATTAGTAAATGGGACCTCATGAAACTAAAAGTTTTTATAAGGCAGAGGACACCTGTAGGGGTTAGATAAATTAGATTTAGAAAATATATAGGAGTTTCTGATACTGTCTCTTAATTCGGGGCCTGAAGAGCATTATCAGCATGAAGTCAGCAAAAACAGGAAGGACTTAATAGACTGAAAAACAAGGTTGAAGTCAGGAAAAACAGGAAAGACTCAATAGACTTGAAGAAACAAAGTATCTGGGCTGACATTGTTTTCAGCTGCTAAGTGGGCGGAGCCCAAATTAAGCTGAAACAGAGTTCCTCCTATTTGAGGACAGTGCATGGATCCCAGAAAAGAAGAGGCCCCTGATGCTAGAGAGCTCCAAGAGTCCTGCTGAAAAAAGGGCTGGCCATTGATGGCCAGCTCTCTCCCTGAAGCAGAAAGAAGCCGGTGAGCAAAGAAAGCCTGAGCAAGACACCAAAAGGCCAAGGACTGGACCCTGTGGCTCAGCTTTTGCCTAGAGGGGTTTGATCTGTCCGATCAGTGGCCTAGGGGAAACTGTGCCTGGCTTTAAGGACTGAGGCAGAGCAGCTGAATTCCTGATTCAAAAGAAGTAAGTTGGCCTGCAGATGGCTGGGGTCTCCCACAGAGAAGAAAGCATGAAGCCTTATTTAAGGTGAGACTGCAATAACCAACTTACCCTGACGAACCTGCATCTGAGAGATCCAGAAAAAGGACTGCTAAGTGCGTTGAAGAGTCTACAACAAAGTCTGTGTTCCTGACGACTGAGGACCTGCCCCAGAGACTGTATCATTCTAAAAGCTTATGAAAGTACTTGTTATAATTATCAATAGGTTTGGTGGATAGGTTAAAGTGGTTGTAGGATTTTGTAGGATTGATAGTTAGGAATTGTTGGTGTTTGTTATAAATGAATTTAGTAATAAATAAATAAGTGTTAAATAATAATTTAAAAGATCGGTTACAGACACCATCACTCAAAGCAGCACCCTACAGAATGGGAAATGATTTCAACCATCTTCACATCTAATAGAGGAGTAATATCTAAAATATTTAAAGAACTCAGAAAATTAGGTATCAAAAACAAATAATCCAATTTAAAAATTGGGTATAGGTCTAAACAAAGAGTTCTAATTCTAAACAGAGGAAATTAATATGGTTGAGATACAAAGAAATGAGCAACATTCTTAGCCATCAGGGACGTGCAAATCAAAACTGCTTTCAGATTCCATCTTACACCTGTTACAATTTCTAAGATCAGTTATACAAGTGACAGCTCATGCTGGCAAGCATGTGGAACAAGGGGACATTCATTTACTGCTGTTGGTAGTGCAAACTTGCTGGCCACTCCAGATATCAGTATGAGAGTTCCTCATCAGGATGGAAATCGATCTGCCTCAAGACTCAGCTATACCACTCTTCTGCATATATGCAAAGGGCACTCAATCTTACCACAAGACATTTGCTCAGCTATGTTCATTGCTGCTCTATTCAATAGGAAGTAATTGGAAACAACCTAGATGTCCCTCAACACAAAATGAATTTTTAAAATGTGGTAAATCTAAACAATGAGTATTACTCAATTGTTAAAAACAGAACATGAAAATTTTTGGCAAATGGATATAGTAAGATCCTCTTAAATGAGATAACCCAGGCACAGAAATATAAATTCAGTATGCATTCACTTATAGCTGCATTGTAGCCTTTAAATGAATAATAACCAGTTACAAAGTGATGACGCATAGAGGAAGGAACTAATGGACACACATATATCTCCCTGGGAGAGGGAAATTAAATAGAGTCTATGTGTGGAGTAGGGACTGGAGGAGAGGAGGAATGCTAGAAGAGTTATCTAGAACTGAAGGACATTCGAGGGTCAGTGAGGAAAACCAGTACAGTGGAAACTTCTTTTATGAAAGGAACCATAACGAAGCCTCCAAATAATGAGGAAGTCATCTCCTGTCACCAAACAGAGCTTCTAATGCTGGAACTGGCTTTTGTCCAATTGAGTTATTGACCAAAAGATTCCCATTACAATCCTCCCAAAAGCTATGCTATTGCCAAGACAATTAGTACTCTCTACAAATTGACAGCAAGGCCTCATTGCTGAAGACAATACCCACAGAATTCAATAATCATAGAAGTCAAGCTGGTACCAACATAGAACATTTACCCCTATGTTCTAGTGTCTATGACACAGAAAGGTACTGTGCAGGCTACCAAAAAAGAAACTTAAAAACCAATACAACCACAAAAGACCAGAAACCTAGCCCAGAAACCTGCAGTAAAACCCAATACTACTGGTCAAAAACAAACAAAAAAAAGTAACTATAGAATGAATGATGTTCTGCTATACACAGATCAGTATCTTAATCAGTCATCATCAGAAGAGCTTCCATCTGCAACAGATGGGAATAAATGTAGAGACGTGCAACCAGATCTTACACAGGGAGAGAGGGACCTTGAAACACCCAACTCTAAATCGGATGTCTCCATCAAATCCCTTCCCTCAGAGTTCAAGGAACCTCATGGAAGAGAAGGCAGGAGTTGGGAAGATAATGGGAATGGAGGACACTAGGAGACCAAAACCTTCTAAAACAACCAAGCAAAGTTCAAATAAACTCACACAGATTGACACATTAAGCACAGGGCATTGAATGGGTTTGTCCCAGGACCCTGTGTATATATTATAGCTTTAACTTTAGTACTTTTAGTAGACTCCTGAATATTTAAATGAGTGGGGCTCTGATCCTTGTGCCTTCTCTTGAGGTTCTTTTATTTTTCTGCTGGTTTGTTTTGCCCAACCTCGGTATGCTAGTTTTCATTTTATCCTACTAATATTTCATTGTGTTAATTGTGTTATATTTTACTGCTATCCTTTAGAAGTCTGTTTTTTTGTTTTGTTTTGTTTTTTAGGTTTTTCAAGACACAGTTTCTCTGTGTAACAGCTCTGCCTCTCAGGTGCTGGGAATAAAAGCATGCTCCACCATGCCCAGCCAAGAAGCCTGGTTTTAGATAGAAAAAGAGGAGAAGGGATGGGATAGGAGAGGAGGTAGGAGTAATTAGGAGGATAAGAGGAAGGAAAATTGTATTCAGATAAAAAATAATAAAAAAACCTTTTAAATTTTTTTATATTTTTTTTCTTTTTTAATTTATTTTGTATTTCATTTTTCATTTTACATACCAATAATAGTCCCCTCCTTCCCCTCCCCTGCGTCCCATTCTCCTGCCCCCTTTCACAATACCCCCTCCCACTCTCCACAGAAAAGGGGAGGCTCCTCCATCCCCTACCTGTACTGTCCCAAACCAGCATATTAAGTCCCATCAAGTCCATGGGCTTCCTTTTCCATTGAAGCCAGGCACCACAGCCCTGTAGAGGGGAAGTGATTAAAAAAAAAACAAAAACAAAAGCAGGCTTCACAGTCCTTGCCGGAGACATCCCTCGCTCCATTTGCTGGCCCACATGATGACCAACCGGCCCATTGGTTACATATGTGTAGGGAGCCTAAGTCCAGTTCATGTTCACCCTTTGAATGATGGTTCAGATTCTGTAAGCCCTCATTGACCTAGGTTAGTTGTCTCTGTCTTTCATAGACCCTAGCAATATTTTTTTTCTATGTTGCTCCTTGAAACTGCTAAAGTCTATTCAGTGGCTCATCTATCACTAATGAACTGAAAATACTAGAAGGAAAAAGATATGTACCAATTGTCATACTATCCTTCTATGTCTTATTTTGAGATCATTTCTGTAAGTTTGAGAGATCTGGCATTTCCTGCCTGTCCACAAGCTGACATTTCAAGAATATACTGACCATCTTTTTTTGGGGGGGAGCAGTTGGCTTTGTTTCTTTAGAGACAGAATTTCTCTGTATAGCTCTGTCTAGCTGGCAGTCCTGGTATATATTCAGTATATTAAGCTGGCCTTAAACTCAGATATCTGCCTGCCTCTGACTCCCTAGTACTAGATTAAAGGTGTGATATAAGTAACCAATATATCTTAGACATTCTTAGGGATTCCTCCTTTGTGAATTCTCTGTTTAGCTCTGTTCCCCATTTTTTGATTGGATTATTTGGTTTCTTGGCATTTAATTTCTTTGAGTTCTTTGTAAAATTTGGATATCAGCCCTGTCAGATGTGGGGTTGGTGAAGGCATTTTCCCAATCTTTAGGCTGCCATTTTGTTATGAGAGTGTCTTCTGCCTTACAGAAGCTTTTCAGTTTCATGAAGTCCCATTTATTGATTGTTGGGACTTATATCCTGAGACATTGGTGTTCTGCTCAGGAAGTTGTCACCTATCCCAGTGAGTCTGAGGGTTTTCCCCACTTTCTCTTCCATTAGATTTACAATAGTGTGTCCGGCCTTATGTTAAGGTCTTTGATCCACTTGGACTTAAGTTTTGTACAAGGTGATAACTATGGGTATAATTTCATTCTTCTACCTGTTGACATCCAGTTAGACCAGTACCATTTGTTGAAGATGCTGTCCTTCTTCCATTGTATGGTTTTGGTTTCTTTTTCAAAAATTAAGTGACCATAGGTGTGTGGGTTTATTTCTGCATCTTCAGTTCAATTCCATTGATACGTTAGTCTGGTTCTGTACCAGTACCATGCTGTTTTTACTATTATTGCTCTGTAGTACAGCTTGAGATCTGGGATGGTGATGCCTCCAGATGTTTTTTATTGTACAGGATTGATTTAGCTATTCTTGTTTTTTTTTTTTTGTTATTCCATAAGAAGTTGAGAATTGCCTTTTCCAGGTCTATAAAGAATTGGCATGGTATTTTGATAGGAATTTCATTGAATCTGTATATAGCTTTTGGCAGGATGGCTATTTTTATTATGTTGATCCTAGTTATCCATGAGCATGGATGATCTTTCCATTTTCTGATGTCCTCTTCAGTTTCTGTCTTCAAGAACTTGAAGTTCTTGTCATAAGGGTCTTTCACTTGCTTGGTTAGAGTTACCCCCAGGTATTTTCTATTGTTTGTGGCTATTGTGAAGGGTGTTGTTTCCCTAATTTATTTCTCAACCCATTTATTTGTTGTATAAAGAAGGGCCTCTGATTTTTTTTTGAATTAATTTTGAATCCAGCCACCTTGCCGAAGGTGTTTATGAGCTGTAAGAGTTCTCTGGTGGAATTTTTGGGGTCACTTACATACACTATCATATCGTCTGCAAATAAAGATAATGTGACTTCTTCATTTCCAATTTCCTTGATCTCCTTTAGCTGTCTTATTGCTCTAGCAAGAACTTCAAGTATTATGTTGAAGAGATATGGCAAAATAGACATCTTTTTCTTGTCCCTGAGTTTACAGAAAATGCTTCCCGTTTCTCTCCATTTAATTTGATGTTGGATACTGGCTTGCTGTATATTGCCTTTATTGTTTCTAGGTATGGTCCTTGTATGCCCGGTCTCTCCAGGACTTTTAGCATGAAGGGGTTTTGGATTTTGTCAAATGATTTTTCAGCATCTAGAGAGAGGATGTGGTTTGTTACATTCAGTTTCTTTATGTGATGAATAATGATGGATTTTCATATGTTGAACCGTCCCTGCATTCCTGGGATGAAGCCTACTTGATCATGGTGTATGATACTTTTGATGTGTTCTTGGATTTGGTTTGCCAATATTTTATTGAGTATTTTGGCATCTATGTTCATGAGGGAAACTGGTCTGAAGTTCTGTTTCTTTGTGGGGTCTCTGTGTGGTTTAGGAATCAGGGTGACTGTGGCCTCATAGAATGAGTTTGGCAGTGTTCCTTCTGATTCTGATTCGTGGAAGAGTTTGAAGAGTACTGGTATTAGCTCTTCTTTGAAGGTCTTGTAAGATTCTGTGCTGAAACTATCTGGCCCTGGGCTTTTTTTTTTTTTTTTGGGGTTGGGAGACTTTTAATGACTGCTTCTATTTCCTTAGCGGTTATAGGGCTGTTTAAGCTGTTAACCTGATCTTGTTTTAACTTTGGTAGGTGGAATCTATCAAGAAAATTATCCATTTTGCTTAGGTTTTCAAATTTGGTGGAGTGCAGATTTTTAAAGTAAGACCTAAAGATTCTCTGGATTTACTTAATGTCTATTGTTATTTCTCCCTTTCTATTTCTGTTTTTGTTGATTTGTGTTTTTTCCCTCTGCCTTTTAGCTAATTTGGCTAAGGGTTTGTCCATTTTGTTGATTTTCTCAAAGAACCAACTCTTGGTTTCATTGATTCTTTGTATTGTTCTTTTTGTTTCTAAGTTGTTGATTTCAGTCCAAACTTTGATGATTTCCTGCCTTCTGCTCCTCTTGGGAGTGTTTGCTTCTTTTTTTTCTTCCAGTTCTGTTGTTAATTCGCTAATGGAGCTGTCACAATTTTCTTTTTGAAGGCACATAGTGCTATGGACTTTCCTCGTAGCACAGCATTCATTATGTCCCATAGGTTTGGTTTGTTGTGCCTTCATTTTCGTTGGATTTTAAGAAGTCTTTGATTACCTTCTTTATTTCTTCCCTGACCCAATAGTAACCCAGTTGTTCAGTTTCCATGAATGTGTAGGCTTTCTGTTATTTTTGTTGTTGTTGAAGTCCAGCTTTATTCCACAGTGATCTGTTAAGATACAAGGGGTTATTTCAATTTTCTTGTGTCTATTGAGGCATGCTTTGTGTCCGACTATATGGTCAATTTATGAGAAGGTTCTGTGCAGTGCTGAGAAGAAAGTGTATCCTTTTGTGTTTGGGTGAAATGTTCTATAGATATCTGTTAGGTCCATTTGGTTCATGACCTCTTTTAGACTCATTATTTCTCTGTTTGATTTCTGTCTCGATGACCTGTCCATTGTTGTGAGTGGGGTGTTAAAGTCTCCTACTACTATTGTGTTGGAATTGATGTGTGGTTTAAGCTTTAGAAGAGTTTCTTTTACAAATCTACTTGCCTTTGCATTTGGGGCATAGATATTCAATATTGAGATCTCATCTTGATGAATATTTCCTTTAATGAGTATGTAGTGCCCTTCTCTATTTTTCTTGATTAACTTCAGTTGAAAATCTATTTTATTTGATATTAAGATGGCTACTCCAGCTTTCTTCCTGGGTCCATTTGATTGGAAAACCTTTTCCTAGCCCTTTATTCTGAGGTAGCCTCTATCTTTGTTAGTGAGATGAGTTTCTTTTATGTAGCAAAATGTTGGGTCTTGTTTATGAATCCATTCTGTAAACCTGTGTCTTTTTATTGGGGAGTTGAGTCCATTAATGTTGATGGATATTAATGACCAATGGTTGTTATTTCCTGTTATTTTGGTGTAGGTGATGGTTGTGTCTTCCTTTTGGTTTAGCTGCAGTGGAGTTTTTTGGTTCCTCTCCTTTCTTGTGTGTACTTATCCTCTCTGCATTGGAATTTTCCTTCTAGAATCTTCCATAGGGCTGTTTAAATTGGTTTTCTCATGGAATATCTTTTTTCGTCTTCTATGTTGATAGAGAGTTTTGCTGGGCATAGTAGTCTAGATGGGCACCTATGTTCTCTCAGGGCTTGTATGACATCTTTCCAGGCCCTTCTGGGTTTTAAAGTTTCTGAGGAGAAGTCAGGTGTAATTCTGATGGGTCTGCCATTATATGTTTCTTGAACTTTTTCTCTTAGAGCTTTTAACATTCTTTCTTTGTTCTGTACATTTGGAGTTTCAATTATTATGTGGCAAGAGGAGTTTCTTCTCTGATCTCATCTGTTTGATGTTCTGTAGGCCTCTTCCAATTTTACTGGCATCTCTTTCTTTAGGTTTAGGAAGTTTTCTTCTATGATTTTGTTGAAGATGTTTCCTGGACTTTGGAGTCAGGAGTCTTCTCTTTTCTCTATGCCTATAATTCTTAGGTTCTGTCTTTTCATTGAGTCTGTGATTTCTTGGATGTTATGGGTGAGAACTTTTTTAGATTTTTCATTTTCTTTGGTTGTTGTACTGATTTCTTCCATTGAATCTTCCATGCCTGAGATTCTGTCTTCCATCTCTTGTATCCTATTTTTGATACTCATGTTTGTAGTTCCTGCTCTCTTCCCTTGATTTTCCACCTCCAGGATTATCTCTGATTGTGTTTTCTTTATTGCTTCTACTTCCAATTTCACGTCTTGAACAATTTTATTCTTTTTATACATTTCCTGTTCCAATTTGCTTGTCTTTGTCTGCAAATCTTTCAAATCTTTGAAATCTTTCATTGCCTTGTCTCTTTCCCATTCATTTTGGTCTGCTTTGGCTTGGAGGTCTCTAATGGTATTCTCCATTGCTTTCATTTGTAAAATTGAGGATTCTTTGTATTCTTTCAGTGATTTAATTTATTCTTGTAAGGACTCCATCATTTTCCTAAATATAGATTTGTCATCATTTTCATGTGTTTCAGCTTTGGTGGGATGTTCAGAGCTTGCTTGTTAACCTTACTGAATTTTGTTGGAGTCATATTTCCCTGATTTTTGTCAGATTGTTCTTTTGCTAACATTGAGCCATCTAGTTGCTCTAATCTGATTGTTTCTGATGTCTTCTGGACCATTTCAGTGGCACTGCCCCTCTTCTTTAGGGTGAATATTGGGCACTCAGGTAGTTGGGAGGTACCTCTATCTGGAAATTGGGGATGCCTCCCAAGACCCTGAAGTGATCACACCTTCAGGAAACTGTACCAGTGTAGGAAGAGCAGCCTTCTGCCCTGTCTGGGCACAATGTTCTTCCAAGTGTTTGTATATCCAGTAGAGGGAACTTTATGTCCCACATCCTTCTGGGTAAGCCCACATATGCTTGTGCCTACCAGCCAGCTACTCTGCTAGAGATAAATCTTGGTGAACTTGCTGGCATGGAAGCTGGGTGCTCCAGAGAATGGTGAGTACTCCTGTCTGAAGTTTGGAGCTATTCCTTAAGTATTTGCATGGCTTTTGCATGCTACTGTGGCAGGGTCCATGCAGGCCTCTGTTCTGGGCCAGGCTCTGTGCTGGCCTCTGCTCTGGGACCTGAGCCTGTGCCCCGGCCTGCTGGCCTCTGCTCTGTACCTCGGAATTCTGCCCCTTGTCGCTGACTTGTGCTTTGGGCCCCTACCCTGTGCCCTGCTGTGCTGCTGACCTCTGCTTTGTGCCTGGGGCCTGTGTCCCAGGGGTCTTGCCCTGGAACTCCCACTAGTCCCTGGATTCACTGGGTAAAACCCATTGGGTCTGCACCTCTCGAGTTTTTGCTCAGCTTGTTTATATTTCTGTGATGTTGTAGTTTTTTTCCCTGTGCTCAAATTGTGTCCTTGAAGTCTGCTGCCATTTTGGATTTTACTTTTTTATTTAATTTTTTTTCTGCTGAAATTAGTTTGTTACATGTACGTGAAGAATGTTTTTTATTCATAAAATTGCATTTACCTTATCAATATACATTTGAATTTATTTGAACAAATACTATACTATCAACATTTTCTCATGTTCTTTATGACACCAACATAACATACATAATTCCTAGAAATTACCATCAGTTCATTTCACTTGTTCAAGAGCAACAGTAAAATTTATAATCTTCTGTATGGATTTCTTATTCCTAGGTTCCATACTCTATTCTCAGTTTAACAGCCATCATCAAATATTAATAATTTGATATGTAACTGCAGTAAGTATTTGTTGACATTTATATCATTAACTTGCATCATTGTGTTTTGTGAGCATCATATTATCTTTGCATTTTTCACCTAAAGACATTATTTGGGTCTCAGCCATGTTGCTAAATATAAATCTTATTCACTTCACTGCACTTCCACTACACAAATAAACTATATATTACGCATTCACTTCCTTACCAATGACATCTGAAATGTTTCTTCACCATTAGGCACAGCTAGCTTGTGATAAATCAGCATACCCACATATGCCAGAATTTCCGTTGGATGTAAATCAGGATGCATATGGCTGGATCATGGAGTTTATATATTTTAGCATCTTTATGCATTGCCAAAATATTACTTCTGTATTTAACTAACTCAGTTCCTGAAAATCTCTTGAGTACAAAACAATCTGCTGGGAATCATTCTTGATAATTGTCTTTTAAGTTTTGATTGTTTCTCTTCTCTCAGCTATCTAGTAATAAGCAGTAATAATGTTGGAATTTCTTAATTATGTCCTAGATTCATTTATATATTTGAAATATTATAATTTGAAGAGAAGGAAGTATGAATCCATTGTCAAGTTGTTATCATATTATCACAGCCAAATAATTTCGATATGAAATGTTAAAAATAATAACAAACAATATGCTATTAACACAAACCACAGAAGAAAATATTTTTGTTGTTGGGAAGATCTTACTACACAGTAATTGAAACGTATTTCTTGGGTTTTCTTTATTTTTTTCAGAAAACTTCATTATTATTATTGGCAACAGTATATATATATACTTTTTCACTTTTAAAGTTTGCCAAAATATCTTCCCAGTGCCCATCAGTCATACTATGAATTAAATATTGTATTCAATGAAAAATTTCATAGTTAACATGGTAGCTCTCTCAGAAAAAGTGATCTTTCTTTTCTTTTTCTCAAAATAAGTACCATATTCCACTAGGGAAAATAATGGTTCTTTCATCTGCACTTATAATTCAGTCATGCAGACATGAACTCCAAGGCAAGATTTAGTGAAGTTAATATCATTTACTTCAGTTAAAAATATCATGAAATATTTTAACTGAAACTATTTCTTTTCACTGTGGATGTTTGACACTAGTAAAGATGTGCTTGTAGCCTAGGAGAGGATAAACTACATATTCAAAAGAAGATCAATGCAAATTCAGCTTGTTGGCACTGTCATAACACAGACCTTGAAATTCATCATCTCAGAGAGCAACAGAACAAAAGGTAACTGATGTATTAAAATAACTATGAAAATGATTTTAACTTTATGGATCTTATGTTTGTACCCAGACTTGTTAACAGCTTTCAGTCACAGTAAAATAACCATGAAAATGATTTTTACTTTATGGATCTTATGTTTGTACCCAGACTTCGTAACAGCTTTCAGTCACAGTAAAATACATCTTACAAGGGGAAAAGCTTTATTTTGATTCACACTTTGGAAAGTCACACTGAATACACAGAAAGCCCCTTTGATTTGGTGCTTAGATGAGACTGTACACAATGATGATGAAGAACAAGATTGTTCTCACAGGTTAGGAAAAACATCATGGTTCCATTCAGGGCATAACTCCAGCAAACTAAGAGTTCACTAGACCCAACTCTTGACTTCTTAAAGTTCCCTCCACCTCCAAAGAGTGACACATACTGTGGACTAAATATTTAGCAAGGTAAATATAGAGAATAAACTGCTGGGGGGGGGGGCTCATTCTAGACCCAGAATACAACACCAGGACCCTCAGAGGACTATCATTCTTTCAGTATTATACTGCTGGGTTATTGACTGGTTCTTTTATAAGTAATTATATTCATACATTATAGTACTAGTTTTCAAGGTCTTGAAGTAATTGAGATAAGCAATATTCCATGGTAAATACAAGTTGGACCTAATTTTCTTTTTTCCTTTTTTCTTTCTTAAAAATAGAGTTCATAATGTATATGTCTTGCTTATGGAGGCTATTTGCTTAAATGTGTTTTGTATTTCTGTTCTAGAAGAATCTTAGTGACATAAATTAACACCCTTTCTGAATATTTTAAAGTCATCCACCAACTCATCATGTTGGCATGTGTCTCCCTCCCTTATGTATTTATGGAAAGTTATGCTAGTTTATTCTCCAAAATTTGCAAAAGAAAAGCAAAAGATCTTAAAATACCTTAGATTTATAAAGCTTTAGTTATAAAGATCTTATAAAGTCAAGGAATATCAGGCATCTCCAAGTCCTTTTTAGTAATCTATCTTTTGACAAATGCTTTAGTCAACAACTCAAATTTTTGACACCTTTTTTTTTAACTTTGCAAACTTCCATAATAAACCCACAATCTCCATTCAGTGCATTTATTATCAATAAACTCAGCCTGCTCCAGTCTTATATTCCTTCCCCCATTATTCCACACCCTTAAAATACATTCCTACACATAATCCTCAACCTTCTGCTTGAATGAATTAGCAAGCTCATTAAGCCCTTGGGTAGGGTAGTATACCTCCTCATGGATTCCACCTACCCTGTAGGAGCCTTCTTAGTCTTAAGTGTGGTAATAGGTCTAGAGGCAACTATTGGTGGGCCCTGAAGGACATCAAAATTGTCTAGCTTTACATCTTCAGAGAAAAGTCACAGCTACTTTAGCAGACAATGAATGATCAATTTCCTCAGTCAAAGGTGAAGATGTAATATTTCAAAGGGTGTGCTGAAGGTAGAATTACTACTTCAGGGAAGTAAACCCTTGTGAATCTGAAGGTTCAAAGTTCTCACCTTCAAGACAATCTTCCTACATATACCCATCAAAAGTTCCAGGATACCATTCTTTACCAATTAATACTTTAACTGCTGACACCATCCAAGGCTGAGACCCGAATTTTTACTATAATTCAGCAAACCACATAAAGAGGTCTTTGGTTTTATTTTCTACAACTAATGGATAGAAGATTTTCTTCCAGGGCACATTTAGAAAACTTTAGACTATTTATGCACATCTGGAAAGGGTAAATTTTATTACAAAGTTCATTGTTGTCTCTCATCATATTCTGAGATGCTATAAATTGTTAAATTTTATCATGGAGCTCATTCCTAACTTTTATCAATTCATCCAGTGATTTTAAGAGCAATCAACTCCATCATCTTCCTTATTTTCTTTTCAAATTGTAAAAAGTTTCATCTACAGAGTCAAAGTTGGTAAACCAAATACATTTATCCCTTTAACTTTGTAGTACAGTTCACACCATGGGCTTTCTAAACTTTCTAATCTAATAGAAGAGCCTTAGTGACTGGAGAGGTTTAAGTAAATGTCAGTGTTGGCAAACTCAAAAGCTTACTCCAGAAACTTAAAATATTTATTCTTATACTTCTGTTGTTCTCGAACCTCTTCTCATACCAAAATCTTTATTATTCAAGGTTTTCTAGAGTAACCAAACATATGGACTGAATCTTTCTATATATATAGAGTGGATTTATTAGAATGATTTACATGCCATGATCCAGCTAATCCAACAATGGCTGTGAATGGAAAGTGCAACAATAGTTTCTCAGTCCATGAGACTGATGTCTCAGCTGGTCTTTAAAATACACTGGAATCCGGAAAAAGTAGGTTCAAAGGCCAGTGAAGTAATGGACTTATTTGCAAGTTGAGGGCATGTAGTAAACGAGTAATGCTTCCTTCTTCCATGTTCTTATATAGGCTTCCAGCAGAAATTGTATCCCAAATTAAAGGTATGTTTTCCTACCTCGGGATCCAGATTATAGTAATGATAATTCCCAGTTTGAAAGATCTGGCTTAAAAGAGTGTCTTCCTACCTGAAATCAAAATAAAAAGTGAATCTTCCTACTTCCAACTTAGCAAAAATCCCTCACAGATGTGTCCTCCATTTTTGTTGTTTAGTTAATTCCAGATGTAATCAAGATGACATCCAAGAATAGCCATTACAAACTCTTGACCACATCAGGACAAATGTAATTTTCGAGTGTTTATGAGGAGGGTTTATCTTGATCTAGCAAGATCTTGTTTATAAAATACTGTTTTTGAAACAGAAAGAAATTGGCACTCCTCTACCATCTTCCCAGTGGTATTCATGAACACAATGCTAGTTTGTATGGTCACCTTTTCATGACATTGTAATTTGGTCCATAATATAAATTGATGACTATCAGATAGATTGTGAATTATAACATAGAGAGATTGAATCTGGCAGGGAAAGTCTTAAACTGATCTTGAATAGTGAAATTTCATGTAACTGTATTTAAACAGAGCATCTCATAGTCCACTTACAGTGGGGCATCCTAAAATAATAGAACTTGACAGATTGAAGGAGAAAAACACAGGAGTTAAGCAATTCATTTAAGAGCAATAATTTAGATGAGTATATTTGACTATTGAATGTGTTTTTCACAGGTTTTTTTAGTATTATTTTTAGTACATATCTCATAGTCTGAGTAAGAGAAGTATAATGTATTATACAAGCTTGGTAATGTTTAATTATTTCATACTAGGGTTGATTCTTATATTTGAATTTCTATGAGAATTGAAGATAGTAACTCTGGATTATGTTGTATTTGAGTGAAAATGTCATCAATAATTTGGAGATTTATCTAATTGCATAAGCCAACCTGTTGTTATTTTCATGTGAATGAAGCATAAACAATTTAATGGCAAGTCTCTTCTGCCAGGGATTGTATAGAAGATCATGTGGCTTATTTCCTAATTTGTACTGCTATAAAAAAATCTTTTATTCGCAGCACGGTGGTTCTTCTAATGTTCTAGCTGCGTTCTAAACTGGAGTCACTTCACCTTTACCTTGAAAGGTGATCTCCAGGGCTCTGGTACCCAGGATAAAGATTAGTGTTTATGCAGCTGTGTGTGCTTGTATCAGTCAGTGGCTTTCTGTGATAGCAGAAACATGAGATGGACTTGTCATCTAGGAGAAGACATTCTGTATGTTGAAAGGCATGTTCTCTAAATATAAAGGTAGATAAGGCTGTAACCTATTAGTAGAATTAAGTTAGTGGACCCTTGCTAATGCTTTATGTATAGAAATAGAAGGGCATGACAGAACTCTTCCCTAGTATATGCAAGGCCTTAAGTTAAATAAATTAGTAAACTTTAAAGGACATGAGAAAAAGAAGTATGAATGATATATTTTGTTCCTCAGTTTATGCTTGAGTGTACACAGAAGGATGATTATAGATCTGATTATGAATGATATGATATAAAATAATTATACAATGGGACATATCTTTTGAAAATATGCTAAAATGTCTCTTCCATTTAATGATATTTTGTGTATACACAAAAAATAGAAACTGTTATCTAAGGGTTAAGAGAAAAAATTCTTTATTGTGCTTTTAAGAATATGTATTATTTTATTACTTTATTTTTGAAGTACTAGGTATACATACAAAAAGGCATATGTGGAGATTGGAGGACAACTTGTGGTAGTCAGTCCTTTTCTTTAATAATACAGGTCCCAGGTATCAAACTCTGGTCGTTGGTCTCTGTAGTTTATGCCACAATAAGCCATCTCACTATCTTAGAATTTCTTCATCTCTGCATGTGTCTCACATGCAAGTTAGAGCAAGGATGTGGACTCATTGCATGACTTCATTCTTCTTAACTGGAGATTAAAGAGTGAAATCCACTCCACAAATTTGGAGTGAATTCAAGCCAAGTGTCAAAAGTAGATAATGAAAAACAAAATGATAAATAAATAAATAAAATCCATTAATAGAAGAAAGAATGTAGATCATAGACTTATAAGCAGAGCTCAAAAATCAAAGAAAAAAACTAAATAAAGACCTAAGAGCTCTGAATTAAGCTTTTCTTGGCTTAGCAGAACAGATGATTAATTGTAAGAGCACTTAGCTTCTCCATTCCTTTGTGTAGTCATTGAACAAATGGTTACTCATCTTATAACTCCTGGCCTGGCAGATACGCACATTGCAATTCACATTGATGAATAATGCATATATAATTGCTGTTTACATTGAGAGTATGTTTATTATACTATAAAGGATATAAACAGTGAACAACTGAAAAAAACAAACAGTTACAAATGCCATGAAGGCAAATAAATTAAGAAATCAGTATGAAGGATCATTTTATGTTGATCACTATGCCAGACTTTTATTCGGAAATATGTAAGCCAAACACTCAAAATAGTTAATCTTATTCTTGAAAAATAATGTTTAGAAGAAGGTGTAATTCAAGGTAAAGGAAAGTATATTTACAGTGGTTCTGAAAAAGCAATACAATAGTATATTTTTTTAATCTTACAGCAAAATAATTAAAATGAAACAAATGTGATTGGGTATCTGAAACTCCGTGTGAGTTAAGAGTGGGCTGGTGGTTGGTTGTGATCTGGCCATGACCTTAAGCAAATATTTAGTAAGCTTTACTTAAAACAATGATCTGGTCTATGTAAATTGACTTAAAAGTGAGCCAAAGATCAAGGCTCTAGGTTTGTACTGTATACACATTTAAAATATTAAAAAAAGAAAAATAAATCATGATATCAGAGATTAATAGCTGAATGTATGAAAATGAAACATGTTCAAAACCAGAGGAAAGCAGGGCTTTACTTACAAACCTGTATGTGAAGCAAGCCACTTTGAGAGACAAAAAGGTGTCTAAAATAAAATAAAAATAAGGCAGTTATGGATAAAAGTATTCTGAAAAATTCTAGAACAGGGAGCACTCATGAAAGCAAAGAAAGCACAGCTTCATTTAAGAAGCAAAAAGGCTAATGGGATGAGAATCAAGAAATAGGCATGGTCATAATAAGTATGATCATCAAAACTATAGCAAAGCCTGGTGTTTTGCTTTTTGTCATTTTAGATATACCTGGTGGTTGTTAAGAAGCAAAGCAAACAGATCAATTTATGTTTGGAATGAACAGACAAGGTTTCATGCTGAGGGTAAAATTAAATAAGTAGAAGTACCACAAAGAGAGATGTCAACATAGACTAGAGTGACAATCCCAGATTAACAGAAGCAGATAGATTGAATTTATATTTTAGAGATAGTGGAATTGTGGAGAAGTTCTGCTGGTAAGGGAAAAGTCTGACATCACCAGAAAGCCCCTGAGGTCAATGCTAAATGACAGACTCCCTTTTTTTTTTTTTTTTTTTAGCAGAATCCCTTCCTCCACCTGATCTGGGGAAATTTCAGTTGCTCTAAGGAGTGTCATGTAGCCCTCAGGGAAGTTACAGGCCCAACCCTTTCCTGATAAGAAACTTTCCCAGTGAACTTCTGGGGATTTCTGGAAGTTCTGCCCCATGCTAATGGTGCTTTGGCTTTCAGTCAGTGCTATTTGTCTATGACTCCAACCGTATTTGTATTTCTTTCCCTATCCCCACTGCCCATGGGATAATTAGGTAAAAGGATAATATTTCCTTCCTTATGATAAGACCATACCCGGCAAATCAAGCACATTTACCTCCCAAACCCTCCCACTGCCTAAAGGATAATAATGCCCCTGATTAATTAAATAAACTTTCTCCATTCTTCCACCATGACCATCTGAGGCTGGGCTGTTTATTTTGGACTTGGGAGGGAAGTGCTCTTAATTTCATAAAGAAGTCTCCATTGCCCCTATAGACTAACCCAGCAGGCTCCTGCCTTGCTGCTGCCATGGCTGCCTAGATTGGTTCCCATAAAGATTACTGCTGCCTGGCACCACAGTGGCCACCTCCGAAGCTTGCTGACAGGATCTTAAACTATTGCCCCTCACCTAACACCTGAACAGCCATCTGGTACTGCTCTTGGAGCTCCAGGTTCCTTGATGCCGCCCAGTACTGGCAGTTTAAATAAAAGAGCTTTGACCTTCCAATATGCTGCAGAGAGGGTTTCTCTTTCCTGTATGCTTATCATAAGATCTGTAACACTTGGCGGTAGAATTCGCCTACCACTCCTGCCTGAGTGGATATTCTGTGGAATGGATCTCAACTCATGTATCACTATTTTCTGCCTGGAAACCAACTGAGCTTGCAACTTCTGTGGAGAAGTATGCATAAGGCCCAACCTCCCCAGAAGCCACAGAATAGCAGGCAATAATAGTTCGCTATATATCTCTAAACTGAGATGGGACAGTTAGATTGGAAAAACAAAGGCTCTTTCTCATTTTTATTAATTTTATTTAACAGTTTCATGTATATAATGCAGTGCGATTAGTGTCTCACTCACTCTCTCTTTTATCTCCCACTTATCTCCATCAGTGTCCTACTCTATGATTGTGTTATTAGCAAACCTTTTATTAATAAAGGGTAGGATCCCGAAGTCCCTTTCAGTCCATGCCTACCTGACTATTGATTGTGCCATTCTTCTCCCCCCCCCAATTTGTTTCTAAGATTAGAGTCCAAAGATTTATACATAGTAAGCAAGTATATAACTTGAGCTATATCCTCAGACCCTTACGGTTTCTTCTTAGGCAAACCCAAGTCAGGCATCAGCAGCTACTGTGAATTCCAGATGGAATGCCTATGTGTTATTCAGAGAGTAGCCTTTGAAATCCTTTCTTTCTATCTTACTTCTCTTTCATTATTTCTAGCTCCTTCTATCCAATGCTCCCTAAGAGTTAGAGGACTTAGTATAAATGATGTATTTAATGTTAGTCATTCGTCCATCACTTATTCTCAGCAACTTGAAGAGCTATGAGTCTTGGAATTTGTCACTGTTCATTTGAAAGAGAGGCTTCTGTGACTGAGCCTGAGAGGTTAGTTTTCTATGAGTACAAATGTAAACATGAAGATGGTAATAGGAAGCTATGTCAGTTTGACTAAGCAACAGTAATCAATTTTATTCTATGAGTTGTGGTCCCACACCATAGATAGGTTTACATCATTAGGCATGGATTCTTCTCTGTGGAGCACACGTCATATCCAATCAGGGAGCAATTAATTATCTCCTTAAGCATAGTACCATTATTGTACAAGTGCACATACATTGTTCGGGAGCATTTCTTTCTAGTAGATCTGAGCATTCAAATCAGGATAAGATCATAGATGTTTTATCCATATGACCGTAGATGTTATATCTCCCTCCATAGCCTGCATAGTATTTTCTGGGGGCTAAGAATAATAGTCTAGAAAAAGAAGGCTTCTACTTTAATCCCAGTTTTATTCCTCTATATCGTGCATGCACAGTATGTACTACTTTTATCAATAGGGTCTTATGATCTAGTTCTGGTGGGCAACAAAGAAGAATAGTATAGGCCTATATTATCTTGGGAGCCTCATGAGATCTTTGTGATCCAACAGTTTAGGTAAGTATCCACCCCTGGTACTTTTATGTTTGTTTGTTAAATAACTAATAGCTACTAGGTGCCACTTTTTCTAGCTTTGCAGGGTTACCTCTTTTCAATCTCTCTCTCATTTAAATAGATTATACTTTAACAATTGTTTACAGCATAGCTTTCCATATGATTTCCTCATACTGTCTTTCTTTAATTAACTCTCTTACCCTGTCATATCTCCTACCCCCTGATGCTCTCCTTGCTTAAAATTATCTATCTACTCCTTCTTGATTTTATATTATCTAATTTCACTCTTTCACTCTCCTCTCTCCCTTATGAAATTCCCTTCCCAAAGGCTTCATTACAGAATTCTGGGATTTAATGGAACTCTAAATTGAACACATAAAATTAGTAATTCAAGGCTAACATCTACATATAAGGGAGAACATATGACATTTGTTTCTCTGAGTCTGTTTTTTTTCTCACCCAGTGCATTTTTTCTTATCAGTTTCATCCATTTATATGCAAATTTCATGATTTCATTTTTTCTTTACAGCTGAGTAAAATTCCATTGTGTATTTGTGCCACATTTACATGTACATTCATTCATCAGTTGATGAGAACTGTGATGGCTCCATTTCTTTGCTAATGTTCTTTACAGAAATGAACACAGATGAGCAAGTATTTTTGTAGTGGGATATGAGAGTATTATGGGTATATGCCCAAGTGTGGAATAATTGGATTTTACACTCTTATAGTTATATTTCTAGTTTTTTTTTTTGAGGGGTGCCACATTAGTTTCTACAGGGACTAGACCAGTTTTCACTCCCATCAAGAGTAAGTGAGTGTTCCTCTTTCCCTGCATCCTAGATAACACCAGTTGCCAATTAGTTTCTTGACACTAACCATTCTAAGGCAAGATGTAATCTCCAGGTAGTTTTAACTTGTGTCACCCTGATGGCTATTTATTCTGAACACTTCAAAGTGTCTACCAGTCATTTTTATTTCTTTATTTGAAAATTCTTTGTTCACATACAAAGCCTATTTATCTTGATTTTTTTCTTGCTATTCTTTTTATTGTTGTCCTTTAGATAGTCTAGTTATTAACTGTCAGATTTATTTTGAGGTGTGTGGATAGGGGGGTCTAAGAATTCTCCAAAAGGTAGAAATGTTGGCTGGAAAATTATTCATAAGTTCAGAGAAAAATGTGCAACATGTGTCTATAACACTGGACATGCTTATCATGAGTAACAGAAGCGATAGTGCTGATGAAAGGACGGGAGAAATTGGGAGGAGTGTTACTAAAAGGGATGAGGATGAGTAACTTGGTCAGTAGTTAGTCAGGAGAACCTGAAATAAATGAGTGAAAAGATTTTAAGGAAGATAAAATTAACTGGTTCAAAAGTTATACTAGTGGGTTAGCAATTGCATATGAAGTAAAAGCCATTGTTAACAGGGTAAAAAAGAAAATTTGCTTGCTGTTGCAGAGTCACAAGTATTATTACCCATAAACTGACAAAAGGTTTAAAGAAAGATTATTTAAATGCTTTTTGCCTCGGGGGTACACTGTACAAGTGCAGTCACCAAATATAGATTATCAGAGAACGTAAATGAAACATACTGATATAGCTTAAATAACTTACCAGCACAGATGTATTCAAAATTTTAAATGAGTGACAAAGTTGTAGAGAACATTTGCACAATAGTCCTCTCTGCAACTTCTACCATTTCAGAATTTATATTTGCCTGTAGAAATGTTAATATCATTGTTTTAGTATTCAAAGGTTCTTGTCTTATTTGGGAACATAATAAAAAAATTGAAGTTATAAAGCAAAAGTACAGAAACTGTAAAATTAATTTAAATTTTATACAAAGAATATTGTCCATAATTTGATAACATTCTTTTTCTTTATCTGCTCTAAGCAGGTGTATTGAACAACAATAGCATTGTCTTCATCAAGATCTTTATGGGTCTAGACAAGCTTCCTTGATAAAATTCTAGCTGACCTGTTTATGGTTTCCATCTCAATTTCCTAGTCAAAGATTAATTAATATCACAAAACTTATATAGAACTTTCCACAAGAGAGGTTTTACTAGAGTGGTATGGATAATAGCTTTATTATAGGAAGATCAAAAGAAATTGCAGTACAGATAGTCAATGATTAGACACATCCTGTGAAGAATTTACTTTCATAAGGAACAAAGAGCAAATGGGATCAAGGACAGGGTTTATTCCTGTTATTTTTTTATTTCTTCAAGTTACATCTCAGTCACAATCCCTTCCCTACTCCCCCCTCCTGCTCCACCCTTCCACCTTCTTCCCCCTCAACCCACCCATCCTCTATCCTTTTTTTTTTCTTTAGTCTAAGGTAGATCTTTTTCCCCTCAACAGCTCCCCTCTTCAGTCCAACAAATGGTTCTCTCTCCTATAACAATAAATACAATACAAAACAACAGAAGCAAATAGGCCACAATTATGAGGGTTATATGGCTTAGCATACATTCTGAATGTCCAGTCCATATGCATCTGGCACCTGACTTTAACATTCTACTATCTAACCATCTCCATGAGTTTAAAGTTCTATATCTAACTCAGCTTTCATACTAACTTGTATCACAACTTTAAAAACATCTTCTTAGATCCAGAACACCCTCTTGGTTCCTAAACAACTCAAAATTTAACTATGAGACGCTAGCTATCTATTCTTCAACCACCTCAAAGACCTGAGAGAGATAAATATATCTGATTATATAAGAAATGCAGGGCCCACAGCTTCCATAACTAAGAAATGACATACCAGTGGCTGCCTGGACAGTTCCCATTCTCTCTCCATACATTACAGCATCAATCTTCAGCCGTTTGGCCCCATTTCTATGACAGACATTGGTTGTAGAGCAGGAATTATGAAGGACTTACCTACCCTGTCTTGGCAGAGGTAGGCTGTCGACTTACCTGCTTCCAAGTTTTGTCCTTTTTGGACAGTAGTCTGTCTACAGTTGAAGCAAGAGGTTTTTCTTGCCAAGAGAACAGCTTACCACCAATTCAATCATCTCCCACTGGAGATTCTTCGATGCTCATCTTCTACTTGGAGTAGAATAGGGGGTGCTGTCAGGAGCTGGCATGTCTCGATATCAAAAAAATCTTAATTTAAGAAAACATCTTTGAATGCCATATTCTGCAGGTCTCTTGGGGTTTTTGAAGATGCCCTGTCTATCTCTTATATTTAGATAAGCAAATGTTGCTTGTCTCTTAACAACTTGATTTCTGGGTAGCTTAGAAAATAACTGTGATAGACTGTCATAGTAACTAACAAAATGACACGCTTGCATGACTATGAGTTTGCATTTCTTAATTATCCTAAAGAATTTATGATGGTTGGTATCAAAAGGCCAAAACTTCACATTTCATTTTTAAGCATTACTAGGTACACTACCTTTAAAAAGCATTACCCTTAATTTTGTATCACTATACAAAGATCAATACCAATGTGGCCAAATATTCTCTTAATTTTGTATCAATATACAAAGATCATTACCTATGTAGCCCAATACAATCTTAATTTTGCATCAATATACAAGGGTATATACCATTGTGGCCAGCTATAATCTTAATTTTGTATCAATATACAAAGATCAATACCGATGTAGTCCAATACAACCTTAATTTTGCATTAATGTACAATGATCAGTACCAATTTAGCCAAATATAATATTAATTTTGTATCAATATACAAAGGTATAAGGGCATATTCAATAATCTGTCCTTGTTTCTTGATCTTTCCTATACTATGTCTATGTCCCATTTTTTCTCAAGTCTATTCACTCCTACATAGGAGAGAAAGAAGGATATAGAAAAGAAAAATTCCCCTAAATAACAAAATTTTCTGTTATCCATCAAATAACCAAGGGGGGGGGGAGGAAACACCCTCTCCACCTTCTGGGCATGGGACGTCGCTCTCTTAAAATGACTTCCTGCTGAGTTGGGACATAGTAAACTTGCTTGGGGCTCAAATAAGAATGGAAAAATGGTTAATAAAATGTTAATAGAATCATTTGATGTTTTTATTTTGCTTTTTTAAAACAGAAGTATGACAGCATGTTTATGGAAATGATTGTGTAGGTGGGTGTATTTGGTACTGAACAGCATGTCTGCGTGTTGTAAAGTCCTTGGGCAGAGAGACTGCAGGTGTTCCCATGGGCAAGGAGTGTGTTTAAACTTAGTACACTAGTTAATCTTTTATCAAACAAGACTTCATAGAACACAAAAACAAGTTTGAATTTCATGGGTCAGAAATCAGGATGAATGTTAGAACTGATCAGAAAATGTGATGTCTGTTTTTGAAAATCATGGTAGGATTTAATTTCTAGTGACCACATGTTTTAGAAGACAACAATGACGGGGATTATTCTAAGAAGAGGAAAAAAACACAAAACCAAAAACAAAGAAAAAAACCACATTTGCAACTGAGGGAAAGAGAAAAAAAGATCAGTGAGTATAGGCTAATATTTCCAAAGTTGCCAACTCTGGTTAGGTACCACATGTTTAAAAGACAAAAGTCGAAGAAAAAGGTGGCAGTAGCAGGAAGGCTGGGACGTTGAGAAAATGAATCCATATCAACTTGCACCTGTTGAAAATGTTTTCATCATGGATGACTAATAATGCTGTGAAGAACCCCTCCTCATTCTGGAGTCAAAGCTAGAAAAACAAAACCCAGAGCTTGGCACTGTCAAACATTTGTAGTACTGGTGGGATGTTTGGCACATCCACGTTTCCCCATCTAATATCCAGAACTGCAGTGGTATGTGCTCATAAATGGAATAGAGATCAGGGTAACTTCCAATGTCTGATGTATGGTTTTAATAACTAATGAACAGACAACATGAATTAAAGGTTCAGGTGGAATGGTCAGTCTAACTGTGGGCTATTTTAGATAATGGAAAACTTCAAGGGAAAATCACTACAAATACTAAATATAAATTAAATGGGTTTATATTTCTACCCCATATTTTGTAATATTAGAGTTCTTCTATATAAATATGTGTATGAATGCTTGCTATCTAAAACATCTACAAGGGTTAATAATCCTAGATTACATGTTTCCTTTTTTTCAGCTGCTCTTCATATACTTTTATTTCATTAATTTATTTACTTTACAGTCTGATAGGGGTGTCCCCTCCTTCTCCCTTCCCAGTACCTCCCTCCTGCACCCTCCTCTTCCCCACACCATTCCCTTTCATCTCAGAAAAAGGGAATCCTTGAATATATATCAACCCACTTTGGCATATCAAGATGCAGTAAGATTAGGCACATCTTCTGTTATTGTGGCTAAACACTACAGCCTAGTTAAAGAAAAGGGACCCAAAGGCAGACAACAGAGTCAGAGACAGCCCCTGCTCCAATTGTTAGGGGACCCACATGAAGACCAAGCTACATCTCTGTTACATATGGGTTACACATGTATTGATCAGAAGTATCAATAATATACAGAACAAAAAAGTGCCCCAAACTCACACCTGATCTAACATGCTATTCATTATTTCTTTTATTTTTATTAATTTATCAAAGCATAGAAGTATTCAAATAGATGCATTTGATTGTTTTTTCAATAGCTGAGACTTTAATTCAGACCATTCGTTGCTGATAATATTCATAATTTGTGTTTTATGAGCATTCTTTGTATACTTAGAAACACACATCAATTTGCTGGGACTTACTATCTTCAGTTCCAGAAAAGAATATTTTTTTTCTATTTTGTTTTAGTTCTCTCTATTTTTCAGTTTTTGAATGCACTATAGTTTGTAATAAGCAACATTGTGATTTGAAAACAAGCACAGCCTCATTATTGACCTGCAGTGATGTAACTAAATTTAAAATGTCACTTTGACTCTCTCCTTATCCTGGAGTAAAGTTTCAATTAAACTTCCTGGTTACTCATGTGAGATTTTAACACTGAGTTCATGCTGCATTTTGGTTTCTCTGAGGTCTATAACACTTTAAGGATCCCAGTAGAACCATGCTTGGGAACTCTTTGCTTTGAATCAGGTCATTGGTGACAACCCTTGAAAGGAACCAAGTAGGAGAGCAGGACTGGAAACCCACTGGAGGGTCATCTTTGGTTTAAAAAGCAAATTTCTCTCTGTAAACAAACAAAAGTTAGTTTTCACATTTTTTTCTACTTTTGGAATTAGTAAACACATTATTGTTTCATCTCCTCTGTCTTGTTTTTCTACACGTTTGGAATACTTTGCATATTTCAAAAAAATCACTTCTCACCAACTAAAAATGCAGTCAATATGTACCATAATCACCCTCTTTTATCTTTATAATAAATATTCTTGTTGGAGGACCTAATGTAAAAACCTTGAGAAGGTAGCAGATTATAGGGGATTCCAGAGAGCTACCTTGTGGACATTTATACCCTGGGACTCTGGAGAGGTAGTATGTGGAAATGCATCCTCCTTAACTTCTTACATGCTGTCTCCTTTTTTTTTTTTTTTTAACATTTTAGTATCTGGCCCATGATGCTGAACCCAGATGGAGCTTTTGTTCCTCTTGTCAGACACAATTTGTCTGCTGGTTTCCTGCTGTTCTATTGCTTAGCCTTGTGTTTGAGATTACCCAATTTTGCTCCCTGATTCACCCACTTGAATAGACTCTAATGGACTGACATTTTAGAACTTCAAACTCTCCCAGTTCCCCTATAGCCTGCCTTTCTTGGCAACATCTCAGTTGGAACGATAATGACTTTACTCTTGGCCTCTTTGCTTGGCAAACTTTAGCTTTCCTTTTTCCATAGTTGGCTTTACTGAAATATGACCCTGGCTGGAGTTGGAGACATTGTGTTTGTAATTATCTGAAGTTTGCCATTGGTAGTGAGGTATGCTATGGCCAACCACAGAGCAGTAGAGCTGCCTTCTGGAGTCCAGTGAATTCTCTCCAGCTGACACTGTCCTTTTCCTGGGCCAAGTACATCAGGATACAATCTAATGCCTGCCATCCAGAGTGTGTAAATAATAGCTCTATGCCATTGTGCAGACATGTGTGTGTGTGTTTGTGTGTGTGAGTGTGTGTGTACATGTACATGCATGCATTGTGTCTAGGAACACAATTCAGAATTTATACAATGACTAAAGGGAAACACAGAGATCCTCTTTAAATGTCTAAAACACAAGAAGCACTTTTATTTACAACCCCTGATTCTCCCTTTGTTGTCCACTCTTACCTTTCAACTCCACAGCCCAAACTGCAGTGAAATTGTTCCCTACAAAATTAGTGATAATGATGTCTCAGAAAATATTATGCACAATTCTGTACTTCATATCATTTAACTTGGTAAATCAGCAAAGCCAGTTTTTCCTCTTCCTATCTCCTCATTATCTGACTTATTACAAGTTCCACTGGAGATTCTCATATGGTCAGTCTTTATGGAGAGTCTTTGGACAATCTCATTGATGTCCTCGTGTTCAGTAACAGCTTTCCACAGTTAAGATATGAAATGACTTTTCAGAAGTCTTAGGCTTGGTCCCCAACTAGTAGCCCTATTTTGTGAGGTCCTGAAAACTTTTAGAGTTTACATTTATCCACCTTACAATGTCTACTTTGTTCTCTGTCCTCCTTTCTTAAATTCATGCAACCTCTTATATAAGACTTTCACTGTACTACAGCTTTTGACTGCCACTCAGTTTTGACTTCAGTGTTGATGTTTTACATGAGAACACGTGCACACACAAACACACACACATGGACACACATGCACACACATGCCCAAACACTTATACACATGCACAAGTTTCATTCCTCACCTCCAACTGGGGCTCAGTAACTTCCCTATTCCTCCATTCCTCAAATTTTATCTCTCCCTTAGTACACTAATGCTTTACTTGTGGCAGGCCCCTATTGTATACTAAGGACACTGTGATCTCTCTTTTCACAAACGTTTAAAAACAACCATGGCCTAGTCAAATGTGGTGTTCTAACCACAATATCAGCTCAGTTATGAGAGGCCCTGTTTCATTTGTTCTCCTTGGGTTTGTGCTTTTACACAATTGCATGCTCTCTGAACATATAACTACCAGGGTTTTTTTTTTCTCCTAGGTAAAAAACTTATACTTTTGTAAATAAGATATATACCTAGGTTAAATCCATAATTTGTGAATACTAGAATGATAAAATGGATGTGCAGGTATTTATAGTATACACCAACTTAGTTTTCTTCACGTACCTATACAAAAGAAGTCTAGCTGAATCAAAAGATAATTCTATGTTTAGTTATTGAAGGACATTCATAATTAGTTTCTTAGCAGGCAGAGTGACATCCCCAAGAAGAGTGTCTAAGTGTTTATTACCCTGCATGTATCCTTACCCATGTTTTATTTGTTGGCTTGAAGAGCAAGAGAGAATCCCAGTCTAGTTTTCACACTGTTGTGCACTAATATTTTTAAGTTTAATGCAATTGTATTTGTCAATTCTTGCTATTAACTGTAACAGGATAACTAATTTCAAGTTCCTTCTGTACAGGAAGTTAGTTTCAGTCTTCTTTATGTGAATAGCTAGTTCCCAAAGGCATTTGTCAAGAAGTCATCTCTTCCTCAGCATGTCACGGAATCTTTGTAGAGAATCAAGTGGTTATTGATGCTTTGGTATATTCCTGAGTCTTCTATTTCTTTGGTTTGTATTATTTGTGTGTTTGTTTGTCTCATCAATATTATGCTGTTTTGTCTTCCTTCTTCTGTAGTGTAATTGGAAGTCTAGCACAGAGGTCTCTCTGGTGCTGTTCTTTCTACTCAAGATTCTTGGGTTAGTTATAGTCTTTTGGTCTTTCAGATAAATTTTAGGATCTTTATTCTTTGAAGGATGGTAGTAGAATTTTAATGGGGATTGCATTAAACGTTTAATTCAGCTTTTCAATAAGTAGTGTTCACAATATTAATTCTTTGACCCATGAGCATGGTAAATCATTCTGTTTTCTAGGGTAATTAATTTTGTTCTTCAGTATTTTAAAAAGTTGATTTGTTGAGGTCTTTAACCCCCATGTTTTTGTATTGTCCTAGGCTTTTTTAATACTGTTGTGAATTAGATTGCTTTCCCAGTTGCTTCTTCTGAGTGTTCATTATCAGGTGTGATTGATTTTTGTATCCTGCTATTTTTGTGACTGTTTAGCGTGTTTAATATTCTTTAAAATGTAGGATCATTTTGTCTTCAAACAGGGATAATTTTACTTCTTCTGCCCTATTTGTAATCACTTTGTTTTTTCAAAATATACAATATTAATATCAGTCTAAATTTGATTTATGGTGTTGATGCTCTTATTTGAAAATACAGTTTAGATGCATCATTTACTATTAAATGATGTTTTATATAAATAATTTACAAAAATTCAAGAAATGCAAATTTATGCAGATGCTATATCCTGATTTTTTTTACTTATCTGAATGATATTACATTACTTTTTTTCTGTGATACAGCATTACCAGAGGATGTCTCTCACTGTTATTAGCAGAGTGGTGGCTGAATGACTTAATTTTCTTTTACATATTCAGCATTTGCTATTCAGATTTTCCCTGTAGAAGAACTGTTGTATATCCACAAGCCATTATAATGGAGGCCAAAGATGCCCACTACATTTCAATATTACAAATCCTGCTTTTAGCTTGTTCCAGAAAAGGCAAGTAAATGGAGCAGTAAAGTTTCTGGATCTTATGAATCATAAGTTAGATGAATAACATCAGTCTGAACTAGTGTTTATACCAAGTGCACAAAAAACTGGCAGGCGGGACATTGCATCTGCATGACTACAGATTGCCCTGAGGAACAGTAAATAACATGGAATATTTCAAAACCCAAGGGTATCAAAGCATCTTGGTGGCCTAATAAGTTCTTTCATATCATTTGAACCTTGTGACTCTGTATTGCTTTGGCGGTGTGGACCAGCAAAGCTGTCTAGCCACATCTGCTTAGCTGCTGTGGCCAACAGCATTCCACAGGAGTCAGGGCAGCCCCAGGACAGACTTATGTGAGGCCCCAGCACAGCAGGTGTGTTCTACTTGACTGCTACCATTACATTCATCAAGAGATGAATGATTAATGATTGAGTTCCCAAATGACTTAAATATGTCTTTTAAATATACATGTCTTTTAATTTTGGCCCTGGGACCTTATGGGACTATAGGACTTTAATCAACATTCATGAAGGCTTATGTGAACTACGTTGCTAGGATCTGAGACATACCACCTTGTTGTTTAGTACTGAAACATGTAATATGTGCAGTTTCCCTCAAGGCCAATATCAAATACTTATAATCATGCCCACATATGTTAACATTTGCAATGCAAGTATAACTTTGTGTCTTTTTGTGTGCTTGGCAGAATTTATATAGACACTAATACTTTTGTGTATTCATTAGTTGCCCATGCCAGGGAAACGTTACAAAATTCAGATTACTTCAGCACACTCTTTCTCTAAGTGTGATCTATAAGTCACCTACATCAAAGTCATCCAATGTAAGCCATAAAATGTAGTTTTCTGGAACTCACTCAATACTTATTAAATAACAGGGTTAGACTGTGAAAATAAGCATTGCTTCCCTTGTCAGATTGCATATTAAGTGGAAAGTACTTTGCAAAACCTTGAATCAGATGCTTGGTTAAAATTGGATTTACTTTTTCAAACAGTAAAGAAGATCACAGTTTGAAAATCTTATTTCTAATTGCAGACACTTCGAAGAACAACAGAAAGATTTTCAAATGTCAAATGTCATGATATTTTGTTTAAGAACAGTGTAACCATATGGAAGAAGGAGAAGACCATTGTGCCAATAAGGAAAAATTAACTCATGATCCTTACAATGTTGGAAGTGTTATTATTGATTTTTTAATTGAGCAAATTGAAATTTATTCTCACTCTATACCTCAATCTGTCCGTAAACTCTCAGAGATGTCCTTTCTTCATTCCATGGAGTGTTAAGATTATAAGTTATCCCTGCTGCCGAGATTTAATTGTTCTCATTAGTGCTTCAGTGGCTACAGCTTGGTTTTTAATGTTCTTTCCTTCTATAAAAATCAATTTCTCCTGCTCAAGTTCATGCAGAAATGTGATGTAAAATCATAGATATGTGCACTCATGCCTGATTACAAATATCACTTCATAATTTTGTGTGAATATAATCAAACACACATATACAAGTAAATATGCTTACTTATGCATGCATGCTTTCACAGAAATAAATTCAAACACATGTATAAAAATGCATAAATCCCAGACATGTGTGCATTCACTTTTATATAAACCTGGGTATATATAAAACAACATATATATATATATATATATATATATATATACACACACACACATATTTATATCTATATCTATCTATATAGATATTTATGTATTTATATATATTTATGATACTCATAATTTTCCCTGGAAATTATTATACATATTGAAAAATATGTTTGGCCAGTATTCACATTTTTTTTCTATAGTGACATGTGATCTCCCTCACAACTCTAAAACAATTTATACTGCTAAGATAGTCACTCATAGCTTCTTTATTCTGTTTAGAGAAAACATCTAATATTTTAGACTATACACTACATATAGAAAATATGCAGGGGGGATCCAAGATGGCAGCGGCCTTCGCGGACGTATTTTGATTTTGGGGTCAACAGTCACAAGGCGGCAAGTGTTGCAGGATGCTGTACAAAGGGCATGACCCCTTCTAAATCTCACCCAGCTACACAGGGACAACAAAAGATCCCTGGGCAGGATGCCCCTTCCCATTATCTGACACGCTAGGAAGCCTCGGGACCAGGGAATCGGGATCACACATCCCCGAACAGGAGACTCCCGGTAAGTTCCAACCTAATACCCAGCCGGCAGATTCAGAACCCACGCAGAGATGATCCCCAAACTTCTGGGCACTCCCAGGTCTCACACAGATGATCCAATTATCTGGCGAAAGGTTACGACCCTTGGAAGTGAGTGTAGCTCCACTGCAAAGTGCCTTCAGACTGCAGATTGCAGTGTGTGAGGAAAGTGACCAGTTTACAAGCTGCTGGAGCGGCAAGGCTATTAGAGCTGAACTGCAGATTTACCCGTTATAGGAACCAACCCCGGGCAAACTACGAGATATTTGAAACTGTCTTATATAGGATTTTGTACTAGTATGGGCCCTTCCGGTGGGGAACCAGAGCTTACTTGTACACACCTCCGCCACCTGGATTAGTTAGGTCTCCACCTGGGAGGCGGGGCTGAATGACTCACCTTATAGGGGTGGAGTAAGGCAAAGCTATTCCTACACCAAAGCACCCCCTTTGGACACAAGTACAGAAGACAGCAAAAATTCCACATATCCAGAGGTCCCAGACAACAACAACAAAAAACAAAAAACCAGAGCGAAATGTCTCCAACAAAAGAAAGCAACACTACTCTGTCCAGCCCGAACCAACTCACCAATACTGAAACACATGAAAACGATGACAATTCTACATTATGGAAAGTGATAGAGTCCTTTCAAGAAGAACTTAAACCTATGAAGGAATTCAAAGAAGCCACAATTTTACAAGTCAAAACAACGAATAACACCATTAAAGAGCTCCAGGCCAAGGTGACCCAGCTTGAACAGGAAAAGGATAAAGCAATGAAAGATCTCCAGGCAAAAACAAGCAAACTGGAGAAGGAAATGTACAAAACGAACAATACCATTCAAAACATGAAAATAGAAAAGGAAACAATAAAGAAAACACAGTCAGAGTTAAAAGAGGAAATGGAGAATCAAGAGAAGAGAACAGGAACTACGGATGTGAGTATGAAAAATAGGATGCAAGAGATGGAAGACAGGATCTCAGGCATGGAAGATT
>CAJQZJ010032367.1:2501252-2523024 GCA_907164525.1 Lophiomys imhausi | reverse complement strand
GAATCATAAGGAAGTTTCCTCATCTATGTTTATAGCAGCCTTATTTGTAATAGCTAGAAACTGGAAACAACCCAGATGTCCCTCAACCGAAGAATGGGTTAAAAAACTGTGGTACATCTACACAATGGAATATTATTCAGCTATCAGGAACAATGAAATTATGCAATTTGCAGTCAAATGGATGGAACTAGAAAAGCTCATCCTAAGTGAACTAACCCAGACTCAGAAGGACGCATATGGCATCTATTCACTTATAATAGGATTTTAGCTATATAGTAGAAGGTATCGATACTACAACTAACACAGCAAAGGGACCTTGGACATAGACTTATTTTTAATTTTTATTTTTATTTACTTTTATATATTAGTTATATTTTTTCTATTTTTTAGTCTTTTCTATCTATTGTATGCTTATTGGTCTTTTTGTTTAGTATTTCCATCTTCCGGGCAACGAGACACTTTTCACTGATGGTACTGCTTCGTTGACCCCCAATGAATGAAGAGGCTCTTGGCCCTCATACGACCTCTCAACTGAGATGAGGGACTGTTATATACGGACACCCCACCCCAGAGAAATGGGATGAAGGGTTATGAGGTAAAGAAAAAAAAATGAAATGTGATGTTTCAGCCTTTTACTACTAATTGTCATAAACTGTTTAGGATAATTAAGAAATGCAAACTAATGGTTATGCAAGCCGATCATTCTGTTAGGTACTATGACAGCCTATTATAGTTACTTGCTAAGCTAATCAGAAATAAACTTGCTAAGAGACAAGTAACATCTGCTAACCCTAATATAAGAGATATATAGGGCCTCTTCAAAAACCTCAAGAGATCTGCAGAATATGGCATTCAAAGATGTTTTCGTAACTTTAGATTTTTTTATATCAAGACATATCAACTCCTGACAGCACCCCCTATTTTCTCCTCCTAGTAGAAGGATGAGCATCGAAGAATCTCCAGTGGGAGATGATTGAATTAGTCGCAAGCCTATCTCTTGGTAGGAAAAGCCCTTTGCTCCAACTGTAGACAGAATGCTGTCCAGAAAGGATAAAACCTGGAAGCATGTAAGTCGACAGCCTAGCTCTGCCAAGACAGGGTAGGTAAGTCCTTCATAACCTCTGCTCTACAATCAATGTCTGTCAGAGAAACGGGGCCAAATGACTGAAGGTCGATGCTGTAATGTATGGAGAGAAAATGGAACTGTCCAGGCAGCCACTAGTATGTCATTCCCTAGTATAGGAAGCTACAGGCCCTGTACTTCCTATAAAATCAGATATATTTATTCCTCTCAGGTCTCTGAGGTGGTTGAAGAACAGATACCTTGAGTCTCATAATTAAATTTTGAGTTGTTTAGGAGTCAAGAGAGTGTTATAGATCTAAGAAGATACTTTTAAAATTGTGTTGCAAGTTAGTATGAATGTTGAGTCAGATATAGAATTTTAAACTCATGGAGATGATTAGATAGTAGAATGTTAAATCAGGTACCAAATATATATGAACTGGACATTGGGAATGTACGCTAAGCCATATAACCCTCATAACTGTTGCCTAACTACATCTGTTGTACTATATTGTATTTATTATTATAAGAGAAAGAGCCATTTGTTGGACTGAAAGGGGAAATTGTAGGGGGAAATAAGATATACCTTAAACTTAAAAGAAAAAAAAAGGGAAGAGGATGGGGGGTTGAGGGTGGGAGGGTGGGACTTGAGTGGGAATAGGGAGGGGACTGCGATTGAGATGTAACTTGAAGAAATAAAAAATAAAGAAAAAAAAAACTCAACAAAGAAGAAAGTGTTACAGATCAATTTCCCTTTTGAACATAGATGCAAAAATACTGAATAAAATACTTACAAATAAATCCAAGAATACATCAAAAAGATTATCCACCATTATCAAGTAGGCACAATCCCAGTGATGCAGGCAACATTCCATATACAAAAATTATTAAATAGAATCCACCTTATATGGAAATTGAAAAAAACTATGATCTCATTGGACGTTGAAAAGACCTTTGACAATATTTTATATTCCTTCATGAAAAAAATCCAGAAGAATGTAAAAATATAAAAGACATAAACATAATTAAGGCAATTTGCAGCAAGGCCATAGCCAATATCACAATGATTGGAGAGAAAAATCAAAGCATGTCTACTAAAATCCGGGATGGTATTCTGCTGGCTACCAAAAAGGAAGCATTGACACCAGCCCAACCATAAAACCTTTGACCTACAATCTGTACTGTCTGAAAAAAAAAAAAATTCTATGGCAATGGTGACACAGAACTTGTGGGAGTAGGCAACCAATGTCTTTTTTACTTAAGGCCCATTCCATAAAAATAAACCCACATCTGACACTCCTTGAATAACTAAGAACCAGAGACTAGATGTTCCAGAGACATAGAGTAAAACCAAACACTGTTGGTCTTATAAAAATCAATAAAATGTTTCCTAAATATATTGTGCTATATTCATAGATCAATGTCTCATCAGTCATCATCACAGAGGCTTCTTCCAGAAATATCTAGGAACAAATGCAGAGACCCATCACCAGACATTATGGAGAGAGAGAGAGTCTAACCTGGCGGTCTCCATCACATCCCTCCTTTTAGAACTCAGTGAGTCCCATGGCAGAGGAGGCAGAAAGATAGTAAAAGGGGATGAAAGACAGAAGAACAAGGCCCTCTGAATTTTGTAACCAAGGCACATATGTGTTCACAGAGACTGAAGCACCAAGCCTACATGGTTCTGAACCAGGTCCTCTGCATATTTTAGCTATTAGCTTAATATTTTGGGGGGCTCCTGATCATGAGAACAAGTGGGTCACTTTTGTACCTTTTCTTGGGACCCTTTTCCTCCTGTTAGGTTTCTGAGTCCAACATCAATATGATAGTTTTTACTTCATCTTACTATATTTTCTTTCATCATGTTTGGTAAATAACTCTTGGAAGCCTATTCTTTTCTAGTAAAAGACAAAAATGGAGTGGATGGAGAGGGAAGAGGGTGTGGGAAGGAACTGGGAGGAGGAGAGAGGAGGCAGACTATAAGCAGGATGTATTTTATGAGAAAAAAATCAATTTTCAATACAAGAAAAGCATGTAAGAAAAAAATTTAAACACATATTATTACTTCAGAAAGTGTGGTGTATTGTATCTTTATCTTTAGTTTCTTTCCCACTCTTGGGTTCAATGAAGATCTGACATAATAATTACTTCTGTACACAACTTGAAAGGTTTTGGTATTGTAAATACTAAGAAATTTTATACAAATTTAATACAATCCACATCAAACTTCCAATAACACTCTTCATATAACTTGAATTGGTTTTATTATGTGGAAGCATTTTCAAACTTTAAGATATTAGGATAGGGGCTGGGGAGATGGCTTAGTGGTTAAGAACACTGGCTGCTCTTCTAAAGGACCTGGGTTCAAATCCAAGCAACCAAATGGCAGTTTACAGCTGTCTGTAATGGCTGGGCATGGTGGTGCATGCCTTTAATCCTAGCAATGGAGAGGCAGAGGCAGGTGGATCTCTGTGAATTCAAGGTCAGCCTGGTCTACAAAATGAGTCCAGGACAGCCAAGGATATACAGAGAAACCCTGTCTCGAAAAACAAAACAAAAAAACAAACAAGCAAACAAACAAAAAAACGATATTAGGACAATTCTCAGCATTGCTTAATTCTTCTTATTATTGGAGACAATTGTTCTGGAATCTCATCCCAATATTCTATATGCTGATGAGTTTTTACTGCATGATCAGAGCTTTGGAATATCCCAGTTTTGTTTAACAGTTGTGAACAAATTGGCTTACTTTTCTTTGGGAATTAGTGTTTCCTTTGAAAATAGTTGGTTCTTTGAAAAACAATCAACAAAATATACAAATCCTTTGCCAAACAAAGTAAAAGGCAGAGGGAAAATACCCAAATGAACAAAATCAGAAATGAAAAGGAAGAAATAACAACAGTTATCTAGAAAATCCAAAGAATCTTTACATCTTACCTCAAAAACCTGAACTCCACAAAATTTGAAAACCTAAGTGAAATTGACAATTTTCTTGATAAATTCCACCTATCAAACTTAAATCAAGATTAGGTTAACAAATTAAAAATCCTATAAGCCATAAGAAAATAGAAGCTATCATTAAAAGTATCCCAAGCAAAAAAAAAGCCCAGGGCCAGATGGTTTCAGCACAAAATTCTAACAGGCATTTAAAGAAGAGATAATACCAACAGTCTACAAACTTCCACAAAATAGAAACAGAAGGAACACTGCCAAACTCATTCTATGAGGCCACAGTCACCCTGATACCTAAACCACACAAAGACCCAACAAAGAAAGAGAATTTCAGACCAAGTTTCCTCATGAATATTGATGCAAAAATATTCAACAAAATACATACAAGCTGAGTACAAGAGGAATCTCTAATGGCCAAAAGACACTTGAAGAAATGCTCAACATCCTTAATCATCAGAGAAATGCAACTCAAGACGACTCTGAGATTCCATCTCACACCTGTCAGAATGACTAAGATCAAAAACTCAGTGACAAAACATGCTGGCAAGGTTATGGAGAAAGGGGAACACTTCATTGCTGGTGGGAGTGCAAACTTCTACAACCTCTGTGGAAATCAGTCTGGCAATATCTTAGAGAACTTGGAATAGCTCTACCTCAAGACCCAGCCATACCACTTCTTGGTATACATCCAAATGATTCCTCACAAAACCACAAGGATAATTCCTCAAATAAGTTCATAGCAGTTTTATTTGTGATAGCTAGAAACTGGAAGCAACTCAGATGTCTCAACCAAAGAATGGATATAAAAGCTGTGGTACATTTGCACAACAGAATACTACTCAGTCATCAGCAACAAGGAAATCATGTAATTTGGTGCCAAATGGTTGGAACTAGAAAAGATCATCCTGAGTGAGCTAACCCAGACCCAAAAAGATGCACATGGCATCTGTTCACTTATAACTGGATTTTAGCCATATAGTACAGGGGAACTATCCTATAACCAACAGACTGAAAGGAACAGGAACATAAACTTTTTTACTTGCTAGTGGGATACTTTACCCTAGTGGAGCTGCCAAGTAGGCCCCCAGTGCAAGAGGAAATTCTTTACCCTCATATGGCTGCTGAACTGAAGGGGGCTGTTATGTATGGTACCACACACTGGAGAAGTAGGATAGATGGTGGAAGGGGGAGAGGGTAAAATGGTGAGAGGGTGGGCCTGGGAGGTGTTGTGGAAAGTCTAATAACATTGCTTTTGATAGGCTCATTTCAATGCTGAGATCTGGTTAGCACCTCTTCTGAGGCATTCTCTTGATTGGTTAATAAAAGTTGCTGATGGCCAATTAGATAGGCAGAAAGAGTATAGGAAGGCGTGACTTCCTGCGATTAGAACAGGAACCCTGCACTTTAGAGAGAGAATCTTTCTTTCCTCCAGGAGACTCAGAAGTAGAGAGATGTCTTTGAGAACGCTGGAAGGTAATCACAGGCACATGACAGTTGGGGATTAGGTGATCCAGGTTAACTTCCAGTAGCTAATTAAGAGTCTGCCCAGCTAAGGGCTAAGCATTAAACATTAAAAGGTCTTGGTGTATTTAATTATTGGGGAAAGGACTGCAGCAACTTATAAGCCCTCAGTCCAAGTAGTCACGGGCCATCGGACTCATAGATTCCCCTCGAACCCAGGTGAATCTCCCACCAAGGCTGGTAATTCTACTGGCCTAATGTAACAACTTGTATTAGTTAACAGAGTTTAGGTTACAGGTAGTGTAGGCTACCCTTGGTCCCAGGGCACTTTCCCCAGGACAAATCAGGTTAAGGCATGCAGGTCAGTTTGCCTGCTCCTCTGCCAAGCTGCCAGCTACTCCGCCGACTTAATCTTATAGTTTATACTGACTAATAACTACAATTGATAATTAATTAAATTGCAGTTTCAGGGAGGAGTGGTAGGAGGGGACTTTGAGGGAGATGTAAATTGAAGTAATAAATAAACAGTAAAAAAATGAACTGATGTTAATACTATATTGGCCTTCTTACATTTTGCTATAAAGTATATCAGAAGTAAGATGATTTTAGTATGTGACAATGGTTATTTTTCCATAAAAAATGATGCCACACTATTGTGTTATACTACACCCATTAGGTCAGAGGGATGAAAACTAGATTACTAGAAAGGGACACAGAAATATGAAGGTGATCAAGAAAAAGAATAAGCAAATTGATAATAATAAGCTTAAAATGCAGAATATGAATGTTGTTTTCATTTCTTTAGAAACATTTTGTTTCATGAGCTTTGGGGAAAACACATTTAGGATATATATAATATATATTATACATATATGTATACATTATACATATATGTATAATATATTATATATATTTGTGAAAAAATATATATTATACATATATGTATATGTATGTATAATATATATATTATATATATTTGTGAAAAAATATATATTTCACTTTCAGTGGCTCAGGAAGCGATAATCTTTATCATCCCAAGAGCAAGTTTTTAAGCACTGACATATGTCTTTGTGAGCTATGTTCACAAAATTACAGTTTGACACATGAATGAATATATGCCCCCATGCCTTCCACTTACAAAGAGCAGAGGCACTTACACCATTTACACTCCTGTACTTGGCTGCAATATCGCTTGTCTTTTCCAGTTACAAGTCTTAGATTCTTAAAATGATGAGTATGGCCAGTAAAACATACTTAACTGCTGCGTCTAGACAATTCTGTATTGGCCTTCTTAGGTTTGTAACTATGTTGTAATTTCTTGACTACATGTTTTTAAATATCAAAAGGTAATATATGTATAGATTGCATACATTCTTCTTGTTAAATTGCAAACAAGTAAGAAAGTTAATTTGTTACTAGAGTAATCAATTTTAAGATGGTGCTAGAAAGCAGATTACTACATAAGCACTCCATTTGCTACAATCTTAGCTCCAAATTTATGTTATCGCATTATTTAGTCAATTAGCCTGATATATATCCTTTCCATAACACCAGCTTTTAAAGATAGATATATGTGCATATGGAACATACACATGTATGCACATATCTTACTGTCACATAAAAATTGCATTATAGTAAAAAAAGACTGGGTTTCTTTGTGGTGTGAATTTCATAGACTATTTAATTTGAGCTCTTAGATATCTCAGAAGTATTTTCCATACCGGTCATTGTCCAAGATGGCATGGTAAAAAGCTATGGTGTGTGACACAGTTATACAGTTTTATACTAGATGCTTTATATATCTGAATCAATCCTTGTTTTTAAGATACCTGGAAGTACTATTAGTGCTACGGAATTATTTTGTATATTTGCATGATCTATAAGTAGAAGGAATGTCTTGTGTACTGTATAGAAACATTGTCTGTCAATTAAAAAAAAAACTATGTTCTGTAGGAAAATGTAGACTAGAAGGTGGAACATCCAGTAGGCAAGCTGACTCTGGGAGAATTCCAGATGCAGGAAGAGACCACAGGAAGATATGAAGAGGACAGACATATGATCCCTGAGCAGAGAAGTAACCAGACACATGGCAGAACTTAGATTAAAATGGATAGGTTATTAATTTATGAGCTAATCAGGGCCCTAGCTGTATGGCCTATGTTTCTGTAAATAAGTTTTGAGTTTCAGAGTCTTATTTCTTAGAGTTTGGGACTGGGAGGAAGGACATACACTGCAACATCTCTAAACAGCAAAAGTGATACATAGTGTGGTTACCAATGGGCTACCTTCAAGAGGTTTTGGTGAACTAGACTGGGAGTTCAAATATAGCAGTTCAGGTCCTGGACATATCTGTACATCTATATATCAGTGATTTTCAGTCTCTCACTCTCCTATACTATGTTGATGTAATCATCCCGTTCCTTAGAACAAGTTGCATTTTGATGTAACTGGAGTGCCTGTGGCACATTTACTAGTGGTGTTCTCCTCCTGGACTTTCCAACAAGCTTTCCAGCATATACTTGTGCCAGTGAGAGCAGGTTAGGAAAAATAGAATGTGATTACTCACTCTGAGGACCTGTGGGGCTCCTCGGAGTTCTGAGTCTGGAGTCCACCAGACCAATAAGCATTAAACATCAACTCTGTATTTGCAAATATATAGATTAAGAAATTTACTAAGTATTTTTAGTGTTCCAAACAGGAATATAGTTTTCTCTAATTCTACCCAGTGTTACATCCAAGATAATTTTAATTTAAAAAGACACTGGCCTGTGCCTGCCTTTCTTCTCTTGCTGCTTGCTTCACTAACTTTCTTCTCATATTCTTTAAGATTTATTAAATGAGGAAAATCTTATCCTAAAAGAATCCATATTTTTTCTATATCAGTTTTTAGGTAAGATATAAATTTTTAATTCATAAAACCTACTTATGATAACTCAGCAGCCATTTGTCTCAAGACTATTTTGTCTTTCAAATTCAAAAGTAAATATATATTCCTATGTCAATATCTGTATAATCATCTATATCTATCATCTATCTAACTATTTATATTTTAGAAAAGGATTCAATATGTAGTGCAAGCTGGCTTCTATCTCTAGAATTGAGACAGTTTCTCCATCCAATGGTATAGAACATTTTTTTTCTTTTCTTCTGAGAACAATGCATCTGACAAGTAAAAAGATAGTGTAACTTTTAATGTATGTGATGTGAAGAGAATTTCTCATATACTGTTGATGGGAATTAAATTAATGAAGCCATTGTAGAAATAATAATGAAATTCCTTAAAACTATAAATAGAATCAGCATGTACCAATCTCACTACTAGCAAATAGTATTGTATTAAAGTAATGAAATGTTGGGGTATACTGTGTGAAGTTGTGTCTGTCTTTCCTTACCAACCTAAGGCATTCTCTGATGGACTTTAGTGAAATCTAATGACCAATAACTGGGCAGGAAGTGGAAGGCAGGATTTTCTGGTAAGAAGAAAGGGACTCCCTGAAAAATAAAGGAGAACCACTTTTCACAAGGTGAAATATGACTATGGGCCTGGAAGATACAACAAGCCATGTGACTGGATGAAGCTAGGTGGTCAAGTTATGTTAGTGAGCTAGTTGAAATTTTACACAGCTAATGCCTAAGCTTTGAAATATTTACAGGTCTCCATGTCTTTATTTTCATGGCTGAAGGGTCACCTTGGTCCTACAACAATGAAATCAAGATGTTGAAAAGATATCTGCATAATCGTGCTTGCTGTAGCACTCACTATACACAAGAGCAAAGATACAGAATCAACACACATGCCTATTAATAGATAAAAGGATAAAAACAATGCAGTTAAGATTCTGTACTTAATCTTATCCAAAAGATAGAAAATGAATGAGGTGAGTATTCTCAATGGAATATTATTTAACCATTTAAAAAGGTGAAGTTCAGTCATTTGCCATAAAGTGAATAAACTGAGAAGGCATTGTGATAAGTAAAACAAACCAAGCACATAAAGACAAGAAAGACTGCATGATCCAATTAGCATATCTATCTAGAGAAGTTGATCTCTTGGAAGTATAAGAAATAGTGCTCATGTGTATTAGTTACTTTCACACTGCTGTAATAAAATAACTAACAGAAATAAGTTAAAGAAAGATAGGTTTATTTTAGTTCCTGTTTTCAGAGGATATGATGCAGACTGGTACTTAACAAGATAGCCATGGGTACTATGTATACTATAGGGTATCTTGCATGGTGGTGTTACTAGAGCATACCCAGAAACATAAAGAAAATAATCAAGGTCTCAAATTTCCACCTCAAAAGGCTTCTATGACCTCTTATTATAATTCTATCAACTGGGACTGAGCAATAAAAGTATGATGCATGCAGGACTTTTCAACTCAAAACATCACCAGAAGCTCGACCGGTTAAAAAAGAACACACATAAAGAAAGATTGGTAAATGGGTACCAGCTCATATTTAGATAAGAAGAATGTACTCTAGTGTTCCCTAGTCATCTAGAACAATGATTCTCTACCTTCCTAATGGTGCAACCCTTTAACAACAGTTAAATGGGGAGGTGAATAACCCCAACTATAAATTTATTTTCTTGTTATTTTCCTACTGTTATGAATTATAGTATAAGTATCTGATATGAAGGATATCTCATATATAAACCTTGTAAAAAGGAAGTTCAACTCCTAAGGGGGTCATACACCACAGGTTTAGAACCACTGATCTAGAACGCAGACTTAGGTCAGCAATGCTAAAAGAAATTTTTCAAAAAGCCTGGAAGAATGATTTTGAATATAACTATACAAGAAAATGACAAACATAATAGTGTGAATTCTCTAAAGAGCTCACTTTGATAAATAACAAAAACAAATAGTAAAGTACTGTATAATGCCTTATAAAATAAATAATGAAGTCAAACATGGCTCATATCTCTTACAATAAAATTGTAAAGACTAAGGTAGGAGGATTGTCATGAGTTCTTGTCAGCCTGGGCTATACAGTGAGTACAAGCCTGAGATATAGAGTGACACATGTTTTTAAAAATTAGGAACAAAACAATAAAAAATATTAACAATTCTCAAAATAACAACAGAAAAAAATTTTACAGCTGGTAATGTAGTTTAGTGATAGACTATTTGTCTAATGTGTGTAGTGCCCTTAGGTCTATCACCTTCATAATACAAGGTATGTACAATAATAAATACAAATAAAATTATAAAACTTATTTGTTGTAAAATACAGAATCTAAGCCAACATTTTTTTTCCTGTATTTCATTATGTCTTCACTTTGGGGGGATAATAGCTTAAAACACTGTCACTTTTCTTTGAAAAGGGAAAGAAGGCTCATGAAGGGGAAATCATATAAAAACTGATTAACATAAAATATTCCTTTATGACTTCACAGGTTAAATGCTCAAGAACTTGAGAATTAATTATTATCTTGGTCTCACCAAACATCTTATTCAAAAGCAACTTAATTTTCTCTAACAAGTTTGTGGTCTTTAATTTAATATTTATTTATTTATATTTTATGAGATTATGAGCGCTTTGCTGTGAATGCACTTGTTCATGTGCATGATATTTGAAGATGCATAGAACAGGGAACTGGATTCCCTTAATTAGAAATTACTGGCAATTGTAAGCCCAACTAGATGATGGGAACTGAAAACACATTCTCTTTAGGAGCAAAAATGTGCTCTTAACTAGTAAGCTTTCTCTCCAGCCCCAAGAATTTGTGTCCTTTGGGCAAAGTCTAAGATGCTCAAAGAGTCGCCATCTCTACTCTCCTTTGTAGGATGTGAGAGGAAATAGGATAACGGTTAAGAGGAGCAGGAGTTTGTGGTTCAAACCTTAACTCTGTCAATGATTAAATGTGCCACCAACGATGGCTCATTCAAATCTTGATGATTGCCCTAACCACTTGGCATGGTTGAACCATCATTTATGTGTTAGATGCATACATGCATACATCCACACATGCATATATACATACATTGTGTTTGTTTAGTCATCATCACTTTCATCACGTTGGCAAAAAAAAAAAAGGGAAAGGAAAGAAAAGAAAAAAGCCAGTAAAGAAAACTTTTATTCAGAGTCCTCTTGAGTTGTATTTCTCTGATGATTAAGGATGTTGAGCATTTCTTCAAGTGTCTCACTACCATTAGAGATTCCTCCTTTGTGAATTCTCGATTTAGCTCTGTTTCCCATTTTTTATTGGATTATTTGGTTTCTTGGTGTTTAATTTCTTGAGTTCTTTCTAAATTTTGGATATTAGCCCACTGTCAGATGTGGGGTTGGTAAAGATCTTTTCCCAATCTGTAGGATGCCGTTTTGTTCTAATGACAGTGTCCTTTGTCTTACAGAAGCTTTTCAATTATATGAGGTCCCATTTATTGATTGTTGGTCTTAGAGACTGAGCTATTGGTGTTCTGTTCAGGAAGTTATCACATGTGCCAATGAGTTTGAGGCTTTTCCATACTTTCTCTTCTATTAGATTTAGTGTGTCAAGATTTATATTAAGGTCTTTGATTCACTTCGGCTTAAGTTTTTGTGCAAGGTCATAAGTATGGGTCTAATTTAATTCTTTTACATGTCAACATCCAGTTAGACTAGCACCATTTGTTGAAGTTGCTGTCCTTTTTTCATTGTTTGGTTTTGGCTTCTTTGTCAAAAATTAAGTTACCATAGATGTGTGGGTTCATTTCTGGAATTCAACTTGATTCCACTGATCAGCTGGTCTGTTTCTATACCAGTGCCATGCTGTTTTTATTACTATTTCTCTGAAGTATAGCTCGAAATGGCTAAGATCAAAAACTTAAATGACAGTATATGGTGGTGAGGTTGTGAAGAAAGGGGAACACTCATCCATTGCTGGTGGGAGTGCAAGCTTGTACAACCACTATGGAAATCAGTCTGGTGATATTTTAGAAAACTTGGGATAGCTAACTTCAAGACCCAGCCATACCACTTCTGGGTATCTCCCCAAACTATTTCTCTTCAAACCACAAGGACATATCCTCATTTATGTTCATAGCAGCTTTATTTGTAATAGCTAGAAACTGGAAACAACCCAGATGTCCCTCAACCGATGAATGAACAAAAAAAATTGTGGTACATTTACACAATGGAATACTACTTAGCTACCAGAAACAAGGAAATCATGCAATTCTCAGACAAATGGATGAAACTAGAAAAGCTCACCCTGAGTGAGCTAACCCAGACTCAGAGAAATACCCATGCCATCTACTCACTTATAATTGGATTTTAGCCATATAGTACAGGATAACTATCCTATAACCAACACACCAAAGGGATCAGGAACATAGATTTTGTTACCTATTAGTAGGAAAATTTGCCCTAGGGGTGCTGCCATGTGGTCCCCCAGTGAAAAAGGAAGCTCTTAGCCCTCATATGATGGCTAAACTGAGAGGGGATGATATGTAGGGACACTCTACATCAGAAGAGTGAGATGAGTGGGAGAGGGAAGAGAGGGTGGGAGGGTGGAACGAGGAGGGGTGGAAAGAGGGCATTGTGATGGAGATATATCTTGAAATAATAAATAAACATAAGAAAAAGAAAGCTTTTATTAAGGGTGAGGAAATATACACACAGCAAGATCCATAGGCAATAAGACCTTCTATAAACAGAAGGGGCTCTCAAAGCTTAAGCTCCCTTTTTATATAATGGTATGGGGTTTTAAGGGTCTTTGAGGAGGTTCTCCTCCGCTAGTTTAGGGTTGGTCAGTTTGAACAAAGGCAGGCAGTTTAATAGGCCCAAAGAGTTTTGGTAATATATCCTGGACAGCCTTGAAGTTCTCAGACTGGTCCATGGAAGATTCGATGGAAGAAATCAGCACAACATCCAAAGAAATGAAAAAGCTAAAAAATCTCTCACCCACAACATCCAAGAAATCAAGGACTCAATGAAAAGACAGAACCTAAGAATTATAGGCATAGAGGAAAGAGAAGACTCCCATGGTCCAGGAAATATCTTCAACAAAATCATAGAAGAAAACTTCCCAAACCTAAAGAAAGAGATGCCAGTAAAAATCCAAGAGGCTTCCAGAACACCAAACAGATTAGATCAGAAAAGAAACTCCTCTCGCCACATAATAGAAACTCCAAATGTAGAGAACAAAGAAAGGATATTAAAAGCTGTAAGAGAAAAAGGCCAAATCACATACAATGGCAGACCCATCAGAATCACACCTGACTTCTCCTCAGAAAACACTCACTCAGTTTTGAGTGACGCTTCTACCACCCACCCTTACACTGGCCATTTCATTATGCTATTTCTTTTATAGACAATCTGCATGCTGTTCTCAAGACAATGATGTAGGGGTTAGATAAATTAGATTTAGAAAATATATAGGAGTTTCTGATACTGTCTCTTAATTCAGGGCCTGAAGAGCATTATCAGCATGAAGTCAGGAAAAACAGGAAAGACTCAATAGACTTGAAGAAACAAAGTATCTGGCCTGACATTGTTTTCAGCTGCTAAGTGGGTGGAGCCCAAATTAAGCTGAAACAGAGTTCCTCCTATTTAAGGACAGTGCATGGAGCCCAGAAAGGGAAGAGGCCCCTGATGCTAGAGAGCTCCAAGAGTCCTGCTGAAAAAAGGGCTGGCTGTTGATGGCCAGCTCTCTCCCTGAAGCAGAAAGAAGCCGGTGAGCAAAGAAAGCCTGAGCAAGACACCTAAAGGCCAAGGACTGGACCCTGTGGCTCAGCTTTTGCCTAGAGGGGTTTGATCTGTCCAAACAGTGGCCTAAAGGAAACGGTGCCTGGCTTTAAGGACTGAGGCAGAGCAGCTGAGTTCCTGATTCAAAAGAAGTAAGTTGGCCTGCAGATGACTGGGGTCTCCCACAGAGAAGAAAGCATGAAGCCTTATTTAAGGTGAGACTGCAATAACCAACTTACCCTGACGAACCTGCATCTGAGAGATCCAGAAAAAGGACTGCTAAGTGCGTTAAAGAATCTACAACAAAGACTGTGTTCCTGACGACTGGGGACCTGCCCCAGAGACTGTATCATTCTAAAAGGTTATGAAAGTAGTTGTTATAATTATCAATAGGTTTAGTGGATAGGTTAAAGGGGTTGTAGGAATTTATAGGATTAATAGTTAAGAAATTGTTGGTGTTTGTTATAAGTGAATTTAGTAATAAATAAATAAGTGTTAAATAATAATTTAAAAGTTCGGTTACAGAATGATGATGTGTTCTGGGCAAATTATTTCAGATCTTCTCTTAAAGATAAGGTTCATGCTATCATTGGTGTTGTTCTGTCTGATTTTACTCTGCCCTGGGTTGCCCAGTAAAGGATCCGTTGCTATGTTTTTGGTGGTTGGTTTCCAATAGTAACCTCTGTGTGGTCATTGGAATAATACTTTTCCTTTGCTGTGTATGTTTATTTTAAAATCTATGACAGTTAATATGTTGATTCAATTATACTTTCTGAGCTATACATGGGAGGAGAAGGCTGTGTCTAGATAGTGATAAACTAATAGGAAAGATTGCTAGTTTTTCTTTTTCTCCTGTCAAGGGTTAGGTTGTGGGAACCACCACCCAGATTTCATTCATAGCACAGCTGTTTCAACTACTTTGGTCTGAGAGTGAGAAAGGAAGATTTAGTAAGAATAACAATGTCCCTCCCTAGAAGTTGAAGATGACTACAAACAAAAATAACGATGAGTGAGACAAGGAACAAAGAGGAAGTGAAAGAAAAATCTGTTGTCTGAGGGCTTTTAAAGCAATTTATTTGCTTTTTAAATGCAAATTATTTGTTAACTGATCGGAGATATAGTCTGCTGTCAAATAAAAGGACTATGAACAAATCCTGGATTTTGGGGCATCATTACCCTCTCAACTAATCAGACACCAATTTTGGCAAGCTTGTGCAAAGCAAGAACAAAATAAAACGATAAGCAATAAGACAAATGAATAGACTATGAAAAAACAGTTCTGTTCAAGTCTCTCAGAGCTGTTTGGAGACATGGACTTTCAGCTGAAACTGAAGAACTGTTTTATGACCTCCAGGGGAGATAGTGAAATGATCTCACAGCAGAGGGTGGGGATGGGCAGCTGGCAAGGACTGAGAGGAAAATCATGAGACCTCCTTGTACCATTGATTTAGCACTTGAGTGCACTGTGAGTCACGCTCTACACACTCTGCACTTCTGCGTTAGAACTCAACACTGGTAGTGGAACAGAACCAGATCTGACTGAGGATGCCCAGAAGACCCTACCTTCCTCTGCTCTGTGAGGACAGCAAGGACCTTTCATTCTTTCGGGGAGTGGGGACTGACTTACATTCTTATCTATGAGTGAAAGCATGCTGGTCACCACCAGGCTGAGACCTACAAGTTATACTGAACAGATTTTTATTTTTGTTGTTTTTGAACAGAGTTTTTAAATCATTGTATTCCGATCCAGCCTTCAAGGAATTAGGAAGTTTGAACAGTCGCATATGCACTCTTGGAGATTAGCTTAACAGTAGTTAAAGTAAAATCTACTTTTTCTAGGAAGTTACAATGTGGAAAGACATAGTCATACTGACAAGGTAGTTATTGCAGAGGGACAGCGTTCCCCTCAAACAGGCCTGAGCTTCATAGTCATTGCTCCTTTCCTTCTCTTCACAGTGTGTGTGTGACACCCAACCACCAGCTTGAGGCTTGATTCCAGGATCTGCATTCACATCTAGGTTCGACCCCTGGCCTTCTGTCTCCAGGGTTTTCAGCCTAAGCTTACCACTGACTCTGTATGCAGTATTGAAGACATGAACTTTGAATTTCAACAGACAACCTTTAAGCAATATTAATGAAAAAGTAAAATTCTCAACCATCCTATGTATATATGCATATAACAATTTCACAGTTATCTTATATATCTATTGTATACATATATAAATGTCCATATTGTATGTATTATATATCTATTGTATACATATGCATATAATATGTACCAATATTATCTGTCTACTGTGTGCATATGTATATGATATACATAAGCAAAAAACTATTTTACAGAGTAATTTGTTATAGGAAACGATGTTCATTAAACATTATTATATAAATATGTATACATAAACAATACATACACAATAAATTACAATGGTCCTATAGTTAATTGATTTGAATATGGGCTATACTATAAACTTTTATAGGACATTCCATAAGTAGTAAGAAAATGACAACTTACTTTTGAAATGTTTAATAGAAAAGTTTAGAAGCCTAAGCAACCATATCATTTATGAGAACACTTCTTAATTTTAAATCCAGAAATATTTTGGCAAAAATAATTTCAACAATATTATCTCTGGCAGACTACATTTCATTTCATACCTACAAAATTCTTTTCTGGCAGCATTACACCTCACTAACCACCTAACCATTAAAGACGTTTTTGTTTTGGTTTTTTTTAACTTTGATAAAGTTTAATCAATCTAAATCTCATAACCCTGTCTTCAGGTAATTGGTTTTAAAATATCATGCAATTCTTTTAATGAATCAATAAATAGTGATAGAAGTGGTAAGATAACTTGCCTATTCATTCTGCTTTAATGTTCCTGAATCCTCTTTGCTGACCTTTTTCTAAGTGTCAATAAATCAAAAACAACAAAAATTAAGGAGGAAATAAACTTAGTTTCTAATAACAATATACATTGGTAAAGTCATTGGGCATCTGTTATTTCCCCTTCTCATAAAACATTTTTATTAAATTTATGAATGTTATATAATGGAGGTGAAAGAACATATAGCCATTAAGAACCTGCTCAAATTAACTTAAATAAAGATCACTAAAGACATTGTCTTAAAACTCCATTGATCAACGCATTCAGATCTTATGCAAACCCCAGAGAGTTGATATCATAGATTAAATCAGCTGTGTCTTTTTTCTTAGAGTTATTTTTTAAATCTGTATTTTAAAAAGTTAACTTATAAATTATCAAATATATGAAAATACAATTAACAGGGTTTTGTGTAAATCATGAAATCTTCAAAATGTATACCGCTCTCAATCTTGAACTCAAGTCAACTGCTACTGTGTTTACTGCAACTCACTAGTTTTGCTACAGGTAAGATCCTCAAATATTTTGTCTCATTTTCATTTCACCAGGAACAGGTTGTGAGAGAAATGGAAACAATTCGTGAATAACATATTCACTTACCAGAGTTATTACAGTACTTTGCTTTTTAATTTTGTCAAGATAGATAAGTTCTCTCTGTTTCTCTCTGAAATGGAACACTCCACTGTACCTCACTCCCAGCCTACATCTTTCCCATGTTATTATTTGAACTCCATCATAATTTCTTCTTGTCAGATACATCTTTGCTATTTTTCTAAAATTTCAATGCTCTGAATAAAGTCATTCAGACCATATATTTACTTTTAATCAAATCTTCCTCATATTAGAAAACATATTAACATGCGACTTTTGTGTTTGATGGTGGAACAACTTTGTCTCCTTTGTCAAATCATACTGAAGGCCATGCACAATTATACACCTTGTTGAGGAGGGGTTCTCTCTGAGAACAGTAAGAAAATGGGTTGAGTTCCACATCTGGTTCCATGTAAGGCTAAACAAGGAAAATAATTGGGAATAGCAAGATAGCCTATAATGTAAGCCAATTAAATATAAGCAAGGAAAGGACCAGAAGGGACCATGATGATATAAAGTTCTCTTGGGATCTTTTCAGAAATGTGAAAAAAAATAAATATTCAGAATCTGGCCTAAGCCTCTGGGGGAAGGGCGTGAGCTAATTTCTAGATGACATATCCACATTTGTATTCAGAATCTTTTGACAACAAGGACAGAATGTGACAAGGGAGCCTGATGTGAAATCAAATGTTTGCATATTTCCATTCATTCATTTATATTCAAGTTCTGTACAAATAAACAAAGAGTAAAGAGGAAACACCATGTGGAAAGATGAACAAAAATAATTTCGCATGAATTCTTCACTTGGTATATAATAAAATGTGATACCATTCACAAAAGCAATTGCCAAATATAGTCCTCAGAGACAAATCACTTGGCCTCAATCACACTTCCTACTTGGATTTACATAAATTAAGCTGCTGAAGCCTGACATACAAAAGAATATGTAAAATATAAAAATGTTCCAAATGAATAGATATTTGAACTGAGTACACCTAGAAATTAATCAGCTTAATTTGCCTTAGATTTTACTAGTGTATCTTAATTTCATCAATTTTTCATAAAATAAGTGGGTGTCAAATTAGTATAGTGGCATGCACTTTGTCTCTAAAATTTCTTGTCAAAGTTACATCAATATGGAATATGTCAAGAGAGTAAAGTCATAAAAGAAGAAAACTAAATTTCCCGTCTTTCTATGTGTCTGACATCATACGATAATGATGATCTTTTGTTAACAAGCTGCTCAAAGTTGCTTGTGGAGTTTGCCAAAAATAGAGTAAGGTTTGAATAGCTAAGGATATAACTTTACTTCTAGAGATCCAGAGGCTTTTACCTCTATGATTGGTCGAGAGTTCGGTAAATAAGTACATCCCTGTGCCATTGTTTTAGCTTTGGCTTTCAATGCTTCCATTACATTTAATTTTATTTTTTCCTGTTTGTGTGGAATGTCCTACTAGATGAGCAATGGGTAAGGCTTAGTAGAATATATTACCTATGAAAACAATAGCTAAATAATTCAAAATGTTGCAAAAAGTATTTCATCATTGGATCCCGTTCTTATTTGAGGCAGTATTACTCTATAATTTAAGATCCTAGAAAGCTGAGTAGAAATGCCTTTCTAAACTGTTCTCATCATTCAAGATTAGAATAATATTTTAGTCTGGAGATAACTTTCCCCAGATATTTCAAACTCCAGTTGCAGGTAAGCATCTGCCTGTGAACTCCTTAATGTGGTATAAACTATTATTAATATCTAGCTAGACTTTGGAGTTTCTTGGAAGTAATGAGCTATCCAATTGTCTAACAGGTAAAACTAATGTTAATTTCCAGAACTTTCTCCAGCTGCATTCTGTCTTAAATTCCTAGGTAAAGTCTTTCATTTCTCTTTTTCATTCTCAGGCTTTCAGGATCCTGGTGTGTAGAATGAAATCATCCAACCAAGTTATACTGCTGTCATGGCATCCTGATAAATGCCACTTGAAATTTCCATTGCTTTATGTTATCATCGAAGTTATTGTCATCAATTTAATCCCTGGAATTTTGAACATAGTAAAAAATAAGGTTAGAAAATGTTAAATGCTTACAAAGAAACATGGCATCAGCTTCCAACAAATGACCATGAAGTTGGCAATGTAAAGCTGAAGGGAATGAAAATTATTAAAAGACCCCCTAAGTCATCAGTAGAGCCAGGCCAGCTGCCAGGTTGTTCCAGGAACTTAGCTGACCATAAAAGGGTGGAACCAAGAATGTAGGTCATACGGGTCATGAGCCCCGGGCTCCAGGAACTAGCTGGCCACAAAGCAGATGTCTATCATGGGCCCCCAGGGTTTCAGGAACCGGCTGGCCACAAAGCCGATGGTGAAGTAAGATTAAATTCATTCCTGAGAAAAACAGGTGTAGGATGTTTCCTGCTGACTAACAATGGGCTGGTACATTATACCTGCATTTCCCCTCACTCCCTTCAGTTATGGTAAACAATGGGCTGGTACATTCTACCTGCATTTCCCCTCACCCCCTTCAGTTATGGTAAACAATGGGCTGGTACAAAGTACCTGCATTTCCCCTCACCCCCTTCAGTTATGGTAAACAATGGGCTGGTACATTCCACCTGTATTTCCCCTCCCCCCTTGGGTTGTGGTAAACAATGGGCTGGGCTGGCACTTTCCACTTGTATTTACCCTCACCCCTTTGGTTTGTAGTTTAAATACTCTACTCTCCCCCAAATTGTGGTCACTGCTCCTCTACCCCTGCTTGGGATACGAGTTGTGCCCTCAGTGCACTGACCACCCCCCCCCCAAAATAAACCTCTTGCGATTGCATCAAGATGGCCTCTTGCGAGTTCTGGGGCGGCCGTGATATCCTGAGCTTCGGGTGAGGAACTTCCCTCCCCTCGGTCTTTCAAAGCAATAGAATTTACTCTTTTAACATTCCAGATTCCTCCAGAAAGATGAAACTCATGTTGCTTCAGGGATCCCTAAGAACAATATAGTTCTATTTTAACACTTTTCCCCACACTGTTATTATATATTAAGTGAGTATAGTATATTGATCTTATTTCTACTGCCTCTATCTTTTCTTTGTATCTGTCTGCTGCATATGTATGTGTGCACATTGAGTGTGTGCATGTGTGGAGACCAGAGGTTGATGCTGCATATCTTCCTCTATTGCTTCCTATTTTATTTTTTCACACAGAGTCTCTCATTGGGCTCAAACTCATCAGAACAAATGGCTACTAAATTCCTATCATCTTCCTGTGACCATTCCTCCAGGGTCACATTTACAGGTGCTCACTAGTTCCCACAGCACTTTGCCTGTCAAAGTCCTCATGGTTCCATGGAAAGCACTTCACTAACTGAACCATCTCTCTAGAACTTATCTTCATTTTATTTGACTTTATACATTTAAAAAAAGTAAATTACAATTCTCCAGAAACATTCTAAAATTCTTCACTCTTTTCATGACTCTAGACTACGTAACTGAGTATTACATTTTTTTTCTGACCCCAAATCATTGATTTTATTCTTCACTTATGTGTTCTCATGATAAACTCCTACATTTTATACCTTTGTCACTTTCAGCTTTAAATCTGGCCTAGCATTCTATTGGCATTTCCCTGTGATATTAGATTCCGTTTTACTTTGACCACAGAACATCAACTGTGTTCTCTCCTACTTGGAGTCATCACCTCATTGCTATCTGTAGTTTGTGCTTTTGTTCCTTTGAATGGAACTTTTTTCTTTTTGTGTTTTTTAAGTATTTTCTCTTTCTTGCTGATATTTGATACAGCGATCTGTTATGTATTCTAAATTTTTAATTAATCGCACCCAAGGCTTGCTTGCTGCCTGTTACCCTGCTTTCTAATCATTGTCTCTGATTGCCTTTAATAAAATGGTAAGGCCTAAGACTGGGCAAAGAGAAAGGTAGGAGGGGCTAAGGTGAGCAGGCTTTTGAAGCAGGGAGATAGATGGAAAGAAGAAGGAAGGTAAGAAGAAGGAAACAAACACACAATGGGATAAATGGAAGATGATCATTCCATGAGGCATGGAACAGTGTCATATCATGGAGAATAAGAGCCCAAGGGGAGATATGTGTGTGTGTGTATATATATATATATATATATATATATATATATATATATATATAT
>CAJQZJ010032367.1:2464572-2491744 GCA_907164525.1 Lophiomys imhausi | reverse complement strand
TGTGGCGGGAAGATTTTCTTTTCTGGTCTAATCTATTTGGGGTTCTGTAAGCTTCTTGTACAGTTATAGGCATCTGTTTTTTTAGATTAGGGAAATTCTCTTCAATGATTTTGTTGAAGATATTTTCTGGTCCATGGAGGTGGGACTCTTCTCTTTCTTCTATTCCTATTATTCTGAGATTTTGTCTTTTCATTGTGTCCTTGATTTCCTGAAGGTTTTGTGTCAGGACTTTTTTAGATTTGACATTTTCTTTGACAGATGTATCCATTTCTTCAATTTTATCCTCTGAGCCTGAAATTCTTTCTTCCATCTCTTGTATTCTGTTGGTGATGCTACTGTCTGTAGTTCCGATTCTTTTCTTAAGGTTTTCCAGTTCTATGGATGTCTCAGATTGGATTTTCTTCATTGCTTCAACTTCCCTTTTCAGGTCTTCCAATCCTTTAAGCGCTTTATTCATTTCCATCACCTCCTTTGCAGTACTTTGTTGTTGCTCTCTGAGGTATTTGATTTCCTCCCTTAGGCCTTCTATTATTAATATAAGCGTAGGATTAAGGTCATTTTCCTTTGCTTCAATTGGGTTCAGCTGTCCAGAGTTGTCTGTAGCATTATTGCTAGGATCTGGAGACATCCTATTGTTTTGGTTTTTTTTTACCATGTTCTTGCGCTGACCTTTTGTCATCAGATGGACCCAGGTGTTATCTGTTTGTTTCTTTTGTTACCTGACCTTGGTGCTCAGGAAAACTCCCTGCCCTGGGGGTTGGCTGATCCTGAGATCCTGGTGTTTACCTCCAGATGGCGGGCAGGTTCCTGTAATAGACTGACTGGCTCTCGGAGAGGAGGGTGGCTGCTGCTCTCCTCAACTGCTTGTGACCCAATTGGACCAATATAGAGGGGATTGGAGTGGGGAGAGGGCTAGCCTCTGAGGACCTGGGAGCTGACAGGTCTCCTCAGAAAGGCAGGTAGAGCTGTGGTTGAGTCTGTGTTCTCCTCTCACTGACCCAGTCGTTCTGGCTCCCCAGCTGGGCTGACTATGCAGGCAGGGAGCTCCACCCACAACAGATGCCGGCCTCAGTGTGCCTGTTGCTGACTGCCTCAGATGCTTGGGTGCTAGGGTGAGTGACCCACCCGCCCCAGTATTTGTGGAGAACACACTTTCCCGGGCTCTGTTTGCAGGCAGTCTTGGCTCCTAATTGCTTTGCTGTGACTGGGTTAGGTCTCTGCCTCTCCGCTACAGTGCACACTGTGCTACCATGTTGGAAACTCCGGAAAAAAATAATCTCACTTACCTTTGCTCTTGTGGTGCGGCTCGAGTGCAGGCTGGATATCAGGCAGACAGGCGGGGCCACTGGTCTGTGGCTGGAGCCGTGGGGTGGATCCGCTCCTGGGCTAGATCTCTAGTCAGAGCTCCTCTCCAGACCGGTGATGGAGCTGGCTGATCTCAGGGTTGTGTTCCCAGGAACTGCGTGGTGGGCTGTTTTACCTGGTGACCGGTCTCAATGTTCGCTGTGGGAATTCAGACACCGTCTGTGTTGCACTGTAGGCTAGGGGACCTCACATTCACTCCACAATGACTAATCTCATTCACCTACAACTCAGATGCACTGCTCTATGGTTGGCGCCATCTTGGATCCTGAGGTCCTTTGATTCTTAAAAATAAAAAGATATGTCAAGTTCCTGGATCTTTACAGAGTTCTCTACTATGTTTTGCTATTACTTGACTGACACACCTTGAGTACTTAGTACATTTGGTTTGACAGATTAAAGTGACCTACTGTTATTAGTGGAACTTTTCAACACAATATTCTGCAAAACATAAAAAAAAGTTATATCATAACAGGGAAAATAGATTGTCCAAAGTCTTATTAATGTGTACTTTTATTTTTACCTTAAAAATGAAGTGATTTTTATTTTCAAAATGCATAATCTTTGAGTTTATAATTTATCTCACAATTTTTCCCTTCATTTCCTTCTTCCAAACACTCTCATGCATCTTCCATGCAACAAATTTCCTTTACTTGCTTCCAAATTCATGGCCCTTCTTTCTTTATTGGCTGTTGTTCTTGTTGTTATTGTGGTCGTTGTTAGTGGTGGTGATTGGTGCTGGTGGTAGTGTGTGTGTGTGTGTGTGTGTGTGTGTGTGTATTCCTAAATATATAAATGTAACCTTCTCATTCCCTATAATGTTGTTTTTCTTTATATGTTTTCAGGCTGACCATTTGGTATTAGATAACCAATTGGTGTGCTCATCCCTGAGGAGGATGATTTCTCCTACTCCTGGTGTTTCTTAGTTGTATACAGTTTTGTCTATAAGAGTTTAGGTGTCTTCAGCTTTCTCCCTTCTATATAGCATGTCTCTTGGTACAGTTCTTTTTTGCTAATTACACTCTAAATAGGTATCCTTATACCAACAGATAGGTGTAATTCTCACCTATTATCAAAGAAACTTCTTTTTTACAACAGATTTTGATCAGTTTTTACTGAGTAGTTCAAATGTCACATAGTAAATGCAAGATATTCTCAAAAGGTGTTATATTGGCCATAGCAGTCAAGACTAATGCTTTATTAAACCACAGTTATTAATGATCGTTCTTGAGATCTCACTGATTATGTGGTGGAATCACATGGTCATTAATTGAATAAGACCACATACAGGAGAGAATTAACTATACTTCTTTGCTGGTGACACCAACTTCTACAGTTCCTCAAAGAATGTCATTTTGTTCTGTATTATTATCTTGGTACACATATAAAAGATTAATATTTTAAGGGCGCTCAGTTGAATATCTGAAATTGAATATCAGTTTTAGTATCCTAATTACTCTTTCATTAGAGGTGAGAGAAGCAATGTGAAGGCGGCTCACTACAACTCTTCCAATAATATGCTTTTGCTTTAAAAAATAGCCAAGTCCGATATCACATAGAAGCCTTAATGAAAAAAAAAAATTGGGGTGGAGTTGCATTTAGCTTCTGGTGTATATAATTCCCACTTTAACTTGAAAGGCCTAGAAATATGTCAAGTACACATATGGTACCAGTTCATTCTTACAGGGTACAGGCATCAGAAAACCTGAATGCTGATTTTTGTTGCTCTTGTTCATTTGTTTGCTTGTAAAAAAGAATTTCCTTATCTTTACAAAAAGTGCCATAAATTGTAATTAATTTAAGTTCTCAGGTTCTGGGATTACAGACTCCCATTAACACATCTAAGGAAAAAAAAGAGGTACAACTGATTTTCTGGTTTTAAGCATTTGCATACATTCTTTTTCACTGAGGGGACGTGTTTGGATAATGTTGTGTGTGTTTACAGTAAGATTGCTGAGGAAATTCTTCAAATATATCTGTACTCCTGTTAAAGTAATAGAATCTGAATTTATCACTTGGCTCCACTGTAGACATTTGGCCAGGTGATTATGATTTTCTGTTCTGATAACGCTAAGCTTTGTTTTTTAAAAAATATTTTTTCTGGTTACAGAAGTTTTAAATTTTTCTTTGTTTATGGGAGTCACAGAATACTCTAGTTGGCAATTCTACTCTGTCACTATTGGAAGTAACATCATCTATTATCCTCCAGCACAGATCATTGCAAACTGAAGCAATGAAAATGACATTAATTTTTTGGCATTGTGCTAATTGTATTTACTTGATCTCTTACAGTGATGTATAATTAGCAATTCTTCCTTAAGTGCATCAGCACCATTAATAAAAAGAAGCCTAATGGCAAGACAGTTTCTCTGTCTCTATGTCTCTCTGTCTCTCTCTCTCTCTCTCTCTCTCTCTCCACACACACACACACACACACACACACACACACACACACACACACATCACAATAGCACTAGTATCGTTTTACCAGTGTATTTATAATCGTTTTAGGAAGACATGATTTTTGAGTCACATGGGGTGCATAGGCTACTGCAGGACTCATAATAAGTACATTCTAGCAAAGCCCATTTCCTAAGCCCCTGACACCTCCACCTCATTTCCACTTTTCTGTATTATCAACAAATTTCAAAATCCGTTCTAGTGAAAGTGTGGTCCTCAGATATAATTATACCTCAGAACAACCTAGAAGACTTTTGAAATAACATTTTTGGATCCCTAACTTCCAAATATCTGTTCTATGAGCACAGCAAACAGCACGGGGTCTAGGGCACTGATACTGTTAGGACAGAGATTTCACTTGTACCGTCCTTGTGGCTAAAGTTTCCTCTTCCACTTGTGCTCATCCCAACCATGTCCATATGTTGGAGAACCTGAAGCTCAAACATAGGAACATCACGTTTCTTAAAGAACATTTTTATTTGACCTGCATTATAAATAGATATCTAATACCGCTGACGTCACATGTTCTTCAGTTCCTTTTTTTTAACATCTTAGATTGTTTCTTTGTGAATTTCACATTATTCACCCCAATCCCACTCATGTCCCCATCCCTGCATATCTGCCCTCTGCCCTTGCAACTCCCCTTAAAGAAAACAAATACAAGAAACAAGCAACAAAACAGTCTCTCTGCAGAAGCTGCAGTGTGTCATTGTTTGTCACACAGTATACCCTTTTGCCCAAACAGGTTTACAGGACTTTGAGTTTGTTCAACCCAACATCTACTCCATCTATGAACTGCTAGATAACAGGGCTGGTGCTGCTGATCCGAATCTTCAGGATATCCATAAATTGCAAACAACAGCAGGATAACTGAGAGGAGTCCCCATGAGGATCCAGAATTGATGGTGTAGCAGAAGCCAGAGGCCTCAAAAATGACCAATGACTCATTGCAATGAACATTTGCAAGTAAAGTTATTTGGAGGCATCACGTTATAAGCAGGTTACTGTCCTTAACCATCTGATCCAACTCCAGAATTCCAACCTGATATGTTGATGTTTAGGTTCCACTTGCAAAAGTTTTGGTTTGGGTTCTCCCTGCAAACCTCACTGGGTCATGTATTAGGAATATAATCTTTCCAGGAATGGCAATGGTACTATGGCAGTCAGGCCAAGCAATAATGGGTTTATTGGTGATAGGACTGTTACCACAATGGTTTTTTTTCTGTTCTTAACCCTAGTTATTACTCAGAACATGATTCAGAAATATCCTGATAGATGGTAGAGATGCTGGACAGCTAGACCCTCATTCTTATCCTGTTTAAATTTGTCCTAAGTGACCTTTAATCCTGCATTTAATTGCTGTGCAAGCATATGGCTGAATGACAAAATCATGAAAACAAAATAGCAAGAAGTGTAACGTGGACAATGTGTGTGGTTATGTCCACCATGTGCATCCATCTGTAACATGATGCCTCCCAAGTGCCTGGCACACTCAGCTCTTTAGACATGCAGAAGGGAAGATGGAAGAAAAATATAAATGAATTTAAAATACTTAGACTTGAGAACTGATATTGATGGAGTTGGGCAGTGAAATAAAATTGTGGGCATTAACAGACTGAATTCTTTTACCTTAAGATCTAGAGGGCAATATGAATTTTAGAAGTACCTATGTGCGTTACTTTGATTAAATTATACATTCCACACATGCATAAACTGCGAATGGAAATGCCAGTATGTGAATTCCTAACTGAAAAGTTAAGCCACTGTGATTTTGATTTCTTAATTTACCTTTAATATACTTTCTTTTTCTTATTTTTTTCTGTCATTGTTTAAACTGGCACAAAATAATCTAGAAAAGCCTGTGTTTTTTATTCGTTTACTCTAAACAGATGTCTTTGGTTTGATTTGCCAATAGTCCTCCCAGGAATCCTGACTCACTGCAGATGGGTGGAGATCTTCTGAGCTAAGGGAAATCTTTCCTCAGAGGTCGTAATTCCCACAGTTAATGATCAGGATTCAAATATGCTAAACCCAGAAGCATGGATGTTATAGCATCCAGTATTTTCATAAGGATGTTTGGGTTCATAAGTTGATATATTTTAATTATAGTTACCCCAAATTCTTGTCCTCACTTTTAGATGAAATTCCAAATCTGCATCGTCTGTAAAGCTCATTCTTTAAAAGGTGCTATGAAAGGTGTCTTTTTACTGTGAGAACTTTAAGGCTTTAGTGCAACTGGGGAGATGGAAGGAAGAAGCTTATCTTGGGCTTTGCAGCCCTGTGCCTCTCCTCTCAAATCACTTCCCAGAGAGTGTGCTAGCCATGTCCTAACTGATCAACTCTGCTTTCCAACAGACCACTTGTGCGCAGTTGTATTCTTAAATTCATGTCCACCATCAATCTCAATATATCTTGGAAAACAGAGGCAATTTTTAGTTTGACAAACACCTGGTGTGTGAGTCACATTCACAGAATAGGTGAGTTGACAAGAAACTTAAGCTCCATTAAACTCCTAACTCTTTAAATTAGAGAGCCATAGCCCTTTAAGGATATAAAGTAAATCTCCCAAGTGAACAAAGATACCAGGGTCAGAATTGGTACTGAAATGGATCCTGTGTTTTTTTCTGCCTTTTCCCATGCCACCTTTATGTCATACCTTCATAGACATTTTATTTTCCTAGACTTACCCAAAAAAACATTTTCTCTGTTGATAAATTCGACATCAGAGTAGACACAGTGGCCAGTGAATTTGATTACCCATTTGTAGTATAAACGTCAGATATCAGTTCTTGCTGCTGAAAAACAAACCCAAAGTACTGGAAATACAATAATGGATAATCTCAAAAGAAAACTAGCAATTACTGCACTGAAGAAATGGCAATGAAAAAAAATGTTGTTTTATTTAATAAGAATAAAGATAGCAATATTTCCATTATTTGCACAACAGCATGTGGAAGACATAGGCTTTGTTATAATAAACAAACTAGAATGGACATTCAATAATATTAAATCACTTAATCTTTAAAATACTGGAACTATTATTGTTATAATCCATTTATTTTGTCACATAAAAAAAATCATACTTTTCAGAGGCATAATGTGACTTTTTCGAGACAGGGTTTCTCTGTGTATCTCTGGCTGTCCTGGTCTCACTTTTGTATACCAGGCTGGCCTCGAACTCACAGAGATCCGCCTGCCTCTGCCTCCCAACTGCTGGGATTAAAGGCGTGCACCACCACTGCCCGGCTTCATTCTATATTTTTATTAAGCTGTTTCTCAACAGCCAAATATTCATTTACATCCTGAGTGTTTCCTAATTTGAAAAATGAAACCTAGAGGAGAGTCAAAATATAAATTTATCAAAAACATCTATTTTTTTTCTCTTAATAGTTTTCAACACTAACAAACAGTTAGCTTAGTATACACCATCCTAGCTGAAGGTTTGAGTGTGGTCCCCAGCATCCACATAGCAAGTCAGGCTTGATGACACTTGTAATCCTAGTGCTGGTAGCAGGGGTATAGGCAGATTGTTGGGGCTCAATGGCCGGCCATTCAGCCTAGCATAGACAGCTAGCTCCACGTCCCAAGGAGAGACTTTGTTTCAGAAATTATGTAGCTTGACCCTGTGATACCACACCAGAGGCTGACCTCTGATGTCCATACCACCCTTCCCAAACTTTATTTGTGCATGCATATCTTTATACACAGAACTGTGCCCCTATTTTCACACACACACACACACACACACACACACTCTGTAGTAATAGCATGTGCCAAATATGATTCATTTGTTAAAAAAATTTTTCAAGTAAAAATATTTAGAAATATTTAGAAATACTTTCACCTTTAAAAATAATTTTATTGCATTTACTTATTTATTCTCTTTGTTTATTTATTTAACGTGTGTGCATAACCATGCTCACATGTGCCTATGCATGCACCTGTGTACAATGTGTTTGTGTGTTAATAAAGCTAGAGAACAATTTTCAAGAGTTGGTACTCTCCTTCTTACCTGTGGGTCTTGGAGATTATACTCATCCTCGGCTTGGTAGTAAGTTTCTTTATCTGCTGAGCCATTTTTCTCACCACATTTATTTCCAATCAACTCATTTCCTAAAGGTCATGATACTATTTATAAATACATTTACCTAAATTAAAGTATGATTTATAACATTAAACAACTTATTTATATTACGTGATTCTGGAGAACTACTGAGATTATTCAGTGAATGACATAATTCATTTTTAACTTTCATTGTTAATCCAAAAAGAGAGTGATTTCAAACAGAGTAGATAGTAAAGTGCGGACAACATAAATGTTTATGCAGATAAGAACATGAGCAGATGGTGTGCACTTGCAGGGGTCTAGGTGTGCATCAGGTTTGTTGCAAGAAATAGACACAGATCCAGCAACTTAAGAAAACAAGAGATGCATTGGGAAGACATCAAGTAATTCTCAGGACTGAAGGAGACCTCACAGTTCCAACAAACAGGCCAATAAAAGGGAAAGATAAAAGGGAACCTCACCAGGGCCTCGCCCTGGAAGTCTATCTCACACATCAGTAGCAGCAGAGGTGGCAGTTCTGCTGTACACAGTGCCTGATGTGGCTGAGGTCACAAGGCCACTCTCAGTGCTGATGAGTCTGTGGAAGAATTTATGGCTCTTCAACCTAGTGGGAACGTTTAAGGTTTAATTAGTCTGGTGAGGATCTGATTGGATAAATCTAAAGCATATGTCCTAGGCTCTTTCCAGAGGTAGAAAGACATACTTTATACATTTAGTGTCCTTATTTCAATGAATACCATGTCTTTCCCATAAGGAACACACTAGAGTATTCTCTCTAAACAACAACAAGATGTCTAATGTCAACAAAATGAAAAAAAAAAAACTTAAAAAAAATCCAAAATTAAATTACAGCTCAAACCTCATCAATGTCTATCAAAACACTTCCCTGTTATGTGTCTCACTAGTGAACTTTATTTTTACAAATGGTAGTTCTGGAAACATCAAACTTTCTAATATCCATTTTTTTAAATTATGGTTATGTATATTTGTATGATAAGATGTGCACATGAGTGAAGATGCCTGAAGAGACCAGAACAATCAGATTCCCCTGAAACTGGGGACGCAGGTGTCTGTGAGCCACTCAATGTGGGTACTGGGAACCAAACTTGGTTTTTCTGACATATCAGCAGAATTCTAACCAGTCAGCAATCTTTTTTTTTAATGTTTATTTATTACTTCAATTTATATCTCCATCACTGCCCCATCCCTCCACCCCTCCCTAGCCCACCCTCCCACCTTCCCACCTTCTCCTCATTCTCCCACCTATCCTACTCCTCCAGTGTGGGGTGCCCTATATATCAGCCCCCCCAGTTCAGCAGCCATATGAGGGCTAAGAACTTCCTCTTGCACTGGGGGCCTACATGGCAGCTCCACTAGGGCAAAGTGTCCCACAAACAACTAACAAAGTCTATGTTCTTATTCCTTTCAGTCTATTGGTCGTAGGATCGTTATGCTGTACTATATGGCTAAAATCCAGTTATAAGTGAATAGATGCCATGTGCATCTTTCTAGGTCTGGGTTAGCTCACTCAGGATGAGCTTTTCTAGTTCCACCCATTTTTCAGAATCTTGCTAGCTCCTAATATTTTAAGTGAATAATAAAATTAGTTTAACTAAGCATTATAGAAAAAATACAAATATGTCTTTTACTTATATGAATGAGAAAATATTACAATAGACCATTTTTGTCTTTTTTAATTTAACTTTTTATTGATTCTTTGTGAATTCAATTTCATGCATCACAATCCCACTTACCTCTCCATCTCTTCATAATTGCCCTTGCAACCCTTACCCAAAAGAAAAGAAAAATCTCATTGCGGAAGCTGTAGTATGTCACATAGTATACTCTTTTGTCCACATATCTTTACCTGCAAATGTTCATGACAATGAGTCATTGGTTAGGTTCAAGACCTCTGGCTTCTGCTACACCATTAGTACTGGATCCTCATGGGGACTCCTCTAGGATATTTTGATGTTGCCTGTCACAGAGATCCTGCAGCTTTGGATCTGCAGGACTGGCCTTTTCATGAGCTCTAGCATTTCATTGATGAGGTAGATGTTGGGGAAGGCCAACTCAAAACCCTGGATTTGGGCCTGAGTGGTAGCTGAGCTGGTCAGTCTGCCAGCTCCGTTGCACCCACAGCATCAGGGAGAAATTTCCAACACTTCCCCGGCTAACTGATCTAATGTTTCAGCTGGCAAGGGGCAGATCCAGTTTACCTGTGCCCCCTCGAGCAGAACCAGCTGTCTTATGCTGCCTTTGCCAGGTGCAGGGCCTGCTCTCTGGAGTGCTGCAGCAGATGAGTGGTGGGGCCACCTCTCCTTAGCTCATGTCCTCTGGGTCAACTCACCCACATGCCCCTCTCCAACAGGTTCAGTTCTACTGTGCAGACCAGGCCAAGGGCAGAGCCAGCTTTCCCACTCACATGACCCAGTGGCCAGATCTCCCACCTGTTGCCGATGGCAAGGGGCAAGGGGACAGGGCATCTTCCCCTTGCCCAAGCCACCACAGGGCAGACAAGTGGCAGGGCCAACTCAATGTGCTGCCCAGGTGAGGAGCAAGGCTCATCTCTCCAGAGTGTTGCAGCCAGCGAGGGGCAGGAGCAGCTCTCCCACACTTTATGTATTTTATACAATCTCTACTATATCTGTGGAAAACAGAATCATCAAGAAAGACATAATACACTCTTTTTAATATATATGTGTATTTAATGTTTCTACATTTCCAACATATTGATAATACTTTTTATCATGTTTTAGATTTATAATGTGGGTTTATTTTTATTATATCCATCCTTGAAATAAGCTAGAAAGAATTTCGAAGTTCAGGGGCACGCCATCAGAAGTTAAGATTAGAATTTAGACAGCAAGTGTATTCTAAAGTATTTAAGCACACTTTGCAAGACAAGAGGCCTGAAATCCATCATATGAAATCTCATCACTTTACCCAATGTATCCCAGGCCTCTTAGGTCTATGCTGTACTCCTTCCCCAAACAGTCCGGAGTTCAAATTGGACAGCAGCTACTCCTTGAAATTAGAAACCCATTCTACCAGAAGCCAGTCCGAGAAGTGGTTTTGCTTTTCCCGTCAAGCCATTTCTTATCAGCACTCACTCTGTGCCCTTTATCAACTCCTGCTCAGGTGGAAACGTGTAGCTTTATTTAAAACTGTGCTATCCACGGAGATTCTTTCATATAAATTTTCCAATCTCTAAAGTTTGCATAATCAATGAATATCATTAAAAATAAAATTTCCAACAAGAGAGGAAAAGACTTGGGGAGGGAGTTTAAAATCATTGTTGAGTTAACCATGAAGACTAAGTTGGATCCCCCAAAAGCCATGGCATTAATAATAAAATAAAATAAAGAGACAATCTTGGGGACTGGCAAGACAACTGAGTGGATAAAGGTGGCTGACATACAAGCCTGATGACCTGAGCCAAGTCCCTGGATGCTGACAATGGAAAAGGACAACCAGCTCCTGACTGTTGTCATCCAACATCCACATGTACAACATGGCACATGCATCCCGTCACACACGAACATCCATATACACACTAAATTTAATTTTTAGAAAAGAAGCCTGGCTCAATTATGTGTTCTCACATTCCTTGAGCAGGGTTGATGGAGATAAAGGATTACTGGGACTAACTGGCCAGGCATTCTAGTCATAAAGGCTGAGCTCCATCTCAACGTGGAGAGAAAAACCTTGTCTCCAAAAGTAAGGTAGAGAGTAATTGAAAATAATTGAAGAAGAGACCAGATATGGACCCTTGTGTACACATATTCACACACAGAGGAACAGGTACATCCACACAGAGAGAAAGAGACAGAGAGAGAAAGAGACAGAGACAGAGAAAGAGAGAGAGAGAGAGAGAGAGAGAGAGAGAGAGAGAGAGAGAGAGATGGGCTTACTAGCCCCTTCTGGTCAAAACCAATCTAGACAGCTCTTGGATCTAGAAGTGGCTTTGCTCACTGTCCTAGCCTGTGACAAACACTGTGGATTGCCTGAACCCAATGTTCCTAACACAACTCCTCACTTGGTTCTCAGTCAGAAACAGCATGTGATATGATCACAAATCAGATGTCAAGTTAAAGAAGGAGTGGTGGAAAGTAGGTATTTTTCTAAGAGTGAAGATTAGGTAAAATACACAAGGATGAGAAATATTAGATCTTCATTTAAAAATTGAAATGCACAAATTTCTCAAACTAATTCTTACTTAACTGAAATTGATACTATAATCCCTCCTGTAAGTACACAACCATTAGAGGAGAGGAATGAACAGTATATTTTGAGTGGCAACAGAGTTGGCATGCAAACATTGTAGTAAATCATCTAACCACTCAGGAATTCAGGGCATTGTGAAAATCAAATGTGCTATTGAATATCAAAGTTTTTGGAAAAGTATAAGTCTCCAAATGGAAGACATAATATTGTCATCAACATTTTTTCAACTGATCCTCACCCTTTCACACTTCAACACTTGAATTTACTTTCACTACGAAGGGTTTGGGGAAAACACTAATATTATTGACTTTGCCCTTGCTGTGTATGTCCAGAGCAAGGCAAAGGCTCTATTTTCCTACCTATATCTAGACCACATCTTGGCAAACTTGTGGGACAGGTTTTGCTAGACTGGGCTCTGAACACCTGTGCTTTCTTAAATCATTATGTGGTAAATCATTAGCTGGGATGTTTAAAGGTTTGGCTTAATATGACTTTAAGCAGTGACCTTTTCCAAAGAAGGACCACTTAGAATAGAACAAATGGTGACTGACTGATAAGTAACTAAGTTGCTCCTTGGGACTCAACACCCAAGCAATCAGCCGTGATGTCTGTTCTCACAGTCAATCCTGCCTGCTGTGCAACATAGCTCAGGCTTGCTTTTCAACACTGCCATTGAAACTTTCCATTCAGGGACACAGTTTCCCACTGTTTACATTTCCCCTAAGGAGGAAGCAATCTGTGGACTTCAGAGATTTATATTTACCACTAAAATAGGGTTTTTATTTTTCCCACCCTTGCTGCCAATTATTTCATAGTGGCAGGCTTGGCATACTTTGCCAACCCCACAAGGCATATAAATTAGTTCTCCATGGAGATGAAATTCTTCATTGTTGTCATTCCAAAAATGTATGCTTGAAAGAATGTGCTGTGTTCTGTAAACACCTCTTCTATTGATGCAAGTTTATATCTTTGCTACTGAAGTTTGAACACTATTCTTTCTTTTTGTCAATGCAGACACACATAATGTGATCTCCAGCAGAACAAGAAACTCCACCCAACATGCCTGTTGCCGACACAGCTGAATTGACCTTTATTATTTTTCTCCCTTTTTGATGACACATAAGCAGCTGGTCTCCTAAAGGGATAGGCAAAACCAGTCATAACTTGAGGTAAATATCTTTTCAAAAGTTTTGTCAAGAATTTTGCCAAATGTTAAAACTTCTATTCCTTTAAATTCTTGAATATTTGAAGAAAATATTTAATCCACATGTTTCTGAAAAACTTGCTTTTGGAAAAAAATTCTCTGAGTACAAAGTAGAATACCAGTCAGTACACACACACACACACACACACACACACACACACACACACACACACAACTTTGTAAAATAAATGCAAACATTTTCTTAAAGAAAAGTTGAAGAGAATCAAATTACACTCAATGTCAGGAAGTCCTAAGAAGAAAATAGAGTATTGGTCTGAATAAAATTGGTTTTTATTCCATGGGGAGGAGAAGTGATATGATATACACACACATGTAGAATGTAAACTTTCTTCCCTTTTAGTTCACTTCATGAATAGGTATTTAATAATTGTGTTATTTAATATGTTGCATATGCTGTAGTTACCAAGGTTCAGAGAAAGCCATCCACATTTTCTTTCATAGAACTTGTCACTTGACTTCTGGGAAAAACAAGAAGCAGGCTGTACACAGGAGAATCTACTCCTAAGCCACCTTAGTGCAAATAATTGTGAGTTTAAGTTTGAATTTTCCTTGCTAAGTAATGAAATCACTGAGGAAACTAATAAACCATGGTCAACTTAGTTCAGACAGTTCTAATTTGTGAGTATCTATTTCAGTGAGACAGAAAATAAGCCAACTCAGTAAAAATGACAGTGCATCTCTCCTGATGCTTGGCCTCCTGGAACGAACACACAGTGAAAGAATATCTGAGGAATTACGAATCTCATGTAGGGTTTCTTTTTGCTTTAGGAAAATAATTTTAACCTTATTGTTCAAGTGTATGGTAGAAAATGGAGGTCAACATCTTTCCAATGAAAAGAACTTTTAAGGGATAAATTATTCTTTGACACAAACCCCACACACACAGAAAGAAAGAAAGAAAAGAAAACCAGCTATCTTCAGTTGTTCTCCAGGAATGAGAATAATAGAGTTTTGAGTCAGCTGCAATTGCATCATATAACCTTTTTTTCCTTAGTTTTGTTTTCTTTGCTGGCAGTCCACCACTTCCAGTGAAAAACAAATCTCCTGATAATGTTTGTATTTCTTGCATGTGTATGAGACTGCTATTTAGCTCAAAAGTAAGTTCACATCAAATCAAGCCCTCCAGTGTGTGAAGGAACTAGGTTGCTCTTAACCTAGACACAGAGACCAGGGTCTTTCCATTCACCTGAACTTTCCAGCATCTACCCAGTGGTGCATGTAGAATTCCATCAAGAGGAGGGCTTCACTTCTTCACATCACTGAAACTTCTTACAACCCCACTTTTCATTCAGAAATGTGTCTGGCGAGACATAAATATTTATGAAAATAAAAGGAAATCAGCAAAATTGACCTACCTAGAATTGTTTTTATGGTCTTACCCTCAGTTTATGTCTTCCTTGTTGATCCTCTTACCTTGTTTGAAGTATTAAAATTAGCAACCACTACCTCTTACCATGAGCAATGTGATATAGGTTACACTAGGACCAGACAACAGAGAAGTAAGCAAGATTCTTAGTGTTGTATTATTTTAGGAAGTTTTCTTTTCACTTGTACAAAATAGTTCCTCATATGGAAACAAAGCCTCCAGTTTGGCAATGATCAATGAATATCTTTCCCATTACACAAATGTATTTTAAATATAAATGCAAAACATGATTGGCAATGATAGAATAAAATATTTTGTATTATAGAACTGTGCCATAAACATAACTGCAAAACATAAATGCATTATAAATTAAGATTAAAAAGAAGAAAACGTTTTGAATACAAACCTATATGTGGAATATTGTGTGTGATTGTGCATACATATGAAAATGAGAAATGAAGCAAAGCCAATTTTTTAAAGATGACTAGGCCAAAAACATGTACAAAAAAAGAAATGTCATAATAAATGTTTCACATATTATTTTCCTTTCATTCAGTAAATATTACTCTTATCTTGAAGTTTGAAAAAAAAACATTGTATTCTGGTACTCTCATACCTATTATATATATATATATATATATATATAACTGTCCCCTCTCCCTCCCTCCCCCCACACATACATACACACAAAAACTAATAATAGCAAACAATAATATTAATAACATAATTAAAAACACATATCACATAATTATCTTAGTGTGGCTGTGCTCTTCTGCAAGGTAAGTCAGAAAGGCCACCAAGTTGAAGGTTACTATGGGAAAGACGTAGAAACTCAAAATCATATAGGCAAACAAAATGTCACACAGGCAGATATAAAAATGAGAATGAAAGGGTCTGACAGAATTAAAGAGGGTTCTCTTCAACTTTTAGGGAGGACCTTAAGAAGCTGCATCCCAAGGACTAGAGAGATGGCTCAGCAGTTAGGAGCATTGGCTGATGTTCCAGTGAACCTGGGTTCAATTCCCAGCACCCACATGGTTATGAACATGGGTACAGGAATGTTTGTTTCTGGTACATGGACTTATAATCAGGTCATTGTCCAGGTGTATGTTTTTAGCAGACCACTGATAATTTATTTCACAGTGTTCTGCTTCAACTGTGCTGTTAGTCATTTATAGAATATTAACAACTGTTAGAAGTTAATACTTAAGAGCATTGTCAAACACTAAAATAAGTTGTTTGCTATAGTCTGAGCAATTATTAATATGAGAAATAAAGCACTCTGGTTTGGGCGCATTGGTTATAATGATAAATTGTCATTAATGAAGACATTTTCTTATTTCAAATTGTAATGTTTATCAAGGTATAGGTAAGAAAAAACATACTGATGCTTCTGAATCTATAAATATTTTCAAGATTTGAACAAGCGACTTGTTGGAAGGAGAGACATAGTAAATTAAACCTGGTATTCTATGACTTGTACATTTCTGTCTATGGTTCTGGGAAATATCTTTGAGATTCAGTTGTGAATGATACAGATATCACTACCAGATTGGTTCTTTACAGGTCAAATATAGGGTGATAAGTGGGTTGGGTAAAGATCACAGAAGATATATGTAGGAGAAATTAACATGGAGGTTAAGGTACAAATAGGCCAGACAATTGCAATGCCCAGCGTTCTGTAGCACAGCTATTTTGATAACTTTGGACTTGTGAAAACAGTGCTTTTGTATGCTAACTTAGATGACCTTGCAAGTTCATTTGTAGTAGAAAAGTATTTTAAAGCACTGGCTGCTTTGTCTGCTAGATATGCACATTCAGAAATGTTATCTAAAGAACAAATGCTATACGCAACTGTAAATCGACTTCTTATATCTTCAGCTTATTTTTTGTTTGATTTGTAAAGTAAATCAATGTCCCTGGTTTCAATTTTATAAACCAGTTTACTAATAATGTGAACTTCTTTTGTGAATGTTGTGAGATGCCACTGTCTTTAATAAGCATTACTCAGGTTTGATATACAGAACATACCAATATATATCAAACACTGCTATTGCTTAATATATGATTTTTAAAAATTTGCTCATACCCTTCATAGTCTCTGTGGACTTTTTTATGGAGGGATGAGAAAGGGTATTACAGCAGCCAAGTGGGTGTGGAACCCCCAACAGTTCCTTTAACTCAGGCTCTGCAATGCTAAGATAGCTCTACGCTGAGATAGATGAATGTGCCCTCACTTCCAGCTTATGTCAGCTAGCCAAAATCTCCTAGTTGTACTTGCTAAGTCAACCACCTCTGTTAATGTGAAAGTGATCTCTGAAGCTATCCCTTTTGCCTGAGGATACAGCATGAGCCCCAGATCTAGAGAGCATGCTCCCCTTTATTTCCCACAGCCACAGAGCAGTGGCGCCCTCTCCTCTCAGCACAACTTGGCTGCATGACCACTGAGATGAGTGAGGGTGGAAGTTCTTTATCAACATTCCATTTGTGTTTGAACAAGTAGGTCTTTATCCTGGAAAGAGCAGATAGCAGATTAGAGTGAATTAATGATGCTCATGAGCAAATACACTTTGATAAAAAAGGATTTTTTCCTAACTAATACTCATGGCTGCAGGATTTCTGTTTCTCTTTCCATTGGTTTATTTGCATTTCTTTCCATGTAATTTGTCTCTATCCATTCCTTCACTCTCTCTCCTTGCTGTTGACCTCCATCTGCACTTTGTAATGCAGAATTAGGATATTTATCATCCAGTTCAATAGTCTTTTATTTTCTACTCTGGAATATCAATGTTTCATACATTTGAACGGAATTGTGGTTATTTTTTTCTTCATTTTGGTCAAAAACTTGAGGAAAATATTTCCATAAATCTATAACATAAGTTTTAAACTAAGGTCTTATTGATAATCAGCACTTCCTTGTCTTTATTTGTAACTGATGACTGCTGCCTGTCATGTGTGTGGCCTTGGACTCATTTCAAACCCTAGACCAACAACAAAAATCCTTTTATTAAATTGAAAACAAGTATTTGTTGTAGCTAGGACACTCTCCATGTTTTATAGTGTGATTCAAAATGCGAACAAAAATGGTTATTACTATTTTATCTTTTTCTATTTTCTAACATACATTACTGTTCCAAGACCATTTCAAAAATGAAATATTCTCATTAAATTACAGACTCAAAGGACTTCCAGACAAATGTCCTCGAAAGATATCATGGCAGATATTACTTTTTGGCAAATAGACTATACTATTTTTATTAACTTCAGGATAATATCCTGTTGAGAAGGGAATGTCATTACAAGCAATCTTTCTAGTCTATGGACTATTGAATAGCATTCAAATTCACTCATTCTACCCCATTGTCTTACAGTATTGTAATACATTCATACATTTTCAATATTCATGTCTGAGATGTGAATATTAAATCAAATACTTTAGTTAACAAAATGCCTGCTCTTCAGTAAGTTCTGCATTCTGATTCTTTTTCAGTGTCCTTGGACTTTGGAGTATTTCTATGTAAGCCTGGACTGTGGTGACACAGCAATTGATGACCAAAAAGCAGATGACAAACAGTGTGGTGAACTACAGAAGCCAGGAACACTTTTAAGGCAGAGTGAGGAATTTTAGGGTTGAGATATCACCAGTGGGCCCAAAGTGAGTTCAAAGATGTAATTCTGGTCAAAGACTCCACTTTGATGGCATGATCAAAACTAATTGCAGATCTCCATATTTTAAAAGTCAAATGGGGATCAGTTGTGTTAAAAACCTGGAGTTCCTATGTAAGCTGTATAAACTTTTTTTTTTTGACCAAGGTACTCTCTGAATAAAGAAGATTCATGAAGTAGGAGGAATGTCTGTTGAGTGACCTACACACACACACACACACACACACACACACACACACACACACACAAGCTCATTTTTAAAAAATAAAACTTTAAATGTGTATCTTGATTTTTTTAATGCTAAATTCATAAAAGTAGGGCAAGGGAAAATTAAATTCACAAGAAATGGAATTTAACAAAAATTCAATTGTGTAAAAGAATGTAATTATAAATAATAATTATGTGTAATCACCCTAACTTCCATCCATAGTTAAGTTTTTGGTTGTCCTGAATGAAAACATCCTGGATGTGTATCCTAACAGTCTTTGCTGGGACTTTTGTAACTTTTCTTCTTGAAAGAAAATCAACTACATCGATGAGGAAGATGATATTTGGCCAACTCTCCTTGTTGACTGTAGGATGGCTCAAAGAATAAATATATGAAAACTTTGTCTAGAAAATCATTTTTGAAAAAAAAAATTCTCAGAGGCAGGACTTACCTAGCAAATCCTGTATATTCCTAAATACTATCCAGTGTACACTGGTACTCTAAAATACCGCAGTTTCCCAAAGTGTTCAGGATTATGAAATTCAGGTTAAAATACATGAAATCTTGAGATGACATTTAGAATACATCAATTTATAGAAAAACAATGTTCAGCATATGAATAGTGTTTCTCAGTCCCATTGAAGAACTCATTTCGTAATTTTCTGGTATTAGAGTACTCTGTGTATTACAGATTATTGTTTAATTGGTGACAAAGACATAGTTAGTAGTTGCCTAAAATTCACTGTGGATTGCATGTCTCAGGGGAAGTACAAACTATAGTTTCTCTACAAGAAGTGAATGTAATTTACATAAGGGGCATACAATCTAAAACAAAATACTCTTGACATGTCAAATTAAACCACTCTACTTTTTAAAAAGAAGGACTTAGGAGCAGGAGGACCAAGACTGTACCAAATTAGATACATTAATAATGCAGATCAGATAGAGAACAATTGACATGTTACCAATCATGAATCTGTGACTCACAGTCAAAACCATAGATTTTAATAAAACACAGTTAGTGTTGTCTATGCAATTCATGCAAGCACATAAAATGTATTAAAAAAAACAGTGTTCAGTCTATTTAAAGCAAACTAAAACTATCAGTTAGCTCATAACAGCTAAGCTTCTCTTTAGTTTTAAGGAGTAGTAAGAGGCACAAGCTTTGAGGGCAGGAAAGGACACTCCCCAGGAAAGAGCACACTAACTGGTTGTCTTGTACCAAATGGTCATCCCTGAAAACACACAACAAGTAATTCTATATAAACTAAATAGGTTATACTTGAGAGTATATATATATATACATATATATATATGTATATATATATATGTGTGTGTGTGTGTGTGTGTGTGCTTATGAATACATATATGTATGCAATAACAATTGATGAGAAAAAGAGGCCATGAGTTTGAAAGATAGTTGGATAGCTTTATGGGAGGGTTTACAGGGAGTAAGGGAATTTAAATACAATCACAAAATAAACACCCCAAAATAGTGAAGCAAACTCTATATTGAGTGTGATATTTAGAATGAAGTTTAGAATAATTCTAGAGTTTATTGTAACTTTATGTAAATATTAGACAATATAAATAACCTCTTGTTTTGCTGTCCTTTTTTTTTTTTTGGCTAGAATCATAAACAATGAAATAAAATTTTATTTCTCCCCCAAAATCTTATTAGCGCTGCCGAGTGACAATCTAAATACGAATGTTCTGGTTTCCTAGTTATGTGAGCCCAGCCTTGGTCTCCTCCATTGAAGAAGAGTCCATCTTTGGAGGCCACATTACAGTCTGCATTTATTCTTTCTTCTGTCTTGAAGTGCTACATCGAGCTGGAGTCAAACAGACCAGAACTATGGTTTAAGGATAAGGGTGTTATAAATTCAAGCTCATCGGACCTGACCATCAATTTTTCTTTTCTTTTTTTTTTGAGGGGTGGGGGGAAGAAAGAGTTTATTTGGCTTACACTTCCAAACCATAGTCCATCACTGAGGAAGCCAGTACAGGAGGCAGATTTGATGCAGAGGCCATGAAGGGATACTGCTTACTGGCTTGTTCTTCATGGCTTACTCATTCTGCTTCCTTATAGAAATCAAGACAACCAGTTCAGGGGATGGTGCCACCCACAGTGGGATGGGCTTTTCCCATCAATTGCTAATTAAGAAAATGCCCTCAGACTTGCCTACAGCATAATCTTTTTTTTTTTTTGGTATTTCATCACTTTTGCTCTCTTTTTTTTTTATTTCTTCAAGTTACATCTCAGTCACATTCCCTTCCCTACTCCCCCTTCCTGTCCCACCCTTCCACCCTCTTCCCCCCAACAGCTCCCCCTTTCAGTCCAACAAATGGTTCCTTCTCTTATAACAGTAAATACTATACAAAACAACAGAAATAAATACGCCATATTTATGAGAGTTAAATGGCCCAGCATACATTCCCAATGTTCAGTTCATACATATTTGGTGCCTGATTTAACATTCTACCATCTAACCATCTCCATGAGTTTAAAGTTCTATATCTGACTCAGCTTTCATACTAACTTGCATCACTATTTGAAAAACATCTTCTTAGATCCAGAACACCCTCTTGATTCCTAAACAACTCAAAATTGAACTATGAGACTCCAGCTATCTATTCTTCAACCACCTCAGAGACCTGAGAGGGATAAATATATCTGATTATGTAGGAAGTGCAGGGCCTGCATCATCCAAAACTAAGAAATGACATATCAGTGGCTGCCTGGACAGTTCCTGTTTTCTATCCATACATTCCAGCATCAATCTTCAGCCTTTTGGTCCCATTTCTCTGACAGACATTGATTGTAGAGCAGAAATTATGAAGGACTTACCTACCCTGTCTTGGCAGAGCTAGGCTGTCGACTTACCTGCTTCCAAGTTTTGTCCTTTTTGGACAGAATTCTGTCTACAGTTGAAGCAAGGGGTTTTTCTTGCCAAGAAATAGGCTTGCCACTAATTCAACCATCTCACACTGGAGATTCTTCGATGCTCATCTTCTACTTGGAGTAGAATAGGGGGTGCTGTCAGGAGCTGATATGTCTCAATATCAAAAAAAATCTTAATTTAAGACAACATCTTTGAATGCCATATTCTGCAGATCTCTTGGGGTTTTTGAAGATGCCCTATCTATCTCTTGTATTTAGACAAGCAAATGTTGCTTGTCTCTTAACAACTTGATTTCTGCGTAGCTTAGAGAATATCTGTGATAGACTGTCATAGTAGCTAACAAAATGACACGCTTGCATGACTAGGAGTTTGTATTTCTTAACTATCCTAAACGGTTTAAGATGGTTGGTATCAAGAGGCCAGAGCTTCACATTTCATTTTTAAGTATCACTAGGTATAATACCTTTAAGAAGCATTACCTTTAATTTTGTATCAATATACAAAGATCAATTCCAATGTGGCCAAATATACTCTTAATTTTGTATCAATATACAAAGATCAATGCCTATGTAGCCCAATACAATCTTAATATTACGTCAATATACAAGGGTCAATACCATTGTGGCCAGCTATAATCTTAATTTTGTATCAATATACAAAGATCAATACCGATGTAGTCCAATACAATCTTAATTTTGTACAATATACAATGGTCAATACCACTTTAGCCAAATATAATACTAATTTTGTATCAATATACAAAGGTATAAAGGCATATTCAATAATCTGTCCCTTCTTTTTGGTCCTTCCCATACTATGTCTATGTCCCATTTTTCTCAAGTCTATACACTCCTACATAGGAGAGAAAGAAGGATACAGAAAAGAAAAAGAAGGAAGTCCCTGGGTCTAATCTCCAAAACCCATTTAACAAGACCATTTAACAGCTTGTAGTTTCTTCCCCTAAATAACAAAGTTTTCTGTTATCCATCAAATAACCAAAAGGTGGGGGGGAGAAACACCCTCCCCACCCTCTGGGCATGGGACATGGCTCTCTTAAAATGAGTTCCTGCTGATTCTGAAAAAGAGAAACAACTTTAGACAAAAGGTGCTTAAGGAAAAAGCCAATGGAAGGTTTTTCAGATGAATCAGCCAATTAATATGCTGAGTCACAAAAGATAAATTAAGAATCTGGCGTGACTAGATTCCAAAAATTTTCTTTCGTGATGCTTGTGTTTGAAGTTATTCTTTCATTTTTTTCTCAACAGTCTTCAATTTTAAATAGAGAAATAACTGATCAAATGTGAAAACAAGGCTATCATTCATTACTTGTCCCTGATGTTGCTAAAATCATGGTTGTGTGGAAAGAACACGACAGTGTGTTTTTCGTTGAGCTCATACACTTTTGAGTCATTTAAATCTCTGAGTAACATTTCCCTCATTTATGATGCAGGAAGGAAATTGCCTTCCCCAGAGTTGATTCACGGGTTAAGTTTAGTAATGGGTTTATGGTAAAAAGATTCACAGTTTGAATATAGAATCTATGAGAAATGCAGACTGGGATTTAAGAACTGCTGAAGGCCATCTAAGTTTGTTTACCAAAGAAAGGTGAGTTTCTGCAAAGAAAACCATCCTAAAATAAGAGACAAGGACCCAAAGTATGAGGAAAAACCTATAATGCCAATTCTCACACGAATTTTCTCACCTGTAAGTTCATGATCAAATCCTAAGAAAAGAATATAAAATTCAAGCCAGTCATTTGAAGATACTCAGAACAAAGGCATTAGCTTATTATTTTTTTTATAGTTATGGCAGTGATGAGTCAAATCTTCTCATTCATGCTAGGCAAGTGTTCTCACTAGTTAGGTATATTTCAAACCCACAAAAAGCAGTACTTTAAAAATTAGCTGCATTAGTTAATAAAATATAACAAAAATGAGAGATTTAAACTTTCTCATTGTTCATAGAATTTAGCCTAACTTAAGTTCACAGAACTTAAGCCTAACTTAGAACTGTGCATTCTAAGATTTATAATACACAGAAACACGCTGACGTTTTCCATATCAGAAGTGACAGGGAACACAAATACCTAGACAAATAATAATGCTCAGCATTGACAGTAGTCACTGCAAAAAAAAGAGAGCACCAAATGACTATTGTAGTGCTCTAAGAGCTATAGGCAATATTCATTCCTGGGGTAGAATGATAAAAATGAGGCCCAGATATGGGAGTGGTGTCTTTAGATAGGTGATGATTAATAATTTAATATAGGGTATAGCATGAAAGAAATGTTCCCATCACTGGAGGCCAAAGGTCATCATATATAAGGGGCCAAACAGTCGGTATTTTAGATATTACAAGTTACATATGATTTAGACTTCTAAAAACTAAAATGGTAAAACTACAATCTACCACATGAAACATCCCATTAAATATCAGTAATCTAAATATTGTTTGTTTATTATAATTATATATTTAATCAAAAAGTAGACTAGCAAGAAAACTATAATTTGATATATAATAAGGATGTTAAAAGGAAAACACGAAAAGAAATATGTTATGAAAACAATGATAAGGAAAAAATATTGTGAGGATAAATTTCCTGTCAATATGGGAAAGGAACAGAGAAAAGTATAAAGAGAAGAATAGTTATCGGGAATGTAACAGGGAGTATCACTAGGGAAACAAATCAAATTGATATTAAGGATATAGTGACATGATTCTGTGGACTGAGGTAAAACATCTCAGTCTATATTCAATGGTCAAAGAAAGTCTCTGTCACCATAAATGGATCTACTGAATAGAAACTTAATCAGGTTAAAAACGGTTCTTCAGCTGATTTATTTTTGGGAGGAGTGTAAGACTTTTATCTTCCTTTTCTGTTATACATAAATGTATTCATTTGTCCCCCCCCACAAGACCACCCTTAATTCAAAATATTCTTTTTATTAATAAATACCAAGTTGTAAAACAAAAGCCATAAACAACAGCAATAACAAGAAAATCAAAGAAACAAAAATCACCGACTTCCTGCACATACATATGACAAACTAGGGAACAGGACCAATTTCTTAAGACACAGATTATCAAAAAATCCAAAGTTCCTGGGGTCAGTGAATATAGCAAGGTCACATAATGTACAATAAAGGTTTGAAGATAATCAGAAATGTCGTAAACACATTGAGTTTAAATTCTACTCTTCCAAAATATGAAAATCTTGGCCTCAAGAATCTTATTTGTAATTTCTGTTGACCATGTAAATGTAGTGCCATGCTGGAATGTAGCTCAGCTTTATAGTGTCTGCTCAGTCTCCATAAAACTCTGGGCTTGACCACAATAACTGGAAGAGAATAAAATAAAATAATACAATAAATTGTATGATAATCTCAAAAAGTAAAATAAAAACAAACACATGAGTTGAACAAACAAATAAATAAATGAATAGTAAAACTACCAAATCTAAAGGAGAACTCTTCCAGAAAATTGAGGCTATGAAGACATAACTTGGTTTATAAAGCAATTGTAATCGTTATACAGAGTAAATCCAGGTAAATTGATTGAGAAATGTTAAAAAGGAGAGAGAGCAAATGAAGGTAGTAGAAACTAGTATCTCCAATGAACAACAACAACAAAAAATTCCCAACAACTGATCAGCAACTGAATTCAGTGTCATGTGGTGTTTGCCTCAAAAATGAAAGATTACTTCTACCTTCCAGAATGTCAATGCACTAAACTCATCATATTATCAGGATAACCAAAAAAAAATGAACCATTATAACCTCAATAGAAACTAATAAAATTTAGTACCCACTTATGAGAATGAAACCAGATTGGGAATTTGGTATGAGAGAAACATCCATTTTTAAAAAAAATGTTTACTTATTTTTTTATGTGTATGGGTGTAACTCTGTGTACCATGTGTGTGCCTGGTAACCTATAAGGTCAGAAGAGGGTGTCAAATCCAACAGAACAGGAGTTGCAAACAGTTGCAACCCATCATATTAATGTTCCATATTGAACCCAGTTTCTCTGGAAGATTAGCTAGCTCTCTTGCCACTGAGAGTTCTCTCTAACCTCAGAAGAAATGTTGCTTTTCTTGATTGAGTTTAGATTTTGTTTATACAATATATTACCATTACAGTTTCTCATCCCTGAACTGTTCCTGAAATACTCTTAATTCAATATGAAAACTAAACTCACCAAAAAAGGGCATTTTACCAGCAAAAGGCAAAATATTGTTTGCCTAAGTTTAAGTGTAGGGCAAAGAAGTTTATTCTTTATATTCCTACTGAACCTAATATTGAGGACATAGAAAATTGTGATTTAAAGAGTAACAAGAGTCATATCTGAGTTGGAAGGAAGAAATACATTTGTCGTTATTTATGGAAATGATTATTTATGCAGAAAATACTAAGAAATTTGAAGCTCCTGACAGTTAACACAGCAAAGTCACAATTCATAAAATAACACTTAAAATCAGTCATATATATGAATATTAGCACAGAAACTGTAAGGTCAGAAACAATATAAATTACACTAAAGTAATTTACAAGATTCCTCTTCTCAAAGTGACAAAATATTAATGAAAAGAATCAAAGGGAATCTGAGTAAATGAAATAAATATTGTTTGAAGACTTGAAATATGTCAGTTTTCTCTAAACTGATCAATGATCTGACACTCATGATGGAAACATCAATGGCTACTTTGAAGATACAATCAACCTTATCCTAAAATTTATAGGAAGAAGAAACATATTATAATAACAAACTTTCAATGTGAGTGCTTTATGATTGAGTACTGACTGTACTTATCAATAGATGATAGCATTGTTGAAAAGATGAACACAGAGGCCATAAACCATTATAAATTGGCCAGAGAAAGCAACCATACATGCAAAAGGCACAAATTAACAGAAAAGTCTTTACCTGAGGTGCAAAGCATTATCTGAGTCCACAAAACATGATGGATTACACAGTTTTGCTGTCACCATGAAAAAAATAAATCCCGACTGAAACAGCTTAAAAGAGGAAGGATTAACTTGGGTTCATATTTTCAGAGACTTAAGTCCACAGTCCTTCACTGTTTATTTTTCTGTATGTGCTGATGTAGAATATCAAGGCATTGGCATCATGTGGATGGCATATATGCCATGTCATCTAAAGACAAGAAACAAGAGAGAAAGGAAAGGATCAGAAAAAAGATGCCCTCTGGGATTCATCTCAGGGACCTACTTTACTAGGTAGACCTCACCTCTGCAGTTTGCAGACTCCACCCTCTGCCTCCATCCAGAAATAGGCCAACAGATGAGAACCAAACATTTCACTCTAGAGGGGCAACTCATATTCAAATTGGAGCATGCAATGTTCCCAAACTTAAAACACAAGAGAAGTTACTGTACTCTATTAGAGTTTCAAAATAATTTCTAGATAAAATGTCAAAATCAGGACACATAAGTAAATACTTGATCATTTGACTGTATAAGTATTTTAAAAATTTTGCACAGTCTGAGACAATGTTTTCTTTTTGTTTTGGTATAGGCTTTCCCTCTGCAAGCCTACAAATGCAGTGATTCTCATTTTTCTACCTCCTGCAAACTGCACTGGCAGATGTCACCATGGTCAACATATTTTTCTTCTCCTTCCTTCCTTCCTTCCTTCCTTCCTTCCTTCCTTCCTTCCTTCCTTCCTTCCT